>JANUWF010002255.1:1317500-1855631 GCA_026120185.1 Voacanga thouarsii | reverse complement strand
AAAAGGAATTCAAAAGAAAGCTTAAAATTTTCAAGAGATAGGATTCGAACTCGGGTCACCAAAGGAAATCACCAACCTCCGCGCTATTCCAAAACAACTCCAATACTAATCTTTCCCACAATCAATTCTCACCACCCTAATACTCATTCTTCCAAGTCTTCGACCAAACCTCTCTTATCCAAGTCTTTAACAACATAACTATTTCACATCAATTAATTCAAATGCAAGAGCAACGGAGAAATTCACATGCATCCATGCAAATAAAATTATTCTAGCTACCACATAAAATGCAAGATGCTCTGCAATGCATGACTTTTCCCCATAGTCAAAGGTGGTTTTAGGCGGGGTATTACACCCCTTCTTAGAAGAATTTCGCTCCGAAATTTAGCATGTACCTTTATCTCAAGTCGAGGTATCTCCGCTCCATCCATTCTTCCATCTCTCATGTAGTATCTTGGGTGCAATGGTGCTCACATTTTCTATTGGTATCTGTTTATTCCTGAGAGTCTTGATACTTCGGTCTAAAATTTTAACCAATTTCTCCACGTAACTCAAGTCGGGTTGCATTACTAGCAGTTCATCATTTACAACATGTCTCGGGTCGGAAGTGTACCTTTTCAGCTGCGAAAGATTGGAATACATCATGTATTCCTGTCAAACTATCTGGCAAGTCCAGCCTATCCGTAACAAGCCCAATTCATTCCATAATTGGAAATGGTCCTAAATATCTCGGATTCAGCTTTTTACCTTTTGGATGCTTCAAGATTCTGCTGTTTGGAGTCAATTTCAAAAACACACTGTCTTCTACCTGCAAATCCAACCCCCTTCACCTATTATCTACACAACTTTTTTGTTGCCTCTAAGTCGCTTATAACCTCTCTTTGATCATTTTCACCTTATCTTACACTTCCAGAATGCAAACTTCTCCAAACTGGCTTATATGACCGTTTTCCGACCAACTCCAATACAAAGGCACTTGACACTTACGTCCATACAACACTTCATACAGAGCCATACCAATTGAAGATTGGTAGCTATTATTGTATGCCAACTCCGTGTACGGTACGCAATCAATCCACTTAATCCCCAAAATCTAATACATAAGCTTTTAGCATATCTTTTAATATCTGAATAACTCTCTTTGATTGACCATCGGTTTGCGGGTGTACCGTTATACTGAACTTCAAATTAGAACCCATTGATTTTTTAAACTTAGCCTAAAATCGGAATGTAAACCTCGGGTCCCGATCAGACACGATACTCAAAGGTACTCCATGCAATCTAACTATCTCCTGCACATATGTTTGTGCTAACTTTTCCATTGAATCTCTTATGTTCATCAGAACAAAATGCGCTAATTTAGTCAATTTGTCAACCACTATCCATATGGCATTCTTTTGGGTGTTTGCCATAGGTAGTCCAGTAACGAAGTCCATGGATATCTCTTTCCATTTCCACTCTGGTATTGGCAAAGGTTGCAATAATCCTGCTGACTTCTTGTATTCTGCTTTAACCTTCTGACTGGTTAGGCACGTGGAGACATACTTCACTACGTCCTTCTTTATTCTAGACCATCAATAGGATTTTTTTTCATATCTTAATACATTTTCACTTCTCCCGGATGAATAGCATACTTGCTTTTATGTACCTCCTCAAAAATCTTTTACTTCAACTGCTGCTCATCAGGCATACACAAGCGATCTTAGAAGTACATCACTTCCGCCTTGTCTTATCGAAAATCACTGCCTTCCCGCTTAAGTTCTTTGTCCTTGAAAGGTTGAAACCCCATATTGCTTTACTGTGCTTTGATGATTTCCTGCCTTAGATCCGATATTAATTTTAGATTGTTGACGATAATCCTTCCTTCCTGTATCTCAGTCCTTCTACCTAACACCTCTTGGACTCCTTGAATCTATTGAATTCTCAATTTGGCCATTTTAACTTTATGACTTAAGGCATCAGCAACTACGTTGGCCTTCCCTAGGTGGTAGTTGATGGGATAATGATATTCCTCTAAAAATTCCATTCATATCCGCTACCTCAAATTTAAGTCCTTCTGAGTAAAAATATATTTCAGACTCTTATGGTCTATGAACACTTCATACTCGGCTCCATATAAATAGTGTCCATTTCTTCAATGCAAAAATAATGGCAACTAAATCCAAATCATGTGTTGGATAATTGATTTCGTGAGGCTTCAACTTCCGTGAGGTATAAGCTATTACTTTCCTATCTTGTATCAACACCGCTCCCAAACTTTCCTTATATGCATCAGTATACAAAGCGTATGGTTTATCTCCCTATGGTAAGCTCAACACTGGGGCTATCATTAATCTTCACTTTAATTCTTGGAAACTTTTCTCGCACTTCTCATTTCAGACAAAGGGCATATCTTTCCTCAACAATCGGGTCATAGGTGATGCTAGAGTTGAGAATCCCTTAATAAACTGTCTATAATAACTAGGTAACCCCAAGAAGCTTATGATCTCAGTGATGTTCTTTGGCCGCTTCTAATCTAAAACCGCTTCAACTTTTATTAGGTCCACTTTGATTCCATTCTTGGATACCATATGGCTAAGAAATGACACATTGTCCAGCCAAAATTCACATTTACTAAATTTGACATAAAGCTTATGTTCTCTTAACTTCTCCAATACTAGCTTTAGATGCTCTGTATGATCCTCTGGGCTTTTGGAATATATAAGTATATCATCGATGAATACCACTACAAATTTATCCAAGTATGGTTAGAAAACACGATGCATCAAATCCATAAATACTGTTGGTGCATTTGTCACTCCAAAAGGCATTACTACAAACTCGTAGTGACTATATTTAGTGTTAAAAGCCGTCTTAGAAATATCCTCCTCCTTAATCCGCACTTGATAATATCCCTACCTCAAATTCAGTTTGGAATAACAATTGGAGCCTTACAACTGGTCAAACAGCTTATCAATTAAAGGTAGGGGATATTTATTCTAAATGGTCAAATTATTCAACCTTCGATAGTTGATGCACAACCTTAAGGTCTCATCCTTCTTTTTCACAAATAGCACTGGGGCTCAGTAAAGTGATGTTCTAGGCCTTATGTAACCTTGCTTCATCAATTCTTCTAGCTGCTCCTATAGTTCCTTCAATTCTGTTGGTGCCATCTAATATGGGGTTCGTGATACAAGTTCCGCTCCTGGAACCAGATCTATGGTGAACTTCACTTTCCGAGTAGAAGGAAGAGAAGTAAGTTCTGCTGGAAACACATCGAGAAAATTCTTTACCACTTCAGTATCTTCCAGGGTGCATTGATCATTGAGCTTATTTATCACGTAAGCCAAATATACTTGGCATCCTTGCTTTAGCAACTTCTGGGCTTTTGCTCCAGTTATCAAAAACTTCAATTCTTTTACTCTCTTGCCATTGAATTCCAACACATCACAACTAGGTCGGATGAACTGGACAGACTTATTCTTACAATCTACCTTAACTCCATGCCTAGCTAGCCAATCCATACCCAAAACTATGTCATAATCATCAATAGCTAAGACTATTAAATTTCCCTCCACGTTCTTCTTCCCAACTTCGATCTTACAACTTTGCACATACCTGTCTGCCTATACCATTTTTCTTAAAGGCGTACTCACCAACAAGGTAAAAGGTAGCTCTACTCCATCCCAACCTAAATAATATGCTCAATTCTTGTTTAGATAGGAATGGGTGGATCCAGGGTCTATTAAAGCATTAACTGAATAACCTTGGATAATAAACGTACCTTCCACCACTGCTGCATCTGCTCCGACTTTCTCTCGATTAAGTGCAAAAACCTTTGCTTTTACTTGTGGCTTCTGAGTTCCACTTCTGGAGGCTCTTGCATTATTGGCTCGATTGGCTCCGTGGTCGGTGCTAGGTTGCCTTACTCGATTTGAAGAAGTTTTGGGTAGGTATTTTGACAATGCGATGGGTCTCCGCAATTAAAACATTTCCTTTCAGCTCCTTTAGTCCAACAGTTCTTCTCTGTATGACTTTTCTTCCCACAATGTCAGCACATTAGGAGATTTTGAATAGGATTTATGGGTGCTATACGTGCTTGCTTTCCTTTGTTCTGCCATTACTGGTGTGCAGGTCGCTTATTGGCTTGCTGCCTCAGGAAAGGTCTTGGTGGTTGCCTTAGTGGTAAGAAAGGTTTCGGTACCATCCGGTTTCTGTCCTCATTCTCTATTCAGGTTGCTGCGTCTATCGCACCAGAGTATGTCATTGGTGGGGAAGGTGTCAAAGCCTTTCTCAGCTCCTGCCTCAGGCTCTTGACGAACTGCCTAGTTCGATTCTACTCGATATCCACTAATCTCTTGTAATACTTCGACAGTTGAGTGGAATAAGTGGCATATTGAGCTACAATCATGCTCCCCTACTTTAAATTCTGAAACTCATCTTCTCTTTTCTCTACTATCCATCGAGGGATATATTCTGCTCTAAATGCCTCTTCAATATTAGCCCATGTCCAGTCTTGATCCATCAGTTTCCAGTCTACTTGGACTCACTACCACCAAGCTTGAACTGGGCCTCTCAGCCTAAAAATAGCAAATTTAACCATCCCCTTTTTGGTATATTGGAGTGTAGCAAATATGTCCTCTATCTGCTCCACCCACTACTCTGCTTTTTGATCTTGCTCCGCTTCACCTAAGAAGGTGGGAGGTTGAAATTTCAAAAACCTCTCTAGAGCTTCATCCTCCCCTTTTGGGTTTCTTCATTCTGATAAGTTTTGAAATATCTCGGTCATCTCGTGGAACGCTTGCCCTATGATCACATTAGTAGGCTCTCCAGACTCTACTTCTTGTTCTGGTTCATTCTCATTTCCCTGATTCGGTGAGGAAAGTTAAGTAATGTCATATTTAGGAGTCACAGGTTCTGCTTTTGGGATCCTTCTACTGGTTGCTGCTACGCAACATTTTGGTGCCATTCTATACCATTGCCCCAAAATAATGAGTTATGCAACTAAGTTTAAAATATTTAAATCCAAATATGCATACACATTCAGGCTTGAGTAAGAGTAAATCATATGCAAGTTTTGTTTGAGTGTATGCCCTTTAGACTAGTTTTCTGATGTAATTATCGATTTTATTAATAAAAGAAATTATTCTCAAAATTTGTTTATGAATTTACATTTTATTTGTGTACGATTTACATTTGGAAAAGACCCATTATATTTAAGTAAGTGATTCATGTGAATGGTGGTATTTCATATTAAAGTATAGATTACGGGTTACTTAACACATAAACGTTTGTTCTTAACCGATTGATGAGAATAGGAATCTCATCATATTTAAGTTATTGTGTTATGAATTCCAAATGGAAAATGGCTTACTTGTAGCCAGTGAGTACTCCACTCACTTCCTAGCATGAGCGTATTTCAAATACATAGTACATGACCTGTAATAGTGGTTTCTAAAAGTATTATATAGAAGAAACCCAAACTATTACTGCTACAGCATAGACTAATACTCTACCGTTTGAGTATGAGTTGGTGGTATGATGAAACTAGAATCATGTACTTTGATATGGTGTAGTTAAGGTTCTATCATAGAGCCGATATACTAGTATATTGGGTATATGTGACTAGTTAGTTAAGATAGACTTGTACAAGATAACTTTTGTACTATATCGCCCCTTGTGACTGTTCGAATGATCTAAATATCTAGGGTCCTAGGGAATATGATTTGAATGTTTGCTTTAAAGTAGCTTCCTTGCAAAGCGGAAACATTCCAAGAGTCGCGGATCATTGAACTAGAGGTCTAAGGATGGTAGATGTCTTTTAGAGAGGTGTCAGTACAGTCTTCCTCTCTAAATGTACGGCGATGCATAGGGGGGTATTTTAGTCATTACACCTGTAGGTCGGAGGCTTTACTAACGTACCATTGTCCTTAGAGTCAATATTTCTTTATGGTGATATTAGAAAATATTTAAAATATAAAATACAATTATTTCTATAACAGATGTATTTTGGTCATTTTAGTAGCCAATGCAATGTGTCTTTTGGTCATCGGAATAGCTCATAAGTCCTGATGGTTTTGGGTTGAAGGATTGGTCTTGTATAAAATTGATTTTATTTTATTCAAATAGCTTGGTTTATTTATTAGGCTAGAATAAAATAAAAGGTCCAAAGAGAGAGAAATATATATTGGCCTATTTGGTTATTTAATTAATTTAATTATTGGACTTGTATTAGTGTAGGAATAATTAAATTGAATTAAAGGCTTAACCTAATAAATTGGGCCAAGGCTTGAGGTTTATGTTGGTCTATTAGATTATTTAATTAATTTAATTATTGGGCTTCTATTAGTCCAAGAATAGTTAAATTAAATTAAAAGGCTTAACCCAATGAACTAGGCCATAGGTCAAAAGGCCTGTTTAATAGCTTAACATGACGTGGGCCTTAGGGCTTTTGTTTGATTTTTAAATGTCCGGATAATAGCCTATCATTAAAGTTGTTGGGATTGAAAGGGCAACATAAGAGGTTCACAGAAGCACATTGTTTTTTTTTTTCCCTTAAGCTGTTCACATCTTATTCTCTCTCTTGTGAGTGTGTTCTCTGTGAACAAGAACAGAGATACAACTCTCCTGATTAATGCTCAATAGCATTTAGTCGGAGTAGAAAGATCATCCTTCATCCATAACTTTCACCAGGTATTTTTAGGCAGGGTTATATTCCGATAGCCAAGAGAACTTGCGTTGATGCCTAGAAGAAGCTGTTGGCTTGCGGGACAATAGCCTGAAGGATCTATCTCAGAACCAAAAGTGGTTCAGACGGAAGTGCGACACCCCCTAGACCAATATGAGATCGCGTAGAGGTAAAAAAAAGTTTCTTCCGCTATGTTTCTACACGTGCTCTGTTTTCATTAGAATTCTATTGTGCGCTTTTCATTTTGCCATATTTTGCCTTCAAGTGGTATCAGAGCATGGCTTATATGGCAATATTGGTTGTATGTTAGTGAATAAAACTGGTCAGATGATTATATTTAGTGATCCTTCGTGTTTTCTGGTGTAGATAGTTTCTCTATAAGTCTCACAATTGAGACATAGGAACATTGTAGAAGTGTTTTTTGAAACTTTCATAGTGTTCGTGTAAGCCTATAATTAAAGGTATAGGCGTTTGTGGATTGTTTTGGATGAGTTTTAGTTGAAATCATTGAAAAATACAGAGACCTAGACGTCTGCAATGCACAGAGGAACACTAAAGATGATGATCATTGTAGCAAGCCAGCCGTGAGGAGCTGAGTCGAGAAGCCGAGTCGCGTTGTAAAATGAGAGAGGATCTGAAGCCGGGCCTGAGTTGTCTTCGGCTCCATGGCGCACGCGAGGAAGGTTTCTTCATGGAAGAGCAGACTTTCTCGCGGAAGCCAGCCCCTCACGTAAGCCCAATTTCTGTGCCTCGCGGAAGCTATTGCACGGGGATCCAGGTCCAGGCACCCACCCGGATCTCGATCGATGGGTTTTTCGCATAGGCCATGATCCAGTGTGGTGGGTGCACAAGACTAGCGGGATTTTTTTTTTTTTTTTTGATTTTTGGTCCCATACCAGGTGAAGTTATTTTTATTGCAATAGTTAACATTTTTTGAATATTTTGCATGAAAATAATAATAAAGGAAATTTAGGATTAAATAAGATAATTAATTAATTAATTAATATGTTTAATTCTATTATGTGGACACTTAGGTTAAAAGAATAAAAAGCATGAAAATATTTACAGTTTTCTAGCATGCTTATATCTTTTTGTACCCTATGTGCCTGTTTTCTCAAAGACCAAAGTCTTTGGGAAATTTATGACAAGAAAAATATTTTTCAAATTAAAAAAATGGTTATTTTGAACTTGGATAAAAATTAATCCTTAGATATTTTCTCAAAGGATTTAATCCTTGACATAGAAAATATTTTGGATTTAGATATTTTTGTAAGTTAAAATCAAAAGCCCTTTTTGTTTTATTTTTTGCACTAGAAAATTGTTTTTTGTCAAATTAAACTTGAGACCAAAGTCTCTAGAAAGTTTAAAAGGAAATTTTTGGAAATCATTAAGTTCTTAATTGTGTAAAATAAATTCATAAAAAATCTCTTAAAGGATTTTTACCTTGATATAGAGATTTATAAATTTAGATATTTTACAAAGAGTTAAGGGATACTTAATAGGATTTTTTCAAAACGATATTTTCTTTAAAAAACCATTATTTTAAAAGACTAAGTGGGAAAATGGTTCCAACGGCTCCATAGCTTCCATCACAATCCTCATTAGAGATCGTAGATCCTCTCGCGTCACCTTGGAAGTGAACCCGTATAGGATGGGAATGCCACAAGGATCTAGAACTAGTGGATGGATATAATTAATAACTCGAGACACGTGCTATGATCGGCCAGCTCACGTTGGAGGTTATAGTGTGAGGAATGTCTATAGAAAATAAGAAGAAATGGTCATCCCATCGATGGAGTTATCTCCTAAATCATTACTTAGAAGGAAAATTAATTTGTGGTGGTTAATACAATTAGCTTAGAAAACTGTTAATCTTTCTAAGAAGCTATGCCAGTTTTTCTAAAAGAAAAATTAATTATATTAAATATAATAGTGATAGGGTTACCTATTATCAGATTTAATATAAGGATAAAGTGCACAAATTATTTTTATTTTTTCACAAACTAAGTTTTCTTTTATTTTCAATTTTTCAGAAGTAGTTGGTAGAGGTTTTTTAGTCTTTTGGTCGTTATTCTCTGTGAGAATAAGCTAATGGGTCCAAATTATATGGACTAAAAACGGAACTTGGATAAAATACTCCCTACTGAGGAGTATAAGTATGTCTTATATGAAACCTACCCTATTATCGGTGAGGGTTCTACTCTCGAAGAGTGAGAGGCTGAGAAAGTATGGAAGAAGGTCGACGAAATGGCTAGTTACTACATGTTAGCCTCCATGTCTAATGTGCTCCAGTCCAAACATGAGCACATGGCCACTGCGTATGACATTGGCCAATCACTAGCCACGATGTTCGCAGATAAGAGCCGGTTTGCAAGGCAGGAGGCTCTTAGGATGATTATAAATACTAAGATGGTAGAGGGAGCATCAGTTAAGGAGTATATGCTCAAAATGATTGTTGCTTTGGAGGAAGCAAAAGTCTTAGGGGCTGTTATTAACCCCGAGAGCCAAGTGAACATTTTTCTCGAATCTCTTCCGGCTCTTTTACTCAGTTCAAGTTAAATTATAATATGAACAAGTTAAACATGAGTTTAACCGAGTTAATGAAATAGCTCTAGGTTGCAGAGAAGGTCATGAAGCCAGAGTCTAAGACTATGATTGTTATGGCTTCTTCTTCTAGAATTGGGCTCAAGCCTAGAAAGTTCAAGAAGAAGAAGGAAAACGCACCGGTCCAGCCTAACAAGCCCAAGGGCAAGTGCTTCAAGTGTGGGCAAAAAGGACACTGGAAAAAGGAGTGTCCAGAGCTTCAGGCCAAGAAAAACCCTACAGGTATTGTTCTCTATCTAGAGCCAGTTTCAATGGTTGGATCAACTTCTACTTAGATTGTTGATTCTGGAGTCACTAATCATATATGTTACTCTTTGCAGGGGTTTAGGAAGATAAGAAGGCTCCAGAAGGGCGAAATGGATTACGAGTAAGAAATGGAGCACAAGTATGGACCCTTGCAGTAGGAGAGCTGGAGCCTAAATTTGATTGTAATAGAATAGTGGTTTTAAATGATATTTTATATGTACCCGATTTTAGACAGAATTTGGTTTTAATTGCAAAACTTATAAATTAGGGATATTCTGTTTATTTCCATTCTAGTATTTCTATTAGTAGAAATGGAGAAGTTCTTTATTCTAGGCACATGCATGAAAACTTATTCTTCTTAAATCCTACAAATGATCAAATATATAACACTCAATATGAGCCTTTAAGTAAGAAGAGAAAGACCAATGTCAATGACTTATATCTTTGGCATCTAAGATTGGGTCATATTAACTCAACCAGGATTGAGAGGTTAATCCATGATGGGACATTGGGCTCATTAAGATTGGAAAGTTGGCCTCAATGTGAATCCTGCTTTATGGAAAAAATGACCAAAAGGTCGTTCACCCAAAAGGCTGATAGAGTCAATGAGATATTGGTCCTTGTTCACACTGATATGTGTGGTCCTTTGTCTACACCAGCTAGAGGGAATTTTGAGTATTTCATCACTTTTACGAATGATTGTACAAGGTTTGGTTATATTTACCTGATGAGGTAAAAGTCTGACTCTTTTGACAAGTTCAAAGAGTTTAAAGCTGAAGTGGAGCATCAGATAGGTAAACTGATCAAAACCTTATGATCGGATTGTAGTGGAGAGTACCTCTTCAGTGAATTTAAGGATTACATGGTACATTATGGGATAGTATCCCAACTCTCTGTGTCAGGCATACCTCAACAAAATGGAGTAGCTGAGAGCAGGAACAGGACATTAATGGAAATGGTCTATAGCTTGATGTCTCATGCTACTTTTCTGGTTTCTTTTTAGGGATATGCCTTGAAAATAACGGCATATATTCTGAATTTAGTGCCTTTCAAGTCAGTACCTAGAATGCTCTATGAGATGTGGATTGGGCGTAAGCCAAGTCTGAATCATCTTAGGATATAGGGTAATCTAGCTTACGTACTGATCAAGGGAGACAAACTAGAATCAAGATCAAAATTATGCTATTTTGTTTGGTATCCAATGAAGATAAAATTGCGAGAGAAACACAGCCAAAAAATCAGCCGAACAACAGGAAAAATTGCATCTTTCCTGCATGAAGAAGAAAAAGGATATATATATATATATATATATATATATATATATATAAAATTTTTCCTTATTACCTTTTCTTGTTCTCAAAATTGGCTGGACTGGAATATGTGAAACTGGGGTAGGCATGCTGGTGGAAACCTCTGGTGCGATTCCTGCAAGCCTCCTACTCCGTCTTTGCATGTATGTGAACGCTAATCTCTCGATCTTCTAGTATATGGCTTACCTAATCCGGTTTTGTGAATAACCTACAGGCTAAGGAATATTTTCTGGAAAAAGAGATGTCTGTTTTTTTCACAGAGCAGAAGCAGTGGAATAATCAACGTTGTTGTCTATTCTCCTATTTAACTTAAATAAAACCTTAGGTTAAACTGGATTGGCCCATTGGACTCTTAGTTCAACCTTTTGGACTTAATTAATTATTTTAATTAGAACCAAACAAATGGCCTAATAAATAATTAATTTTTCGGCCCAAATAAACTAGTCCAATTAATTAGTCTATATTAGTTTAGTCCCAGGTTCATCTTTAATTATTTAAACTGAGCCAAAGTCTTGAATAATTAATTAACCTACCAAACTAAATTAATTCCCTTTCTCTCCATAGACCTTTATTTTATTCTAACCCAATAATTAAATCAAACTACTTAAATAAAATAAATTCCATTTAATTTATTTTAAGACCAACTCCTTAGCCTGTATTTAATTAGGACTCACGGTCTATACTGGGGACCAAAAGACACACCGCCTTGGCTACTAAAATGACCAAAATACCCTTGCCATATAAATAGCTGTATTTTGCATGTTAAATATTTTCTAATATAACCATAAGGAAATATTGACCCCAAGGACAATACTGTGCTAGCAAAGTCTCTGATCTATAGGTGTAATGACTAAAATACCCCTCTATATATCGCCGTACATTTAGAGAGGAAGAAGTGTACTAACACCTCTCTAAATGACATCTACCATCATTAGACTTCTAGTCCAATGATCCACGACTTCCTGGATTATTTCCGCTTTCCAAGGGAGTTACCCTAAAGCAAACATCCAAGTCACGTTTCCCAAGGCCCTAGATTTTTAGATCATTTAGACAACCACAAGGGGCGATATAGTATAGAAACTATCTTGTACAAGTCTATCTTAACTAAGTAGTCACACATACCCAACATGTAAGTACATTGGCCTTATGATAGAACCTTAACTATAATATATCAAAGTACATGCTTCCAACTTCGTCAGACCACTAACTCATACTCAAGTCGTAGAGTACTAGTCCACACTGTAGCAGTAGTAGTCTAGGTTTCTACCATATAGTACTTTTAGAAACCACTACTACAGGCCCTGTTCTACGTATTCGAAATACGCTTATGTCATGAAGTGAGTAGACTACTCACTGGCTAAAGGTAAGATATTCCCCAATTGGAATTCACAACATAATAACCTAGACATGATGAGATTCCCATTCTCATCAATCGATTAAGAACGAACGTTTATGTGTTAAGTAACCTATGATCCATACCTTACTATGAAAGATCTCCATTCACATGGGCCACTTTCTTAAACACAATAGGTCTTTTCCAAACGTAATTGTGCACAAATAAAAATGTAAATTCATAAACAATTTCTGAAAATAAATTATTTTATTAAAATATTTAATATTTATATCAGAAACCTAGTCTAAGAGGGCATATTTCCCAACATCCAAAAGGTATAAAAGGAGGTTACTTTTATTATCCTAAGGAACAGAAAGTACTGGTAAGTACTAATGCTAGATACTTGGAGGATGATCAAAGTACTTCTACTAAAGGTTCAACAAGGTTAGAACTCGAGGAGAAGTTATCTTCGGAATCAACTTCTTCAGGCCCAATTGTGGAATAATAAGAGGCACAACCTTAAGAACCTATATAAACAGAGCCTTGTTGTAGTGGGAGGGTATTTAGGGTTCCAGAAAGATAGATTGGAGAGGTTTTCGTGCTGGTCTCTGACCATCGCAGCAAGATCCCACTAGATACGAGGAGGCTATTGCTGATGCTGATACAAATCTATGGCATGAATCAATGAAAATCGAGATTGAATCTATGTACTTCAATTAGGTTTGGGATCTTGTAGCTTCACCTGAAGAGATAAAACTCATTGGGTGTAAATCGGTATACAAGAGGAAGAGGGGAGCAGATAGGAAGGTAGAAACCTTCAAAGTTAGGCTTATGGCGAAAAGATATACTCAGAAAGAGGGAATTGATTATGAGAAAACCTTTTTCCCGGTAGCCATGCTTAAGTCCATCCGTATTCTTCATGCCATCACATGTCATTACGACTACGAGATATGGTAAATGGATGTCAAGACGACATTTATTAATGGCCATCTTAGTGAAGAGATCTATATGTTCCAACCAGAATGTTTTATTGCTAAAGGCTAGGAACATATAGTTTGCAAGCTTAAAAAGTCTATTTATGGACTTAAGCAGGCATCTAGAGTATGGAACATTCATTTTGATGAAACTGTAAAGTCGCACGATTTTATTTAAAATAAGGATGAACTATGTGTGTACAGGAAATTGGAAGGCATAAATGTGATTTTTCTTACCCTATATGTGGATGATATTCTACTAATTGGGAATGGTGTAGGAACATTGTCATCTACTAAGGTTTGACTGTCTAGTCAATTCAATATGAAGGACTTAGGAGAAGCTAGTTACATTCTCGAGATTAAGCTTCTTAGAAATAGGAAGCAGAGAATGTAGGATTATCCCAAATGACATACATTGACAAGATGTTGGCCAAGTTCATCATGGACTTATGCAAGGTAGCTCTAATCCCTTGCAGACATGGGTTATCGTTTTGACTGTCCTAAGTCCCAAGAAGAAAAAAACAGAATGAGTAGGATTCCCTACGTTTCGGCTATAGGATGTAACACCCCACGACTACGTACCCTAAAAGGGCGGGGATGTCGCCCCGTCCCGTAGGACAAGGGGTCTTTAAAACGAGGCATAAAATATAAAGACAATCTCCAAAAGAATCAACTTTGATAAATGAAGAAATACTCTTATTACATCAGGCTCAAATTTGAGCAATACGAAATAAAAGAAATATTGTTCAGAAGTATAAATGACAAAAGTCTCCTAGAACAGCATAGGAAAATTAGCAAAAGCCTCTACTGTCAAAGCCCCGCTGACTCAACACAATCTATCTCCTGAAAACATGATGTAACACCGTGTGAGAATAAATCTCAGTAAGTCCTGTGTGTGCACATGGTGTTTTGAATAGTACGTGTATGCAAAGTGTAAAATATTTGTAGAAATAATTTGGCAAGTCATAAACAATCTCTTTTCGCAAGGAGTGGGTTTTTCTCATTGTCACACTTTGTACAAAATAAATCCTCCACTCGAATAAACAGTTATGTCACCACACGTTGGGCTCCATGAGAACAAAATGGCCAAGGCACCACACTTTGTGCACCTTGTCCGGACCAGATTACCACACGTTGGACGTTCTGATCAAGGTGAGTGTACAGCTCACCGTGTGAGATACTCCTCCATCTTTACACCCACCAAAACCATCCGGGTGTCCATGCCGGGAATATAAATAATACCATACCAGGTACAAATGCTAGCTCAGACTGGCCTGACCAACCAACACTGTCACCTTTTCAAGCAGAGTTCATCTTTTGGAGGTGGCCTCATGCCAGAAGACTTACGCTAGCCCTCCAAGACTAGTATTGTTAGCCTACCCTTATTGAGTACTCAACGAATATATCCGTCAATTCCTGATTCAAAATATCTCCACACCTTGGCTTTGTACAACGTGGTTTTTCTCTAAAAGAGTTTTCTAAAAATTTAGGAAAGAATAGTTTTCTTGATAAAATCATTAGTTTGACAAAACCGTTTAAAGAATAATCATCCACGTTTACAACCCAAATGATCATAGTTCAACAATAGCTTTACAAAGCTTCACAACATAGACTTGCCATCACAGCATTTAACAAAAGAGTTTATACAAGGACTTAGCATCACAACATTTAACAAAAGAGTTTATGCAATGACTTACTTGATATGCCTCAGATAAATGAGATAAAATCACAGCTTGCTTTCCTTAATTATTCTCCTGATCTACACCATATAATATCATGATCAGGGTCTCAATTAATTCAAACATGCTCTAATCTCATTTATTTTCACAACAATTCGCAATCCCCTATTTAAATCCAAGTAAACTATCCAATTTCCAAAGATCATATACCATGACCATATGCTCATCCAACTAATAGACATTATTAAACCTTACTTACTACATCAAGGGTGGGTATTCCCTTACCTTGCAACAATCGGGTAATGAGGTCTCGATGCTCCTATGGTGATCGTCCCGAGTTCGCTTGAAAAGAAGAGAAAAGCTACCTCCTTTGCTCCTCTTGACCAAAAATTAAAGAAGAAGATGGAATCAGCCTCTATGTGGCGTGATTTAAGGGAAGAAGAAGGAGAAAAGAATCATTAGAGAAAACAACATCAAGAGGTTGTGGGGATTTTTGCTTACCTTAAGGTGTGTTCGATTTTTGCTTAGAATAGTTCTTGAGTTTTTCGAGAATTTGCAGGGAGAATTTGCTGGAATTTTCATGTGGTAAGGAGGGAGTGTCGGCTACTGTGGTTTAGGTTTAGAGAATTCTGATTTAGGGTTAGATGGTGGTGCTAAGAAGGACTCCTAATGGCTTTAGGTTTCTTGGACAGCAAGGGCGAAAATTTGCAGCTTGCTGTACCTTTGATGTTGGCCGAATTCAAGAGGGATTAAGAGGAGAAAAGTGTTCTGAAATTGCTGCCTAGGCTGGCCGAAATAATGCTCAAGAGAAGGGTTGAGTGTGTTCAGGTTTTTTTGGCCAAAATAAGAAAGAGTTTGTGTGAGTTTTGGTGACTGAAAATTCTGTGCAAGTGCTGTGCGAAAATTCTGTGCAAGAGTGACGATTTTTGGACTGTTTTGGCTGCTATTTTTGACAAAATTCCAGAGGAGAAAAGTGTGGTTTTTAGATGCTGGAATTTGGCTTAATCAATAAAGAGTTTTGGTAGGTTTTGGAGTGTAAAGATGTCGAAAATTCTGGGCATAAGCTGGACGAAAATTCTGGAATTTTTTTGTGAAGAAAAATCTGATTTTGTGTTACTAGAGAATTCTGATTTGGTGGAGGTTGTTCTAGGTAATTTGAGCTAGGGTTTGAAGAGTTTCATTGCAATTAGGAGTGCAAGAATTTCGTGTAGCTTGTGCTTGCACAAAGCCGCCGAAATTTAGCTAGGAAAAGGGATTCTAATCCTAGTTGATTTAGGATTGAATAAAATCTGGTTTTATCAAGGATTTTGATAAGATTTCCTCTAGTCCTAGAAGAGTTTGGATTGAGCTAAAATTCCTCCAAGAAGTGGTGGCACTTGCTGGAAAATTTTTCAGATTTTTAGCTAACATTCTAGGGTTAAAAATAAACAATGTTTCCTACTAGGAAAATGACTCATTAATTCCAACTATCCATGGCAACATCTATTAAGCTAAAATTAAGCTGAAATTTTAATTATTAGCTAGGGTTTTTTCGAAAATCCTAAGGAATAAAAGCTGGAAATTAAAAGTGAACTTTATTCACATCAAAGTCCTTGAATTTAGGAAATAAATATAGAGACTTATTTCCTTAGAGTAATGGCACTAAAATTTCTCTAGGTTTGCTATATCTTTTTTGGCTAAGACATGGAAACTCTAAGAAAAAGAATCTTCAAGAAGAGAAACTAGGATTCACAAGAGATAGGATTCGAACTCGGGCCACCACGGAAAAGTCACCATCCTCCCCGCTATTGCAAATCAATTCCAATACTAATTCTTCCTACAAGAAGTTCTTACCACCCCAATACTCATCCTTCCAAATCTTCGGCCAAACCTCCCTTAACCAAATCTTTAACAACACACTATTTCACCTCAATTAATTCAAATGCAAGAGCAACGGAAAAATTCACATGCATCCATGCAAATAAAATAATTCTAAGTTACCACATAAAATGCAAAATACTATACAATGCATGACTTCCCCCATAGTCAAAGGTAGTTTTGGGCGGGGTATTACATGGGAAGTCTCATGTACGTCATGCTATGCACTAGGCCAGATATCTGCTTTGTCGTAGGTTTAGTTAGCAGATATTAGTCAAACCCTGGGGAGGTTCATTGGCAAGCTGTAAAGCATATTATCAAGTATCTCAAAGGTACGAGAGATTATATGTTGGTTTACAGGGCTGATGACTTGGTTCCTACTGGATACATAAACTCAAACTTCCAGACAGATAAGGATGAAAGAAAATCTACTAATGAATATGTCTTCACCTTGTCTGAGGGAGTTGTTTTATAGAGGAGTACCAAGCAATATTGCATTGCTGACTCAACCATGGAAGCTGAGTATGCGGCAGCTTTGAAGGCATCCAAGGAAGCAATTTGACTCCGGAAGTTCCTTTTAGAACTTGGAGTCATGCCACACATGAACAGACCGATTGTGATGTATTGCAACAACACTGGAGCTGTCCCGCAATCCAAAGAACCTAGGAACCACAAGAAGAAAAAGCACATCTAGAGGAAGTACCACTTGATCCAAAATTTCATCTAGAGATGGGAAATCATGGTGAAATAGATAGCCTTAGAGAATAATTTAGCAGATCCATTTACCAAGCTTTTGGCTTTGAGAGTCTTCAAGAGACATTTAGACGCCATAGGGGTGGGCATCTACGGACTTTCTTAGTCTTAGAGTGTAAGTGGGAGATTGTTGGAGTGTATGTCATTTAGATTAGTTTTCTGATGTATTTATGGATTTTATTAATAAAAGAAATTATTCTTAAAATTTGTTTGTGAATTTATATTTTATTTGTGCACGATTTTCGTTTGGAAAAGACCCATTGTGTTTAAGTAAGTGATTCATGTGAATGGTGGTCTTTAACAGTAAGGTATGGATCACGAGTTACATAACACATAAATGTTTGTTCTTAATCGATTGATGAGAATGGGAAATCTTATCATGTTTAGGTTATTGTGTTATAAATTTCAAATGGGGAATGATTTACCTTTAGCCAGTGAGTAGTGCACTCACTTCATAGCATGAGCGTATTTTGAATACGTAGAACAGGACCTGTAATAGTGGTTTTTAAAAGTACTATTTAGAAGAAATCCGGACTATTACTGCTACAACGTGAACTAATACTCTACCGCTTAAGTATGAGCTGGTAGTCTGATGAAACTAGAAGCATGTACTTTGGTATGCTATAGTTGATGTTCTATCATAGAGCCGATATGCTTGTATGTTGGGTATATGTGACTAGTTAGTTAAGACAGACTTGTTGGGTATATGTGACTAGTTAATTAAGACAGACATGTACAAGATAGCTTCTACGTTATATCGTCAATTGTGACTGTTCAAATGATTTAAATATCCAGGGCGCTGGGGAACATGACTTGGATATTTGCTTTAGAGTAGCTCCCTTGGAAAGCAGAAACATTCTAGGAATCGTGGATCATTGGATTAGAGGTCTAAGGATGGTAGATGTCTTTTAGAGAGGTGTTAGTACGCTCTTCCTCTTTAAATGTACGGCAATGCGTAGGGGAATTTTTTAGTCATTACTCCTGTAGGTCGGAGACTTTGCTAATGCAGCATTGTCCTTGGGGTAAATATTTCCTTATGGTGACATTAGGAAATATTTAAAATACAAAATATAGCTATTTCTATAGTAGGGGTATTTTGGTCATTTTAGTAGCTAAGGTAATGTGTCTTTTGGTCCTCAGAATAGCTCATAAGTCTAATGGTTTTGGGTTGAGGGATTGGTTTTGTATAAAATGAATTTTATTTTATTCGAGTAGCCTGGTTTATTTATTAGGCTAGAATAAAATAAAAGGTCCAAAGAGAGAGAATTATATATTGGCTTATTTGGGTTATTTAATTAATTTAATTATTGGGCTTATAGTAGTCTAGGAATAATTAAATTGAGTTAAAGGCTTAACCTAATGAATTGGGCCAAGACTTGAGATTTATATTGGTCCATTGGATTATTTAATTAATTTAATTATTGGGCTTTTATTAGTCCAGGAATAATTAAATTAAATTAAAAGGCTTAACTCAATGAATTGGGTCATAGGTCCAAAGGCCTATTTAATGGCTTAACATGACGTGGGCCTTAGGGCTTCTGTTTTATTTTTGAATGCCCGTATAATAGTCTATCATAAAGATTGTTGGCATTGAGAGGGCAACATAAGCGGTTCATAGAAGCACGTTTTTTTTTTCTCAAGCTGTGTTCATGTCTTCTTCTATCTCTCTTGTGCGTGTGTTCTCTTTGAACAAGAACAGAGACACAACTCTCCTGATTAATGCTCAATAGCATTTAATCGGAGTAGAAAAATCATCCTTCATCTATAGCTTTCACTAGGCATTTTCAGGCAGGGTTATATTTCGATAGCCAAGAGAACTTGCGTTGATGCCCAGAAGAAGCCGTCGGCTTGCAGGATAATAGCCTGAAGGATCTATCTTAGAACCAGAAGTGGTTCAGACTAAAATGCCGGCACCTCCTAGACCAATGAGATCGCGCATAGGTATAAAAAATTTTATTCCGTTGTGTTTCTGCGTGCGCTCTTTTTCATTAGCATGCTATTGTGCGTTTTTCATTTTGCCATGTTTTGCTTTCAAGTGTTGTATAAATAATAGCATTCTTCAATATTAGAGTTCACCAAAATACTCTTATTTGCAAAAATTTTGAAGTAAAACAATAAACATAAATGAACTCTTAGTACAAGAGTTTATTGAAAACGGTAACTATCTAAACATGGAAAAACTGTGCCCGTAATCCTCATCGGAATCCTCAGTGTCAGCATCATAAACTAACCCCCAGTGTTCTTAGAAAAGTCTGTCCCTGCACCTTTCACAAATCCTTAGTCCATAGATTCCTTCCCGGGTCTCCTAGAACTCTCCTCAATTTCAGTACAGTTGGGTAGGGGTACAAAAGAAGGTTTAGGTGGAGATTCATAGCCTACCTCCCCCGGATTATCACTCTCAACAGTTAAGTCAATCACGGGACTAGGTGGGTTTGGGATATATTCCATATCAACACTCTCATCCTCGCTATCAGTGATCAGGTCTACTATGTGTATAGGTGGTGGCTCAATAATTTGAACCTCATCATCACTGCTTTCTTCCAAAGGTATCACTGGTTGAGGTGCGGGTTGCGGTGCAAGTTGTAGCACTGTTAAGTCTTCTGGGTAGATACGAATTGGTAGATGCCATTGCTACCCCTTCCTTGAAATTCTATACATTCTAACCATCCTACAGCATGAATAACCCAGATTAGACAAAAGATTTTAATCTTAATGAAATAAATAAAATACTATCAATAATTGCCTAAATCTGGTCTTTGATACCACTTATAACACCCCACTACCTACATACCCGATTAGGGCTGGGGTTGTCACCCCATCCTTAGGACAAGAGGTTTTTATAATAAGGACTTACAGAAGAAGTGAAAGAAATGATCCAAATTTAAATTTATTACAACTCAAAATAATACAAAAGTAAGTCTCAAAATAAACAAATGTCTGTTAGAGTCTCTTAGAATGAAATACATTCAAAATAAGTCTTTAAAGAAAGGCAACATTAATCAATCAACCTTCACAACAGGATTGACCTAAAAGCGGGGTATAAAAAGGTAGTGAGAAATAAATTTCAGCAAGCTCGTGTGTGCTCAGGGTGTTTTAGGAAAAACAATTCATGTATGCAAGTTGAGAAAAGTTGATAGAAGTGAAGTGCTAACAAGTCTTAAATAAATTTCACAAAGTGAGGAGTGTTGTTTTCCTTTCGAATGTCATACATTTTATAAAATAAAAGAAACCACTCAAAAGAAATAGGCATGGCACCACACTTTGTGCACCATGACAAAAGAATGTTCAGAATGCCACACTTTGTGCATTTGACACAAAGTAAGTGTACAGTCTACCGGATGCGATACTCCTCCATCTCTACACCCAAACTTACCAGTTATTTATTCTGAAAATACACAGTCCACATGGCTATACTTGTTAGCTCGGACCGATATGATCTATAGAATTGACATCCTATCCGAAAAGGACTCACCCCTCAGAAGTGACCATCTATTGAGGGACTTATCCTAGCCCTTTCAAGACTAATCCTAGTAGTCTACCCTTATTGAATACTCAACATTGTATTTCACCCTTTTGAAAATAGAAGAATCATCCAATGTGCTTTCTTTGAAATAGCAATTATGGTTTACAAAATTCTTATCAAAGTTGATTTTTAGAAAAAGTTTAGCATTTTGTCTAAAATTGCTTGCTTAACTTGAAATTAATTATTTGGATGGAAAAGAAAAGAAAAATTGTCCATAATTGCATTCAAAGTACATTTCCACGTATACAACATGTTTGGACTTGCTGAAGTGATTTTGATCTTCAAACAGCTTTACGCAAGGAATTACCTGATTTCTTGCTTTTCCTTGACCCAATAGCCTTCCAAGTTGGTTCAAAGCAAACTAGCCCCACCTGGGGTAAATATAGGGTATAAGTCCTAATATCCAAGTAATATTTATTCAAATAAATAACTCCCAGCCTAACATGCTTAATCTCAACTAGTTACAACAACATCCAGTTATGACCCTAATGTCTTATGAGTTCTAAAATTAATTGATAAAGTATTTTATAGAATAAGATTAATTTGATATGTCAATATAAATAGGTGTTATGAATAATAATTAATAGATTATAACAAGAATTATTTATTAACAAATAATAATAGTTATAAATAATATTAATATTAAATAATAAATAATACTAGTAATAAATAATAAGTACTATTATTAATAAATACTAAATAATATTGAAAATAAATAAATAATATTATTAATAAATGATATTAATAATACATAATAAATAATGTTAATAATAAATTATAAATTATATTAATACTAAACAATAATAGTAATGATTTATTATTATAAATAATACATAAGTATAGATAAAAATTTTAGTAAGAATAATCAATAATAATATAAATTTAAAAGATATTGATATTATATTAATTAATTCCTATATATTATTATTTATATTTAATCATTCTTAATGAAAATATTTTTATTTGTCTATCTAATAAAATAATAATATTTTAAGTAGATATTAATTTTGAAAATATTGATGTTCACCGAAATTAATAAATTAAATTAAATAATGATACTAATAATTTTGATAATAATAATAATAGTGGTAATAATAATAGTAATGATAAAAATATTAGTAGTAAAAGTAGCTCTAATAATAATTTTAATGACTATAGCATATTTACTAGTACTAAAATTTATATATATTCATACACAAATATATTCAATAAATAACATATGGATTTGTACAAAAATAGACTTGTAGTGATATTTATCACAACAAGGGTGATACTATACCAACAATAATATTATCAAGGTATTTAGTATAATAAATAACATCATGGGAGTATAATCAAAACAATGATGGTTTAACTTCCATCATTCATCACAATATTCATACTAGTGACATAAAGCCTCTAATCATAATGTACTAATGAGCATATAATGATCCTAGAGCATAATCCAACAATAATTCATAAGTCTCAATATTCATTTCAGTCATCATGTCTTAAAATTATTCTCTTTACCCACATACATATCTCCATCGCAACAATATTCAATCAACATACAAATTTCATCATCTAGAAGTCTTGAGTTCGAAAATTAAGAAGAAGGCTAAGGAAGAAATACTTGTTTGATGATCGTTGGAGTTGAAGATGTTGTCTTGTCTAATGAAGATCCTTGAGTGCTTGAAGAGTCCTCTATTATTTGAAATTGTTCAAGAATGGCCACTAATGGTTCGACCAAGAGAGAGAGAGAGAGAGAGAGAGAGAGAGAGAGAGAGAGAGAGAGAGAGAGAGAGAGTGTGTGTGTGTGTGTGTGTGTGTGTGATTAAGATGATGACAGAATAAATATGAAGAAGTGAAGAAAGATTAAGATGATTGAATTTATCTTTTTGATGTTCTTGTTTTTGCATAAAAGGCACATTTGATTCGAAGGAGAGATCAACTTCGGTTATTTTAGTGTTATGGAGTGTGCTATAGATGAGTATAGGTTAAATTCTAGTTGATTTGAGAAATTTTGGAGTGATTTGGAATGAATAGAAGTGTCTAAAGGTTGAAAAAGTTTAGTGTATGTTCTTGGTGTTCTTGAGAACATACTAGAAAATTGAGAGAAGAAGATAAGTGAGTGCTTGGTGCGTGATGGCCAAATGGCCTTGCTAGGGAGGGGGTTTCAGTTATCCTAGGGAGAGAGAGAGAGATTTGAGCTAGTTTGAATTTCAAAATAAGGGGAAAATGGAGGTGTTTGAGGTAGAAGATTTGTTAATGGTGATTTCTTCTTGAAGGTTTCTAGTCCTTCAATGGTGGGTTGCTAGCCTAGCTTTGTATTGGTTGTGAAATGGAATATTATTCCACCTTTAATGCTGGCCGAAAATGGCTGTACAAGAGAGGGAAAAATTTTAGTTTATTAGTCTAGCTAGGTGAGAGTTTAAGGGAGTAAAAGTTGAAATTTAATTTTTATGTTTGAAAAGTTTTGAATAGAGTGAAGTTAGGAGAGGTTTAAGGTGTGATAATGGAGTTCTAATGGCTATGGTAGATGGAGAAAACAAGATGTTCAGCCATGGCTTCAAGGTGGCCAAAATGTTGAAGGGAATTAAGGAAGAAATCGATTCTTGACTTTGCTAAGCAAGCTTGAAAAACATTATGGGATTTAGCTTCAAGAATTCTTAGGATATGGAATGATTTGTGAGCAGAAATTTTGAATTATTTTGAAATGAATTTGCAACTGAAAGTTAGGAGTGTTTGAAGATCCGTTAATTGTGGTTTTTCAGCCACCATCTTGGAGAAGAAAGAGGGGAATTTCAGGTAATCTTATGCATGGGTTGATTACTCAAACTCTATGGTTAAACACTTGGTAGTTTACTGAAAATTTTCTGGTTTGGTGAGGTTACATGAGCTGCGAAATTCCAAGGCATTTTCAGCCCCCTGCTCAAATGAAATTGGTTGATTGTTAGCAAGAATAGAATGGCATTTGTGCTACATTTTTCTGACTTTCCAGCCAAGAGGAATTGCTAAAAAAAAATTTAGATTTTCCAAAACAAGAACAAGCAAAACATGGTTCTTTGAAGGTGAAGCTATGGTGATTTAGAACTAACTAGCTATTCTTCCTCCTAGATTTCGGTCATCCCCTATCTCAAGAGCTAGAAATTTTTGAAAATTCAAGCCCAAGATTTATCCAAGATAGTTTATAAAGAAATTAGGAGAATTAAAGAAATAGGAGTGTCTTGAATTTAAATGAGTTAGGACATAGGTTGCTAAAATGATGGTAGTTAGAACTCTTCTAGATTTCCTTTTAGGACAAGATCACATGGTTAGGACATTGCCATTGTATCTTCCATAAGACAACATTCCTAGCTCCATGGAATGTAAGAAGAAAATTCAAATATTAGTTAGGATAATTAAAAATAAAACTTAGGTGATGGGACTTGAACTCAAGATCTTAGAGATTACTCACAAAGCTCTAACCACTTAATCACATTAACTCTTTTTCTTATTTTCCCAACCAAATTCTCTTCCTTTATAAATCTCAAGCTTCTTCCTAATTCGTCCTCAAGTAAAATTCCCTAATTACCCTTACTACTCAACAAGAATAAACAAACCATATAACCCATATATCACAATTCTAAGGCACACAAATTCATCTAATAAATATATTTTCATGGTATATGATATGATATGTATCACATCCCTCTAATTCTAGGGTCAGTTTTGGTGGGGTTTTACAAATAGCCTTAATGTGAATCTTGTCTTATGGGTAAAATAACTAAAAAGTCCTTTACTTAAAAGACAGAAAGAGCCAAAGAAATATTAGAGTTAATTTATACTGACGTTTGTGGTCTTATGTCTTCACCTACTAGAGGAGGTTATGAATACTTCATTATATTCACAAATGATCACACGCATTTTGGTTATGTTTATTTGATGAGGTTCAAGTTTGACTTCTTCAATAAATTTAAAGAGGTTAAGACTGAAGTAGAATGTCAAACATGTAAACTAATAAAAAAGTTAAGATCGGATCGTAGTGGAGAGTATCTCCTTGGTGAATTCAAGGACTACCTGGAACATTAGGGTATAGTATCTCAACTAACTGTACCTAGGACTCCTAAGTAGAATGGAGTACCTAAAAGAAGAAATAGAACGTTGATAGAAATGGTCAGAAGTATGATGAGTTATGCAACTCTTCATTTTTCTTTTTTTTTTTTTGGATATGTTCTGGAAATAGCAGCATATAGTCCGAACTTGGTACCTTCTAAATCAGTGTCTAAGATACCCTATAAGATATGGACTAGACTAAAGCCCAGCATGGATTATCTCAAGATATGGAGTTGTCTAGCATATGTACTGACTAAAGGAAGTAAGTTAGACCCAAAATCAAAATTATGCTACTTTGTTCAGTATCGAAAAGGAATAAGGGGAGGATACTTTTATCAACCTCAAGACTAAAAGGTACTTATTAGTACTCATACTAAATACTTGAAGGATGAATATAGTGTATCCATTAAGGTTTTGGGTAAGGTGGAATTGGAAGATAAATTAATTGACACTTCAACTTCTACCTCAATTGAGAAACATAAAGAGGCACAATTAGATGTTCCTATACAAAATGAATCACGTCGTAGTGGGAAGATATCTAGGGTTCTTGAAAGATGGTCTGGAGAAACTTTTAAGGTAGTCTCCTACTATCAGGAACAAGATATTAGATACGATGAGACTATTGCTAATGTTAATACAGATAAATAGCAAATAGCAATGGATACCGATATTAAGTCTATATATTTCAATCAAGTCTAGGATCTTATCACTGCACCTAAAGGGAATAAACCAATAGGATACAAGTGGGTATATAAGAGAAAGAGATGTGTGAAAGGAAAGGTGGAAATCTTTAAAGTAAGGTTAGTTGCAAAAGGTTATACTCTGAAATAAGAGATCGATTATGAGGATACCTTTTCACCTGTTGTCATGCTTAAATCTATACGCATTCTCTAGGCCATTGCATGTCATTATAACTGCAAGATATAGCAAATAGATGTCAAGACAGCCTTTCTTAATAGTTATCTTAGTGAAGACATCTACATAACCCAGCTTTATTACGAAAGGCCAAGAGCATATACTTTGTAAGTTTAAGAAGTCCAATAATGGACTTAGCAAGCATCAGGAGTATTGAACATATGTTTTGATGAGATTGTAACGTCTTATAGTTTCGTGCAAAATATAGATGAACCATATATGTATAGGAAGATAGATGGCAACAACGTGCCTTTTATAGTACTTTATGTAGATAACATTCTACTAATTAGAAATAATGTAGGGACATTGTCATCTATAATAGTTTGGCTAGAGAGTTAGTTTAGCATGAAAGATATGGGAGAAGCTAGCTACATTTTTAGAATAAAGCTTTTAGAGATAGGAAGCAAAGAATGTTAGGCTTATCCTAATCTACTTACATTAATAAGATATTGGTCAGGTTTAACATGGATCAATGTAAATGGGTAATAATACCCTTTAGACACGGATTGGCCTTATCTTCCAAACAGTGTCATAAAACACAAGAAGAAAAGGAAAGGATGAGTAAGAATTCCAACGCCTCAGCAGTGGGAAGTCTTATGTATGCCGTGCTTTGCATAAGGTCGAATATTTATTTTGCAGTAGGCATAGTTAGTAGGTATCAGTCAAATCCAAAGAAAGAACATTGGCAAATTGTAAAGTATATTTTCAAGTACCTAAAGGGAACGAGGGATTATATGCTTGTTAATAGGGCCAATGACTTATTTTCTACCGGTTAAACGGACTCAAATTTCTAGACAGATAAAGATGAAAGAAAATTTACTAGTAGATATGTTTTTACTTTGTCTTGAGGGGTTATTTCATAGAGGAGTATTAAGCAATCTTGTATTGCTAATTCTACCATAAAAGTTGAGTATGTGGCAGTTTTAGAAGCTTTAAAAGAAGCAGTTTGGCTCTGGAAGTTCTTCACAGAACATGGAGTTGTGATACAAATGGACTTTCATAGTCTATTTAGTGCAAGTAGGAGGCTGTTGTAATGTATGCCCAAAATACACTACATATTTCTATATTTTGAAAATTAATAAAAATTTTATTCATTAATGATTGTTTATTTACATACATTATATATTAAGATCTAAATGTGTTAGTAAATAATTTACGTGATTGGGTCGTTCTTTTATAGTAAGATGCAGATTATGGGCTACTAAATGCATAAGTGAAAAATTGTTCTTGATCGATTGATGGAACTGAACACTTCATCAAGATTTAGATCATTCCACTATGGTTTCTAAATAGAGAATAATTTATCTTTAACCAGTGAGTAGTCCCTTTACACCAATAGTATAATCGTATTTGGAATACATAAAATTAGACCACGCGATAATCATCTTTATAAAAGTACTAAATTAAATAAAGATTGGTTTAATCGTAGCTACTGAGTGAACGAGTACATTAAGACTTGAGTATAAGTTGGTTTGGTGAAGCTGGACCTATACACTTTGATGTATGTTAGGTGAGGTCTTATCGTAAGGCCAATAACTTTGTACGTTAAGCGTATGACTCTAATTAATTAAGATAAACTTATACAATAGAGTTTCTATATTTCATTATGTAAAGAAATCACCTCCTTATAATTGTCTAGGATAATCTAATAATATAGGGCCCCAAGAAACATGACTAAATATGTACACTTTTGGGTAGCTCCATATGATAAGTGGATACATACTAGAAGTTGTGGATTATCGGACTAGCTATCAAAGAATAGTATATGTCATTGAGAAATGTGTTAGTGAATTATTCCTATCTCAATGACTGGTGTTACGTAGAAGGATATTTTTGTCATTATACCCGTAGGTCGAAGGTGTTGGGATTCGTGGACTCCTAAACGCGGAAAACATCTACGAATCCCTCCCGAGGACCCAAGTAAACGATTAAGAAGATGTAAACGATTAAGAGTTACCTCTGGTTGTCGTAATCGAAATCCTTCGATTCCGGTTGCGCTCGTTGTACGTTCGACCCGAACAATCACCAGACGCTGCAGTATGCGAACGTCCTCTACGGATACACACCGCGAACTCACTCGATACCCGGGGAGTGCTAGCGCCTAGGGTTTGAGAGGTTTTTTTTTCTTTCTCTGGTAGAGAATGGCACGAATGTTCTCAACCGGGAAAAATTGGACTATCGAAAGACGGCTAGGGTTTTCTTAAAAAACCCTCGAACCTCTTAGAGTCCAACCCTAATCATATCTTATCATATTCTAATTTAAATTCAAATTAAATTAAAACCGATATGATAAGATTCTCGCCATTATCTCGGTAATTTAACTAATTATTTTACCGAGTCGATTCTTATAATCTGGATATCATCCGATTCATCGAACCTGGTCACCGTAAAAATAACCTAACAAGTTCGCTTATTGTGTGACCCTATAGGTTCATTTAACACTGGTAGCGTGCCTAAATCGTATTTAAATGGCCCACAAGTTATAAGCGGTTTCTAGCAAAACATTATAACTATCCAGGTTAAATGAAGATCGGTGATCTCTTTGAACCAAACCATAATTTTATATTTAGTCCCTTTGTCACACGATATCCAGATTAAGCATAAGGCACGGAGCATGTCATCCTTATTAAGCTTAATCAATTATTTCTTGATTTCATAGTAGACTGTTCAAACAAATGATATCAATATCTTAGATTGATATATTTGAGCACGGCCATGCATTTTTAACAGTCTAACTTATCAAGGGGCCCATGGATATCTCTCCCATAATTGAGAGGGACAAATTCCTTCACAATCAATCATATTCCTCTCCTTGATTTATTTTATATCCAACGAGTAGTCTAATTTATTATCTAGTTAAAGACAACTTTAGACAATGTCAAAATATAGAATTTATCAAGTAAGAAACTATGATGAATTTAGGTCGAAGGACTTTCAATATTATTATGGCTAGAAAGTACTTATGACATATTCCATGAAGTACTCTCACAGTGGGTCATGTCCAATACAATGTTCTCTAACATTTATTTATGTCTTGACTCGATATCACAAATATCCATGGCCAGTAAAACATAGCCATCAAGTCACAAACATACTAATCTTAATTTATTATTATTCCAATAATAATAATCGATCAGGGACAGTTTTAGAATAGTCATTGTATTCATTGTAGGGTTTTACTATCAAGTCACGTACTTGATGACCAACAAAACAAAATTCACTATTCATGGAAAGGAAAGCCTCATATTATTATATAAAACATAATGACAATTGTATAAGTACAAATTGACTCTAGGGCATATCCCCAACAGAAGGTACTGCACTTGCCATAGTATTCTCGGGGGTAATATTTCTATATGGTGATAAATGGAATATTTAAAATGATTAAAATACTACTATGTGTTAACAAGGGTATTTTGGTCATTTTAGTAGTCAAGAATAATAAGTCTTTTGGTCACCAAAGTAGCTTAAATAACAGTAATATATTTATTTACTATATGGGCTTATTGAGTGAATTTATTATTAGAAGAATCATTCTAGAAATCTAATTAATTATTTATTTGAACTAGAATAATTAATTAGGCTAATTTAATTAATTAGTTTATTATTTAATTATCTTAGATAATTTTATATTGGACTCAAGTAGATTAATTAATTAATAAAAGAGCTAATTTAATTAATTATCATGAATAATTTTATATTGGGCCCAAGTTAATTAATTAATTAATAAAAGAGTTATTTAATTAGTCTTGGACTAATTAAGGAAAACCTAGGCCCACTAGGGTGTTATGATGGCTTAAGGATTTTTAGGAATCCTAGGGAGCTGCCACTAAGAAGGAAAAAAGAAAATAAGGAATGAAAAGAATAATTTCGATGATATTGTTTGAAGAGGAAAAGGAAAGCTGTGTGGTTAAATAAAAGTGCTTCACGTGTATCTATGTGTGTGTTGACCGAATTTCATAAGAAATAAATAGCAGCTTTCGGTTGTCCTTAGGAAAAAAAAAACACCAAATGGCCACCATTTTCTTTTCTAGTCGTTTTCCCTTCATTTTTGCTTTATTGTTTTAGCTCTTATATTTTTCTTCCAATCTTTTTCACTCTAGTTCTACTTTCACCGGTAGCGGTCTATAGAGATTAGAAAATACTCTAGAAGGTTAAGAGCTAACAAACGTGGTAAGTGTTTTATGCGAAGGAGCTGATGATTAGTTAGCATACCCACGGAACAAGTAGACGTTTCAGTTGAGGAAGCACAGTCAAACTCGAATCTAACTCCGGTTATTTCAAGTAAAATGCTCTAGAAGTAAGTATTCCTAGATTTTGTCAATTAACTTCAATTAGGTCTTCAATATAAAAGACTTGCGCTGCTCGAGAAGCTAGAAAGAAAGGCTCAGAATAGGGTCTCCCAGAGTAAAGCCCTCAACTTCTTGTTTCAAGCTTTTTCCATTAATGCTCAATCACATTCGAACAACACAACTCTACGAAAATCTCTTTAATCTAACACAATTGCATCAATTAAAATTCCATAATAAGACTGTTAGCCCCAACCAACCCATCATCGGGCCTTTCTTTTTTTGTTATGGATGTGTTGGTGGGCTTCGCCCATGTGTCTAGGGGTTATTTTAGTAAAGTGGGATAGTTTTAGAGTTATTTTACAATTAGAATTATCAGAGGGTCATTAATTTAATAAGAAAGATCAGTTACGTTCTACGATTTAACGTACGTTGTTTCTGGTAGACAAGAGTGCTCTTGAAAAGACAATATTGGAGAAAAGAGAAATCAGTGAGAGAGAAGAACTCGATGAAGAGATTGTGCCGGAGGTTTCGAATCTAGGTAAGTCTTACGGTATTTATGCTTTGGATCGGGTTAATTTTTACTTAGGGATTGATTATTGTTGAATTGGGCATAAGGGTTTGATTTAGGGATTAGTTAGAAGTTTAGCAATTGATTGTGTTTTTGGGTTCTTGTGGGCAGTTAGATACATTGATTGTGGATTTTGAATTAGTTTAATCTCTGAATTGACTAGTAAGGGATTTATAGTTTTCCTGCGTTTTCTGACTTTCTGGTTTTCGAATATCAAATTATAACCCTTTTGCCAATGAATGTTAGTTTAGTGTTATTAAAACGAATTGAGTATGATGTATGTTTAATGCTTTAAGTATTGTGGCCATTTGAATAAATTATGCAAAATGAATTCTGTTTTAAGTTAAAGTTACATTATAGATATGATTGATGCTTGTGGTTGGTTTTGGGGGAATTCGTACTCTTTATTATAAGACCTTTGGCTAGGGGGATACAATACCTAGTTTTTAGTTATAAGGCCCTTGCTAAGGGGATACAGTACCTAGTTTCAGTTCAGACTCTTCTCCTAATAGGATATAATAGTTATGAGCTGATATCAGTAAAGAGAAACCTTACCCAATCATGTCTCAGATTCTGTAATTCGTTACGTGATCAGTAATGTTTTGGTGTGTGAGTTTAAGTATGTTTTTATTTAGAAGGGTGGTTGATTGTGTTCATTTTCTTGTTTCCCTTGAGAAGTACTGGGAGCCTTGTGAAACCTGATTTTTGGCTAAGATGTGCTCTACTTTTACACAGTTTTTGTACTGATGTTCGCTTTCCCGAACTGAATCAGCGCGATAGCACTATTGAGCCCGGGGCCGACTGCACTCTGTTTACTATTCATTCATTTTTTTCCGAATTAAACCAACACCGTTTCTTTCCTTTGTACCGGCACCAGTTGCATCTTATTTTTGTGATTTTAGTTTCTCTGGAATCATTATCAACTTGTTGGGAGTTTAAAATTTCTTTGGTTTCTTCTTGAGAGATTTCCTTGTAATGTTCGATGTTCACGCTTTGTCCTTGGAAATGCAGATCAACTCGCCATAAAGAAATTACTTTTCATAAACGGAGAATTTGTTTTAAACATTTTGTGAAGAATAGTTATTAGTAACATGCTCAATCTCAGAAAAGTTATATTTTCTTTATTGAGCTAGTGAGCTTACCTCTTTATTATCATTTTACAGGATATCAGTTAAAGGAAGAGAAGTTAGATGAGTGGTTTGAAGAAGGTTTGGAGTGATAGCTAATTAAAGGTCTCTAAACCTCTGATTTATGTTACAGATCTCAGTTAGCTAGAACAATACTAATTGTGACGATTTTGATTATTTCTCGAATGTATTTGGGAAATTTTGCACTTTGAAATTCAATTATTATTTAGTCTGACTAAAGAGTTTTGAGTTCTTTGTTATATTCAGTTATGGGTTCGATACTCTATTTTAGGGTGCTACTAGGTCATTCTCGGACTCGGAGTGTGACAACTAGTGTTATCAAAGAAATATGTTTTGATTCTCTAAGTTCAAATTTTTAGTAAATTAATTAAGTCAGGAATTAAGAATCGCATTTAAGTTTGAATCATGAGATAGGTAGAAGTAAGAGAAGTACTTCTAGCTATTTTGACTGTTTGGTGTTGTATTGATTCTTTTCTTTATTTTAATATACCAACACGCACATCTTGAGGAACTAGCAATGGCAAGAAGAAATAGAAGAATGATTCAGGAGGGTGCTGGTGATAGGGACAGGGCTGTCACATAGGCTTAGGGCCAGACTAGTCGGGCAGTTTGGGAATCGAGTTCCTCCGCCACAGTTTCAGCACCGTGCTAGGTTTTTAATGTACCGTATGTGGACGTCAATCAACTTCCACCTTCAACGATTGTACCACTGCCAGCTACTTCAGGGCCACCTCTAACTTCTATGCCTACGAGAATGCCCACTTTCGTCCCATCAGCTATGCCAGGGATTATTACACTTTTGAACATGCCTATAGCTTTGGCTATGGTGGTTTAGGCAATGTAGAGTCAATAGCTATTGCAACAGGAACAGATAAGAGTTCAACAGGAGCAACTTAGACTTCAGGATGAGTAGCAGCGGCTCTAGCGGGATCGGGAGTGCAGGTATCAGAGGAATAATTCAGAAGCAAGATCATTATATGAATGCATGAAGAAAATGGATCTCCCAACATTCAATGGTATAGGTAGGCTAGATAGAGCTGAAGAGTGGATTGAGGAACTGGAACATCATTTTGAGATTATGGAGGTTCCCGAGGAGGTCAAGCCGAAGGTGTCTGTTCCATTTCTAGTAGGGGAAGAACTAAGATAGTGGAAATGTGTAAAATCTATCTACTATTAAGGGGATGAGCGTTCACTTGGGAGAAATTCAGAGAGATCTTTCTAGAACAGTACTTCCCAGATATATTTAAGATGGAGAAAGAGAACCAATTCTTCGAACTAGTGCAGACTAAGCAATGAGTATGATGGACTATGCACTCCAGTTTAATACTTTGGGAAAATATGCTCGAATTATCATGCGAGACCCTATTTCAAGGACTGCAGGCACGAATTGGAGAAAGACTGTCAGCAATCAGGCCTAGCAGCTATAAGAAGGCCTATCAGAGGAGTTTGGATATAGAGGCAAAATTTAGACGGACGAACTCCAAGAGGGACAAGAAGAGATCTAGATTACGGTTTGAGCAGGGGCAGGGCACCTAGTCAATAGTAAGTCAGAAACAGGTCAAGACCGGTGCATAACTTTTGTCAGAATGTCGGGTTAGGATTGTATGATTCCACTTGGTGGAGGGACCTAGGGCAGCACTCCCAGGTCTTAAAAATACCAGAATGAGAGTTATGGCTAGTGTTCCAAGGCCAATTGTTTTAGGGCCCCGTACCGATAGTACTGTAGGATCTACAGCATCTAACGCGAACTCAATTTAGAAGGATTGCATCACCTGTGGTAGGAAGCATTCAGGAAAGTGCAGATAGGCTACTAGAAGTTTCTTCAAGTGTGGGAAGCAAGGTCACAAGAATGGGTAGTGTTCAGAGTTAGCTCAGGGATTGAGACAAACAACGGTCAATTCAGGACCACCCAAGGCAGGGGGACAACAGTAGAGGTCCAATGCATGAGTGTTCGCCCTCACCTACGAAGAGGCAGATGCATCATATAATGTGGTGACAGGTACCATTCTGATTAACTCAATGCCTTCTGTGGTATTGTTTGATTGTAGTGCATCTCATTCATTCTTCATATCACGTAGATTTGTTAAGACCCTCAAGATAACCCCTACATACTTAGCTAATTCCTATAGGGTGTTAATTCTCAATGGTAAAGTGTTAGTCTCTAACCTGATTCATAAGGGGTGTCGGGTGAGTATTAGTGAGGAGGAGTTAGAGGCTAATCTGATACAGATCAATAGGGTGGATTTTGATGTTATCTTAGGTATAGATTGATTAGCTAAGAATCATGTCTTAGTAGATTGTCGGGAGAAGATGGTGCAATTTGCTATTCTAGGTAGAATAGCTTTTTATTTTTAGAGTAAGGGAAAAGAGCAGGGTAAGAAGTCCATTCCAGTCATTTCTACAGTTAGGGCTTGCAAGAACTTAAAGAAGGGGTGAGAGGCATATCTAGCATATATGGAGAAGTAGGAACTATTGATAAAGGATATTCCTGTTGTGAACGAGTTTTTTGATATATTTTCAGAGAATTTGCCAGGTGTACCACTAGAAAGGGAAGTCAACTTTGAGATCAACCTTATACCAGGAACAGAACCGATCTCCAAGGCTTTATATAGAATGTCTCTAGTAGAACTGAGAGAATTGAAGACTCAATTACGGGAGTTTTTAGATAAGAAATTCATCCGACCAAGTGTATCACCGTGGGGGCGCACTTGTCGTGTTTGTGAAGAAGAATGACGGTAGCATGAGGATGTGCATTTACTACCAGGAATTGAACAAGATAACCATGAAAAATAAGTACCCATTATTGATTATTACTGACTTGTTTGATCAACTGAAGGACGCTAAAGTTTTCTCTAAAATAGATTTGCGTTTAGGATACCATCAGTTACGTATTAAACCGGAGGACATATCGAAGAGTGCATTCAGGACTCGTTATGGGCACTACGAGTTCTTGATTATGCCTTTTGGCTTAACTAATACACTGGCAGCATTCATGGAGTTGATAAACAGAGTGTTTAAAGATGAATTGGATAAATTTATAGTGGTGTTCATAGACGACATTTTGGTATATTCACTGTTGGAGAAGGTTCACCGAGAATATCTAAGGGTAGCTTTGCAGAGACTCCAAGAATATAAGCTATATGCTAAGTTCAACAAGTGTGAGTTTTGATTAAGGAGTGTCACCTTTCTAGGTCACATCATCTCTGAGGAAGGTGTGTCAGTAGACCCTAAGAAAGTTGAAGCGATAGTGGATTGGCCAAGACCGACTACGGCCTTTAAGGTTAGAAACTTTTTGAGACTAGCTAGTTACTACTGGAAGTTTGTAGAGGACTTCTCAAAGATTGCCACTCTGTTGACATAATTAACACAGAAGAGAGTCCAGTTCAACTGGAGCGAACTCTGTGAGAAAAGCTTTCAAAAGCTGAAGGAGCTTTTAATTTTAGCACCGGTGTTAGCATTACCAGCAGAGTCAGGAGGATTCACCATTTATAGTCACGCCTCAAAGAATGGATTGGGTTGTGTACTAATATAAAATGGTAAAATGATAGCTTATGCTTTTCGTCAATTGAAGTCGTATGAACAAAACTACTCTACGTATGATTTGGAGTTAGCAGCAGTGGTCTTTGCTTTGAAGATTTGGAGGCATTATTTGTATAGGGAGATATGTGAGATATACACGGATTATCAGAGCTTGAAGTATTTGTTCACACAAAAGGAGCTCAACATGAGGTAATGACGATGGTTGGAACTGTTCAAAGACTATGCCTTGTGGATTCACTATCACCCAAAGAAGGCTAATCGGGCTGTTAATGATTAAGTTGGAAGAAGTCAGGAATTTTAGCAGCTATGCTCACAAACTAGGATCAGTTGATTAAGGACTTTGAAAGACTGGAATTGGAAGTAATTCAACCAACTACAGGTATTATGACCGCCTTAACAGCTAGATTATCATTGGTAGAGTACATTAAGGAAGCTCAGTTATTGGATGTTGAATTGGAGAGGTTGAGGGCATAGCTCTTAGAGGGGAACAATCAGATTTTCAGATACATGAGGATGGTAGTCTATGCTTTCATGGTAGATTATGTGTTCCTAAGGATAAGGCCTTGAAGGCTAAAGTACTTAAGGAAGTACACAATACAAAACTCTCGATTTACCCGGGAGGAACCAAAATGTACAAAGATCTCAAGAGGAACTTTTGGCCTAATGAAATGAAATGGAGAATAGCTAATTATGTTTCTAAGTATTTGGTGTGTTAGCAAGTTAAGACAGAACATCAGAAACCAGCAGGGTTATTGAAACCTCTGGAGGTTCCTGTGTGGAAGTGGGAGCATATTACGATAGATTTCGTGATTGGGTTACCCAAGTCCAAGACTGGGAAGGACACTATCTGGGTCATAGTGGACGATTGATAAAGTCTGCTCGCTTCTTACCTATGAATGTGACTGCTTCTATAGAGGAATTAGTCCAAATGTACATGGCTGGGTTGTTTGGTTACACAAAGTGCCAGTGAGCATTGTGTTAGACAGGGACACCAGGTTTGTATCATGGTTTTGAAAGAGTTTTAACAAGGCAATGGGAATGACTATCACCCTCAGCACCACGTTTCATCCTCAGATGGATGGGCAATCAGAGAGGACAATTCAAACTCTAGAAGATATGCTCTGAGCCTGTGTTTTGGATTTTAAAGGTAGTTGGGTGGACAGCTTGACATTCGTGGAATTTTCATATAATAATAATTATCAGGCTAGTATCGGGATGGCTCCGTATGATGCCCTCTATGGTCGAAAGTGTAGGTCACCAGTATGTTAGGATTATATGGGTGAAAAGGTTGTAACTGGTCCAAAATTGATACAGTTAGCATATGAGAAGGTGCAAGTATCCGAGAAAGATTAAAAGCAGCTCAATATCGTCAGAAAAGTTAGGCAGATAGAACGCAAAGGCCTTTAGAGTTTCAGCATAGAGATAAGGTGTACTTAAAGGTCTCTCCTGCCAAATGTGTGGTGGGGTTTGGCAAAAGTAGGAAGTTGAGTTCGCGATACGTGGGACATATAAGATACTTGAGAGGATTGGTGAATTAGCTTACTGGTTATCATTGCCACCGATATTATCCAGAATTCATAATGTATTCCATGTATCACAGTTGAGGATGTATGTGCCGGATCTAAGTCACGTATTAGAGATATCGCTTTTACAAGTGCGGGAAGATTTAACTTATGATGAGGTGCTAGTAAGGATTGTGGATAGGAAGTTACAAGTTCTAAGGCAAAGAACCATCCTGTATGTCAAGGTGTAATGGTCAAATCACTTAGAACGTGAAGTATTTTGGGAATTAGAAAATGAGGGATGTCAGAAGTATCCATAAATGTTCGATGACTTAGGTACATAAGTTTCGAGGACGAAATATTTCGTAAGGGGGTGGAATATGAGCCCCGACCTAACCCGACATCGGCCTTTTTTTTTTTATAGATGTGTTGGTGGGCTTAGCCCATATATGTAGGGGTTATTTTATTAAAGGGGGATAGTTTTGGAGTTATTTTGCAATTAGATTTACAAGAGGATCATTAGTTTAATAAGAAAGATAAAAAATGTTTTGGGATTTAATGTTCGTTGTTTTTGGCAGACAAGAACGCTCTTGCTGAGACAGCTTTGGAGAAAATAGAAATCAACGAGAGAGAAGAACCCGGTGAAAAGATTGTACCGGAGGTTTCAAATCTAAGCAAGTCTTACGGTATTTGTGCTTTGGATCGGGTTAATTTTCTCTTAGGGATTGATTATTGTTGAATTGGATGTAAGGGTTTAATTTGGAGATTGGTTAGAAGTTTGGCAATTGATTGTGCTTTTAGATTTTTGTAGACAGTTAGATACATTGATTGTGGATTGTGAATTGTGAATTAGTTTGATCTCAGAATTGACTGGTAAAGGATTTATGGTTTTCCTACATTTTCTAACTTTTTGGTTTTTGAATATCAAATTATGACCTTTTTGCCAATGAATGTTATTTTAGTGTTATTAAAATAGATTGAGCATGATGTATATTTAATGCTTTAAGTATTATGGTCATTTGAATGAATTGTACAAAGTGAATTCTGTTTTAAGTTAGTATTGCGTTATGGATATGATTGATGCTTGTGGTTAGTTTTGGGGGAATTCCTACTCTTTGTTATAAGACCCTTGGCTGGGAGGATACAATACATAGTTTTCAATTATAAGGCCCTTACTAGGGGAATACAGTACCTAGTGTCAGTTTAGGCCCTTCTCCTAACGGGATATAATAGTTACGAGCAAATATCAGTAAATCGAAACCTTACCCAAGCATGTCTCAGATTTTGTAATTTGTTACATGATCAGTAATGTTTTGGTGTGTGTGAGTTCAAGTATGTTTTTATCCAGCAGGGTGGTTGATTGTGTTCTTTTTCTTGTTTCCCTTGAGAAGTACCGGGAGCCTTGTGAAACTTGAGTTTTGGCCAAGATATGCTCTACTTTTACACAATTTTCATACTGATGTTCACTTTCCCGAACTGAATCAGTGCCGCCGCATTCATTGAACCCGGCGCCGGCTGCACTCTGTTTACAGTTTATATGTTTTTCCCGAATTGAACTGGTGCTATTTCTTTCCTTTGTACCGGTGCCAGTTGTATCCTGTTTATGCGATTTTAGTTCCTTTGGAATCATTATCAACTTGTTGGGAGTTTAAGATTTCTTTGATTTCTTCTTGAGAGATTTCCTTGTAATGTTCTATGTTCACACTTTGTCCTTGGAAATGCAAATCAACTCACCATAAAGAAATTAATTTCCATAAACGGACTTGTTTTAAACGTTTTGGGGAAAATAGTTATTAGTAACATGCTCAATCTTAGAAAAGATATATTTTCCTTACTGAGTTAGTGAGCTCACTCATTTATTGCTATTTTGTAGAATATCAGTTAGAGGAAGAGGAGTTAGACGAGTGGTTTGAAGAACGTTTGGAGTGATAGCTGATTGATGGTTTCTAAACCTCTAATTTATATTATAGATCTTAGTTAGCTAGAACAATACTAGTTATGACGATTTTGATTATTTCTCGAATGTATTTGGGAGATTTCACACTTTAAAGTTCAATTATTATTTAGTCTGACTAAAGTATTTTGAGTTATCTATTATGTTTAGTTATGAGTTTGGTACTCTATTTTACGGTGTTGCCAGGTCATCCTCGGACTCAGGGCGTGACAAAGACACATCACTAGAAATCGGATTTCATTCTTAACATTTGAAAAACTAGTTATTATTGCATTTACAGAAACACCACTATTTTGAGTTTTCCTTTTACATTCAACTTCTCTCATATAAGTTGAAAGCCATGCACTATGAACCTATCATATTTAAGTCCAATCTGATTGGGTCCTTTGGCCAGATGCTTCAAATCCTTCAAAAGTATATCATCATTATTCATTTGCAATACTTTCACCTAGAAAATCAACAAGAGTCAGGAACGCATAAGCATAATTAAAGTATAAATGAAGCATGCCATTTGAGATGAAACTTGCATGATTTCAAAACCAATTCGCAAATTCTTCATTATGGATACGTTCAATTTTATACAAACTTGCATGAGGATGCCTTTACTCCACTAGTCCATGAAGTTGGCTACATACACATACTATGCATTAGTTTGGTGTGGCTTCATGGGCACTAATATAATGAAGAAGAGCCTTTATCTTCTACTTACTTTATGTAAGATTTTCCAGAGTCAGAATTAAAGAACATATATTGATGTGCTTTCTTCAATGTTTCCTCATCGAATTTTGTAAGTACTTCTTTTCCAAGTGGATATCTAGCTGTTGAGAAAATCTCTAACCCATCATACGAATTAGTTTCATGATCCTCATTCCTACTTGGTCGGTTAAACTTTGTCTTAACATAGTCAACAAGATATAATGAGCAAAACATCAAACATTCCTCAGTCAGGTATCCTTCAACAATAAAACCTTCTAGGCGACTCCTATTATGAATATAAGACTTTAATGTGCTCAAATACCTATTTAACTTAAGTTTTCACTTATTAGTTTCAATTCCATTGATGTATGTTTTTGAAATTGCAAACAAGAATAACCTGAATATCATGAGAAATGAAAGAAACATTTGCCTTTCTATAGGATACATCCATCAATAATGAACCGACCTAGCTATCCTTGCTTCACTTGCTAAATGGATAATTAAATGCATCGTGATATTGAACGATGATGGAGGGAAGACCCGTTCTAATCCACAAAGGATAACTGCAATATCTTGCTCTAATTGGAACGTATCATTTGGATGAATCTTATTACAACACAACTTTCTAAGTATCTGCTGAGCTTTATCAAGGAATAGCGAACATACTTAGGTAAAACTTTTCTTAGAGCAATTGGCAACAATTGTTGCACCAAAATATGATGGTTATAACTTTTTAGTCTAGAAAGATTAGGTGGATTAAGGTGTACTCAATTAGACAAGTTGGTAGCATATCCATTAGGCACCCTAACACCTTTAAAGTATTGCAAAATGTCACTTTAACCTTTTTACTTAGTACAACGAAGTTGGTGGTAAATAAACTTTACCATTATCCCTCACAATAGGATGAAGATCCGATCGAATACCCATATCCTTTAAGTTAAAACGTGACTTAAAGTCTCTTTTCTTATCTATCTCCAACAATATACCATATATGGTTTCAAAAATATTCCTCTTAATATCCATTGCATCAAGACTACGGTGTACCAAATTGTCTTTCCAGTATGGCAACTCGATCAATTATAGGGCAATTGTTGGTTATCATTGACTGTCCTTCCAAATTTGATGTGTCTTCTCTCCAACTCATTTAATATCCTATCCCCATTTAATTTAGGAGGTGGCCTTCCATGCTTTTGCTGACTGTTAAATGATCATGCATCATTTCAAAAATAATAACTAGAAGACAAAACATACGATGTCCCATGTAGCAATGTTTAGCACCATTCTTCAACCATTGTGATTTTGTTCCCTTATGACAAATAGGATAAGCTAGCTACCCTATAGTACTCTACCTAGACATATTTGCATAACTCAAAAAATTACTAATTGTCCACAACAATACAACACGAAGCTGAAAACTCTAGTTAGAAGATGCATCCAATATTTGCACGCCTATGTCCCATAACTCTTTCAATTCGGCAATTTAAGGTTGTAAACAAATATTAATGTTGTTACCAGAAGTAGATGGACAAGGTATTAACAATGGCAATATGAAATATGGTTACTTCATACATATCCAAAGAAGTAAATTGTAGGGCATGAGTATTACAAACCAAGTACTATAAGCAACATTCATATTTTTAAATAGATTAAAACCATCGGATGCTAATCCCAACCTCACATTATGTACATCTTTTGTAAAATCTGTATTTAGATTATCAAAAGCTTTCCAAGCAAGATGCCTTATACAATCATCATCTGTGCAACCTTCTGCATGCCATCTCATAGAAGCCAAAGTGTTGGCTGACACAAATAGAAATTGTAGTCGAGGATTCAAGGGAAAGTGACAAGAAACTTTCTTTGCAATATTTCTCTTCTCACCCGTTGGATCATTTTCAGAAATGATCCACCTAAACTCTTTACATATTTTACAATACTTCCACCATTCTTTATCCCCCCCCCTAGTATAATGTACAATTATTAGGACAAGTATTAGTTTTTTAATAGCCTAAGCCCAGTTATTTTATTAATTTTTCAGCTTCATAAAAAAATTTAGGAAGTTCAATACCCTCGGGCCTTCTCTCAACAAATCAAGTAGCATATCAAAATGCTTGTTAGACAACTTCCTTGCACACTTGAAATAAAGTAATCAAATGATGAAAGCAAGTTTAAAGAATTTCTTACAATCTGGATACAATTCTTATTGAGAGTTATTAATAAGTTTGTAGATTTTTTCAATATCTGGGGATGTCATATTACTTTCTTCATCTATATTTCCACTAGGTGGGACCCCAAAAGCATCATGCAATATTGCTTCCATGTTATCAGGCATAATCCGCAATGTGACCTGAATATGATGTACTTAAACTAGATGTAAAGAGTTCTCCATGTGCTATCCAATGTCCATATCCCTTAATAAACCCCATAATAATCAAATGCCCCATAGCCTCAACTTTTATTCTTATTACTCCATTTTCACATTCAAACATGGACATAATATTATTCCATTTAAACTTGCATTGTTCATTACAAAGTTTAAAAACCTTTCAACTCCATTTTGATATTCAATGCTATTCCTTGGAAGTTTTATCTAACCCTTATCCATACTTGTTAAACTAACAATCCAAGTCAAATGATAGCAGCAAATGGAAGATCAATTTACCTATGTCAGCATTACAACATGGAACCATAAATAAAAAGAAGCCTAAATTACAAGATAAAAAATGCAAGAAAATTATCTTCGACAATTAGCAAGCAAATAGCCATATACTATTAGGAAAGTACATTTTTCAAATTGGACATGAAAAATTATATACAAACTTATTGACTTAGCAACACAATATTGTGTGCTCAAGAGCATAATGTAAGTGAAACACGCCAGTCAAAATGCTAAGCAGACAAACATACAAATCATATCATAGGAGAATAGGATAAAATAGGGATGCTCTAATAGATCTTTTTGTAAGATCCGGGATTAATGGATGGATAATGATTTGACTACTTGAATTGGTGCGAATGGGCAAGTCTTTTGACCATGCTTTTAAGACAAAATTTCACACATCTTGCTTCCGATGAAAATTGCCCAAACTTGCTATAGATTCTCTTTTTTTGGGGGGGGGTGGGGGTGGGGGAGGAGGGGTGTATTTTTCTGCAGCCTTCTGGTTTGGTAAAATATATAGGAATACGCCTATTTATAATAACTTGTGTGGTATAATTGAAATATTCTCCTTATAATGCTTGGATTTTTAAGACTTGAATTAACTTTTTCCTACATATGTGTACATAATACATATCAATAATCTACTTAATGATTATGTAATGTCATATTTATTTTTCTCCCTAGAAGATGTAAAATAAATATTATATAGTAATCTAGCAAAAATTAATTCCACGTGAGGACAACCCTTCAATCATAGGAAAGATTGTAGGAAAATAGCCCAGCTAACTAAGAAATTACACGTTAAAGAATTAGAATAAAATAGAAACTTTAAGTGTCCTTATTAATTCCAGAATATGAAACTGCGTAGCTACCTTGACCCATACAATGAATCTGGAAATTTTACTTCTTAGTTGATAACTATGGGTGTAACATCTCTAACCACTTTAGTACTATGAATCTATGAATAAGATTTAAGGGCAGCAGCACATATATATGTTCAAACACCTTGGAGTTTAAGCTGGCTCTCGATAGAAAAGACAGATATAGTACATTGCATATGATTGTAGGCTCGAAACCTTTGCTTCACTGTTTCTAAGATTTCAAAGTATTGTCAATCTTATGTTGGGAAATATAATTAACTAGAGTTGCTTTTGTTTCAGGTTTTATCTTGGTGTTCCTGATGCACTGAAATTTGCAAGCTCAAAGCTCTATATTATTGACTTAGCAACACAATGCTGCATGCTCGCCAATTAAAATACTAAGTAGATAGAGACATAAATCAATCCCCCCCCCCCCCCCCCCCAATTCTATAAAATAGCAAATACATAAAAGTCCCTAGAGATTTCTGACAAAATAAAAGCAAGATCCACACACTTATCTAATGAGTTCATCTATTATCTAAGTTTTGCCTTCTTCTAGTCCAAAATGGCTATTCATCTATTATCCATTGTTTATTTATTTTCTCTTTTTGGCCATGCTACTTTACTCTACAATTGAAGAGATAAGTGGCTAAACTTACTACTGTTTGTATTCCTTGTAATTATATGTCCCCAACCTTTGTTGGTCTATGAATGCAACATTTTCAGCACCTTTTATCTTTGCTAATTTGTTAGATAGGAAAGATGAGCATTAATCTCCCTTTTTTAAGTTCCAGTTACCCCTAAAGGATAAGGTATGAAACAAATAAACTAGAATTGTAAAGTATATTATTGATCAGAACCAAAATTGTTGTTTTTTCTTTAATATTTAAGATAAATTATTTTGAAGATCAGCTTTTGGTGTGTATCCACTTTGCTTTCATTTTCCTTTTCTTTTTCCAGGCTGTGTTGACATTTTGGATATGAAATGAACTTATCACCACTAAATAAGTATTTGCATTCTGTAATTAGTTTAGTGGTATATTACCATGGAAGCTTCTAATTTTATTTTCAACTGTTCTACAAAACTCTTTTGAGTTTTAAGCTGTTAATCCAAAACTAGCAGAATCATAGTTATTTTCTAGTAGCATATCTTTGTTAATCCAGAACTAATACACCTATTCCTTGGCAGTGAAAATAATACTCTCCAATTATTAATCCATTCAATTATTCCAAAAGCCACCCCACTTCTCTTATAAAGTCCATTGATACTACGTAAATCCACACAAATCAAAAGCACGGTAAAAAACACACTGTGTAAATCCATATAAATCAAATCCCACTTAAAAACCCAAGTTAAATAACTGAAAGACTCTACTTGGCATAACTCCAGAGCTCCGATTTTCAAAAGAAAAACAAACAAAATGAAAAACCATGAAAAATTACCTAACAACGACCGGACCAGATTGTAAAAAGAGAAAGCAAGAGAAGAAATAGACAAAAAAAAAAAAAAAATCATTGATAGGAATTAATAGGGTGACAAAAGGAATTACACTTACCATATAATTGCTATGCCTACAATAACAAATAGCTCTTCCATAGCAACAGAGCATTAACAGAGACGAATAAAAAAAATGAGGGTTTGGCCCTCAAACTCAAAGACAGTGTAGAGGATTTTGAGGTGAAGAAGATGCATATGATCTTGAGCTCAAGAAGAAAACACAGATAGAAATCGGCTAATTTCCTTCAATAACTTGAAGGAAAATTGTTATTTTGTCCCATTAAAGTTTCGGTGCTTTGAAAACATAGATGGAGCATTTAGTCAGTCAAGGAACAACTCACGCTTTTTTTTTTTTTTTTAATGAAAGTTTTTGTAGCATGCCTTTTGTTTCCTTACAATCCTAAAGTGTCAGGAAAGATACGATAATTTTGCTTGACACAAAAAACTATCACAATAATATGTCACTTTAAATGTATTTAACAAAACTATGTCGTATTGGTTTTATTATAATGACACCAAAAAATCTAAAGTCATTATAAGTATTATATTATTACACTTTATAAAAAGTGTCATTAAAAATATGTCAGGAAAACTCTTTTTTCTTATATTGTGGGCTTTGCACTTATACTAACTCACACGGGTTTGAGAACGCTATCTAATTGGTGGCCAACTCTGAATTGTGGTCTCTTTCTTCGTGGAGTGTTAGTATTTGATGTAAAGCCTTCTTTAGCCATCCTTAGCTAGCAAACATTTTCCATTGGGGAAAATGGAGGACGGACGTGGGACATCTAGGACATATGGCTTACCATGATGATGATAATTATATGATTGATTGTGGTGGAAGCACTAAATTAATCATATGTTTATATATATTGATGGGATAAGGTCTTGTCAGTAGATGATGTGAGATTGCAATGTGGATTTGAAAATGTGAATTGTGAAATGTGAATTTTATGATCGAAGACATATTTTAAGAATATCAAATGGTAAAGGTATGAAAACCTAATACGGTTAATGTGAATGATGTGGAAGATCTATGAATTTGAAAAATAACTCGATTTCCTAAAAATATAAATGTTGTATCCATTTTTTGTATTTAGTCACACACAAGACTTATTGGGATTTCATCTCATAACAATATAATTCATCTTTTACAAGAGAATATGTTTAGGAGTGAGATTGAAGATGTTTTGTGGATATTTTATTTGGGATTATGTATTTGTATCCAAATATATTACTTTATGGATGTTATTTGAGATGATTGTTATTCGAGATATTATTCACTTTGGGAGTTGGTGTATTATTCAGAAGATTTTGTAATATTTTTTTTTTAGTATTTTACTTTAGTCTTGGGAATTTCTTTACTTAATTGTTTTATTATAAAGACCCCTTGTTGTTTAGATTGGGAGACATCCGCTACCCGTCAGGCCCCGTGATTGTAGGGTGTTACAAGATAAATTTGTCATTTGAGTAAGAATTACTCTAGCAAGAGGGAAATTGCTATGGCAATATAACTAGCCATACTAATTTGATAAGTTAAATTTATTGTTATATTCTTTATAATTAGGAAAAGTAAGAAAGAATTAGCTAAGGAAATAATGCTTTTTTTAAAGCGATCTTGACTGATCTCTAACATTCATTATTTAGTATTGGTAATTTTATAAAATTATCTTTCACTTTAGTGAGATAACAAAATTATAGATTTTAATTTTTTTTGTGCAAAAAAATAGGCACAATGCTAACATACCTTCATGTAGTATGTTAGCAAATCTTATATATAATTATATAGCATATTTGAAAAAGTACTTTGCATGGATCAGCATATCCAACCAATTTAGACTTATCTAAATAAAATAATTTGTATTAGTTGTCCCTTATAGATCTAGATATTGAAGGACATTTCTTGGGTGCAAAAGGCAAAATTTCTCGCCCGCAGAGACCGTACACCCCAACCTCATAGTATGTGAAGGAGTAAATCATGGTAACTTAGCGGCTTCTTAGACAAGAGGACCAGTGCCTGGTGCCCACCCCTCATAAGGGGGATGAAAATCCCACACTGCGGCTGCCAGTCTGGGTACAATATACTATTCGAGTACAATGAAGGACATTCGAGTACCAAAAAAGCTACATCTCTAAATAAATTGAAGGACATTTCTAAAACTATTCTAATATTGTCCCTTATAGAAAACTACATCTTCTAAATAAATTTACAATCAATGACATATTTTGTCGTGTACAATTTTCAACATATATTAGTACATCAATTACACTAAGTTATGATTTCTTAAAAGATAAATTGCAACTTTTTTAAATATAATAAATTATTGATCTTAAGTATATATATTTTTGACTTTTTCATGAATTACCATTATTTTAGGATGATTTGGAAAAAAAAAATAACTATTATATATTATTTTAGAGAATCCTATTATATGGCAATATTACCACATATCATTGATCAAATTTCATTATTTATTTTTAAAATTTATCTAACTTTATTATTTTTATAATTTTTAACTTATTTATTCTGTCATTGATTTGTCATTATAGAATAATGAATTAAATTTTAAATCAATAGAAAAATTCAATAGATCATCTTCGATTTGTCTACGACCAATGACAAAAGTGATCATCATCGATCCGTTGGCAATTAAAATCATTTCAAAAAATTTGTTTCTAATTTTTTTTAAGAAAATCCTGTCACCGATATATTTCTAATCAGTGATGGATAAAACCTGTAACTCCCATTGAGCCTTTTCCATTAGTGAATATGCTACGGTATACATTGCTCCTTTCTAGTTCCTTGCAGTGGCAATAAGCCCACAAACATGCTTGCATAAAAGGCTCTTTCCTTGGTGTCCTGTCATGCTTGACTGGGCACTACTTCCCCAGATGTACTTTTCTCCTGCCTTTGTTGATCTTCATTAGTATATGCCATTTTTTAGTTTCACAAAAAAAAAAAAAAACCAACAATAATAAAACCTCTTTAATCTAAAGAATGAGTTCTGTTAATACGTAATTCCTACCACTTGCTTCTTAATCAGTAAAAGTAAGCGGAAACTTATATATAGTTAAACGCTTTTCTAAGTTTTTGTGCCATATGAGAAGCAAATATTCAATTTGGGATAAAGAAAGTACTATAAAGAGTTCGTAACCATTTGAATATTCAATTCATACGTAGAATTTCACATTGCTATTCAAGTTTCACATTGGATATAATTAATCTCCAAATAAAAGTTTCTCCATTTACTATTCCATCAAGGTTTTCACCTAATTCAAAAAGGGTTAAAGGCAAAATTGCCTTTCAAAAAAGCATACTTTTATAATTATACATATCACATTTAAAATTTAGTAATAATATCTTTCTTAAATTTAAATCCTTTCAAATATATTCTTCACATTTAAATATTAGCAATAATAGTACTCTTCTTAAATTTAAATCGTTTCAAACATACTCTTCTATCAAGAATTTAATAAAATACTCCATATTTCACTGTCTAAAATGATGTGATTATAATATGCTCACTATTATAAAGGGCAAGTTGGTAATCTCAGCTTTTGCTTTCTCTAAGCAATGAACATTTTTTTTTTTTTTGGTGAGAATGAAAAAAATTGCTTTGTTTTTGTAAATTTCCTAAATATTAAAGATTATAATAAAAACTATTGGTAGAATGGATTTTGATTATATGATTTTTATTACAATAACCATTGAAGATTATTATAAAACCTATTGGTAAAAGAGATTTTGGTAATCTTCAATCGTTATATGGTTTTATGAAAAAATATATAATCAGAATATATAACTATTGAAGATTATAATAAAAATCATTGGTAGAATGGATTTTTCATAATTAAAATAGCTCCTGGGAGATTTATAAAAACAGAACATTTATTTTTTTCATTTCCACCAAGAAACACTCATTGTTTAGAGAAGACAAAAGTTGAGGCCCTTAATAATAATGAGTATATTTGAATCACATCTGTTTATGTGATCAAATATGCAACATCCCATTCAATTCTTGACAAAAGGGTATGTTTAAAAGTATTTAAATTTAAGAAAGGTACTATTGTTGAATTTTAAATGTGAAGGGTATATTTGAAAGGAGGATTTAAATTTAAGTGAGGTACTATTGTTGAAATTTAAATTTAAAGGGTATATTTAAAAATAGTACTATTAATAAAATTTTAATATGAGGGTTATAATTGTTTGTGTATGTGTGTGTATATATATATATATATATATATATATATATATATATATATATATATATATATTTGAAAGGCATTTTTGTCTTTAACCCTTTCAAAATTTCTAAAGAAGATGCAAATTGGGAAAAGGAAAATTAAAAATTGTAATATTGATTAGACTCAAAGTAAAATTGAAATGATAATATATGATTCAACCTAATTTTCTGATGGTAAAATAAACTGTTTTAAAATCCTGGGGGACCTGTGGATTATGGGCTCACCACGCTTCCACTGTGCTACTTTGATTTGAAAACATTTTAAAGAAAATTTATCATTTTAAACTTCTAGACCACTAACTTAAAAATAATAATAATAATAATAATAAATATACCAGTCTTCATCATATATATAGGTCCCTATACAACATCTTAATCAATAAAAGTGATCATTTGCGTATGATTAATTATTTTTCTAACTTTTTCTGTTGGTCAAATATAAACACTTAATTTTGGATAAAAAAGTTTTTAACGAAAAGTTGGCTGCCGACTGAAAACGAAACCATACCCTGTTAAAGAATATTTGGAAAGCAGGAAGTAAGAGAAAATGCAAAATTTATGGAGAATTCAATTTGGAGGGATCCATGTACAACCTTGTGTTTCTTCACGCAAGAATGGCTTGCATTTGATTGCTTCAAGTCACATCTAAAATTCATTTTAACTTTTAAGTAACACGCCATATTTGTAGGAGTGTTTCAATTGAGGAATAAAGATTCAGCTTAATTTGGAACTTGAGGAAACATTACTCTTAGTCTTAACTAAATCTAATAGTTCCTCAGTTTGAAATTAAATTTTTTTACATTTTTTAATTTTTGGAGTAAAATATTATTTATAAGATGGTAAAAAATAAGACAGACTTTTACATCGACATATATGATAAAGAAAATAAAGTATGAAAGTTTAAAAGAGTTGTTAATTGGTTTTATTTTACCATCTTATTCTTAATAAATTATCACAAAACTTGCATAATAGTTCTATATTTATCATTTTTTAATTTTAAAAAATAATTATTCAAATAAAATTCGGAATCATTTTAAAATGATTTTTTAAAATTATTTAAAATTATCATTCAATCACGATTACGTTATTGTAAGTTATGATAAATACAAATATTACCAACAAGTTAATTAGTATTCAGAATAATTATGGTTGAATAGACAAACATATTTTGATTATATAATTATGTTTTCCATTTGTTATAATATAAATCTATAAATAATTTATTTTTTATACAACCTTTCATAACTTATATGTGGACAATACGTTTTCAAGTAAATAACTCTTTTCTCAAGTGTAGAAAAGAAAAAGAACAATACTTTTTATTAAAAATAATAGTATGGGAAGTCAGTAAAATTTTAGAAAAAAGGAATAGGTTTTTATTATGCAATAATAATAATAATGATGGTGGTGGTGGTGGAAGGTCAAAATAAATAACTTTAAAATATATTGATAGTTTTTTTAAGTCAAAATTAGAGGGGATTAAAAGATTGGTTTTTAAACTTTGAGATATAAAAGGGTAAGTATGCTAGAATATATGGTACTGAAAAGTAATTTACCCACCCATATTTTATATTGTCTAAAAATGAATGCTAAATTTTCACAAATAAATATATTTTCATATAAACTTTCAAACTTTATATTCTTTTTATATCAGAGATAGAAGTTGCACTAATACATAAATCTTACTACTAACTTTTACATAAATGAGCTAGACAATTCCCTATTCGCCGAACAAATGAGCTAAAATATGGTAAATAAATGAGCTAGACAATTCCCTGTTCAGCAAACAAAGTGATAATTTACCATAATCTAATTTTTTAAAATTTTTATATCAAGTTAAAATATGATATTCAAATATAAAATAAGAGGTTGTATATTCGTATTTGATGGATGAGTGGATCAAGTCAAAGTTTTAGCATCTTGGCATATTGGACCGCAGTGCTCTAGAAAAGAAAGCCGGTTTAGAAAGAAGTCTCATTTTCAAGAACCATAATTACTCACTTTAGGAAAATCTGGAATTTCAGCTAAATTGTTACTATCTAAGCATCAAGTTTATGCAGTTTTTTTTGCATCACTGATATCGAATGCATTGGTTTAGGTGTTCTTCAAAATCAATTTGGTTGAATCAGTGAATTAGGTAACATTAAGATTCCCTATCCTGGAAACTTAAAGATTCAATGTGTAAAATGCAAGATATTCAATAATCACTACATGAAAAATCATTATTTGTGACGAAAATTTTGTGACGATTATAGTGCCATCACTAATTAGTGACGATTTTGCAACAATTGATGATGTTGAGAATTGACCAAATCTATTGCAAAACTCTCGCAAATTGCGACAACCATCGCAATTCGTAGCAAAATCGTCCCAAATCGTGAGAGTTTTGCAACGGTAAGAATTTCCTCGCAAAGTGATATGTATTTATTTGGGTATAAAAATCATGTAAAAATAAGTACACTCCCAATCAAGTTTAAATTAAAATGTTAACCCCAAATTACACATATAGGCAAGCATACTCATCATTAACATAGTATAGGGTTCAAACGAGTGTCGATCCTCAAGGAACAAATATGCATTAATCACATTTCTTTCATTGTTTAACCAACTCAATAAAGTGAAAAAGAAATAAAAAGGAAAATAAATAAAATAAAAGAATATATACATGTCAAGGATGGAGAATTATGTAACTCAAACCATTATTTTGACAAACATGATCTTAAAGTACCTAACTATTATCATAACTAATCATTCTCTTGGCATCATGAAGGATTAAGATAGATTCCCTTCTTTTTCAATCCATGAAATCACTATCTTCTAGATAAATTAGAATTACTTGGTCTCGTCTCAACTAATTCATCCAAAAGATGTGTTGAACACAATCCTTGACTAAATTTCCTTAGTCTCGGCAAACTTAAAACATGAAACTAACCAATGAATCCTTGGTCTCGGCAGACATCAATTAACCTTTAATTACCCAATCCTCACCAATTAACCCCCTTGGTCTTGGCGAGTTAATAGACAACAAATATGAAATCAATAAATTGAAACCACAATCAACCCCTTTGGTCTTAGTGAGTTAATAGAAAAAACCAACCAATTAATCTCGTAATAAGCGCAAGTAATTAAATACCAAGAATAACAATCAATTAATCAAAAGATCAAATAACTCTAAAAATCATGAATACCTAAAGCAATGTCAAATTATAATAAAACAATTAATACATCATTGTTCAAAAAAAAAAAAAAGAAAGAAAACAAAGTAAAAGAAAGCACTCATAGACAAGCCTTGTGAAACTCCAACTAAAACCAACTCTAGAGTAAGGGGGTCGGGATGCATATCATATTTTCTTGCATGCATAGATATATTTTTGAATGATTTTATGTGCTTTGGAATTGTGATTTGTAGTCTAGAAGGCCTAATTGTGCTTATTGAGTAGGAATGACAAAATGGTAATTTTGCTTAAAGTGAAAATAGAGAAATAGCTTGAGGAGTAAATAGGAAGAATATTTAGGAGAGAAAATAAAAACAAGAATTGTTGTAGTGTAGTGGCTAGAGCTTTGGAATTAATCCTTGAGGTCTTGAGTTCAAATCCCACAAATTAAGTTTTATCATGATTAAATTTTATTTTTATAGAGTGGGATATTTTCGGCCCTTGCATGCCATGAGTAGAAGTAGGAGTGTTGTCCTAAGGGAGACTTGAAGAGAATTTCTTAATCCTACTCTTGTTCCCTACAAAAATTCTTAAGGGATTCATACCATTTTTGTTCCCTAACTTACCTTAAATTATTCATCAATTAAGCTTGTTCAATTATCCAAATCCATATTTTATTTCAGAAAATTCCAGTAAGGTTCTTTGATCTTGGAATTTCAAAAATGTCTCCTTGAGGATAGAATGTTGACTGAAAATGGGGAAGGAGTTAAGGAAGGTTCCCAAGAGAATTAATCTCCATGGTTGAACCTTCAAACTCCACTCTATAAGTGTTCATCTTCTTCATGTAGCAATCTGGAAATTTTCCAACTTCTTGGTCAGTTCAGCTTTCGAAAACTTTAGCCTTTTTCCTCACTCAAATGCTGCCAGAAAAATAGCCAACTTGTTCAGCTTGAAGACTGAAATCATTGGCCAAAAATCGGACTGCATAACAGCTGTGCAAACCAGGAAAATTCCTGGGTAGTTTCGCAGCTTGGTAGGCCAAAAACCAAGCTATTTCTTCTACCTTTCAAACTAGTAATTTAACTTTGTCTTTCCTCCATAAAGAAGGCTGGAAACCAACCTTAAAAAACCCTCCAATACCCCTTCAAACCTTCTACAAGTTGGCTGGAACATTGCAAAAAAATCTACACAAAAATTCTAGCAAACCTCTTGAATGAACAACCAGAAATTCCAGCCTTGCTCCCTCTTCAACCTTGTCCGAAACTCACTCCAATTTTCTGTAAAACCAACCTTAGTCAGCCATGAACTGAACTTCATCACCTCCTCCATTGATCTGCACGAAATGAACACCATAGCCACTCCTTAAATCACTCATTCAATCACTACAATTAAGCCTTCAATTGGAATTCAAAAATTCAGCAAATTACTCCATGAAACTCCCATGGATTAAGCCTCAACCAACCAGAAATTTCCTCCACCATTGCACTCCACATTTCGGCCACCCTATAGCTCCTTCAACCTCATTCATCTCAGCAAAACTTCAGCAAATTCCAGTCGGCCATAGCAGCTCCAAGAACCTCCATCAACCAAGCCATTCTTACCATATTTTCTACCTTAATTCACTCCCTAAATTACACCTTTTGAATTTCAAACAACCAGCTTTCCCTCTTCTCCCTAATCTAAAAATTCAATCACAAGAATTCCTCCAGCCATTCGGCCAACCCCATTCAGCAAATTTCGTCTAGCTTCTCTCTATTCTCTCCATTTCTCCAAGAATACCAAGAACACACACCACCATTCTCCAAGCCTAAGACCACCCTAAACACCTCCAATCTCTCCCAAAAACTCCAGATCACGTCTACTCACCCTTTAGAATCCATTTCTATACTTTATAACGTCAAACATTGAAAACAAAATTCTGCTCACGGATCAAAACCAGAATTTTTCTTGAAGATTCAAGAACTCTCTCAAGGTAACCAAGAACGATTATGTTCATCTCTTTTCCCCTTCAATCTTTAATATAATATACTAATACTCTCTCTCTCTCTCTCTCTCTCTCTCTCTCTCTCTCTCTCTCTCTCTCTCTCTCTCTCTCTCTCGGTCGAAATGGTTATTTCAACCATGGCCATTTTCTCTTCTTCCTTCTTGGTCGGATCAAGTCTTCCAAGCGTGTGGACTCTCTTGAGACTTCATCAAGGTAGTCATCATTCGAGTATGTCTCTTTAAACCTCTCCTTAATTCTAAAATCATGTCTCTTGGATGTAGTTAGAAAAGGATGGAATATGATTGGAGATTGAGTATGTGTTTGTATGAAGGAGTTGGGATTGGAGCATGAGGATGTTTCGTCATGATTAAGTTTTATGATATTTTGTAGTTGTTGCATGCTCTTCTTGTCGTGAGTTAGTGTGAATGATCAAGCATGATAGATATTATATCACATTTGGTGAATAGGGTTTTATGTTCTTGTATTTTTGTTGAAACCATGAATATGATTATGTTTAGTGAAGTTTGGATCAGGTGATGATAGATATAGATTTAAGCCTTTATTCATGAATTGAATGGTTTGTTGATTGGTGTTAGAGTTTATGTTCATGATTATTGTTAGCAATATGAGAATTATGATCATGACCTTGTTGATCCTAAACTATTTAAGTTAGCCAATTCTATTACATTAATAAAAATTAGAACTATATTTTCTTCCAATAATTTCGAAAACCCTAGGAAGCTTTGGAATTGGATTGTTAAATGGAATAGTGATATTTTAGCCAAATAAATGATATCTTTTATTAAAAATAAAACATATAAATACTATATACAATAATAATATTAAATAAAGCCTTTTATATAAATAATCATAATAGGTAAAATATTAATCTTATAAGTAATATATTCATAAACACTATTAAAATTTATTTATTATCTTTTAATCAAAATATATTAAAATTTACTTATTATTAATTTTATTTAGCCATTTTTCTTACTATTAATTATTAATTAAGAGAATAGTAATAATTTATTATTTTAATATCATCTAGGACTTAAGACCTTCATCAAATAAACCTTAGTTTATTGATTAATAACAAAGATTATATTTGAATCTATAACTTATTAATAATTATTTCACAATTCATAGTTATTTTATTATCAAGTTAGATTTGTTTTATATAATCCTTTTATCATCTAGCCTTAAAGTTTGGGACATTAGGGTCATGATTGTGGTAAGTTGAACTAGGATTATTTATAGGAGCAAAATTTGGCTTGAGTTTAATTATGGCTTGTGTTTACCCTAGGAGGAGTTAGGTCAGCTTTGGAAGATCTTTGAATTAGCTCAAGTAAAGGATCAGGTAAGCTCTTGCATAAAACTTATTTGATGACAAAAGGTTACCATGGCAAGCCAAACGCGAAGTGTGTGAACACTCATTTTGTAAAGGCAATTGAGGACTGTTTCCTTTCTTGTTTCAGTCAAACAAATTATTTGAAATCTAACAAGCAGTTTTACTCAAACACTAAACTCTTTCAAAGCCAACTTTGGCACAAACTTTAGAAACCCTTGATTGCCATTTCCAAGGAAAGCAATATTTTATCAATTTTCTCCCAAGTGGGTAGGCTAGTAGTACTAGTTTTGAAGAGCAAGAGCGAATCTTCTGGTAGGAGGCCACCTCCAGAAGATGAACTCAACTTGGAAAAGCGACAGTACTACTTAGTCATGTCAGTCCGAGCTAGCAGGTTTTAGTCATATGGACTATGTGTTGCCGGAGTGGACAACCGATTTGTTTGGATGTAGAGAATGAGGAGTATCTTACCCAGTAGGCCCTACACCTACATTTTGTCAATCTGCACAAAGTGTGGTATTTTGACCATTGTATGGTTATGGGGCCCAACGTGTGGTAACCCATGGCTGCCCTTTTGAGTGGTTGATTTTATAGTGCACATGTATGGTTGGAAAAGCAAAACACCACTCTTTATTTTTAACATTGTTTAATGCTTGCCAGTACTTTTTCTTATGAAGTTCTTACAGCTTGCATACATAAACTGTTTTACCTGAAATACTTGAAGCACATATGGACTTACTAAGATTTTTATCTCATCACCTTTTTATGCCATGTTTTCAGGGCGATCCTGCTGTGGGGATGAATAGATAGAATGTTGCCTTCTTGAAGACCCTTTGTTATTTAATTTATATGTTGCTTTGAGAGATGATAGTGAACAATTTATTTGGATTTGTTCTTGAATTTTTGGGTTGTAATAAGTTTTTAATTTCAAAGAATTGTTTTATTTTAATTTATGTGATCTAGTTATAAAGACCCTTTGTCCTTTGGACGAGGCAACATACCCGACCCTGTTGGGCCTAGGTTGTGGGGTGTTACAAGTGGTATCATAGTCTAGGTTTAGGCAAATATTGATAGTATATGTTCTATTTTATTAAATTCAAATCTTTTATCCAACCTGTCTTGTTTATGCTATAGGATAGTTAGAATGCTTAGAACCATGAGGAAAGGGCAGCAATGGCATCCTCCTATTCCTATCTACTCGAAAGACCTACCAGTGCCTCAACCTACACCGCAGCCAATTATTCCCTTGGAGGATAGCAGTGACGATGAGGTCCCTATCAATGAGCCATCCCCAATACCTGTGATAGACTTGAGTTCTGACAGTGAAGATGAGGAGATTGATATGGAATATGTTCCCTGCCCTCCTAGTCCCATAGTTGATTTGTTAGCTGATAGTGATGATCTGGGGGAGATAGATTATGAATCTCCACCCAGACTTTCTTTCACACTTCCACCCAACCAGGTTGAGACTGGAGAGAGTTCTAGGCGACCCGAGAAAGAGCCAATGAAGGGGTTTGCAAGTGGGGTTGAGATAGAATTCTCTAAGAATACTGGGGGATGGTTATATGAGGCTGACTTTGAAGATTCTGATGAGGACTAGAGGAGCTAAAGAGCTGTTTGGATCAAGATTGTTTATTTTCTACTTCCATGAACTTCCATGTTAAGGATTTCCTTTCTGTTTACTACTTTCATTTCAAATTTATGCAAATAAGAGTACCGAAGTACTCTAAGATTTGAGGGAAATCTATAAGCAATTCTTTAGACAAAACTTGCATATGATTTTCTTTTACTTAAATCTGACTGTGAATGCATGCTCAACTAAAATGATTTAATCATTGAATACATAAACTCATCATTTGGGTATGGTTTAGTATGGCACCCAAATGTCATGTAGCTACAACAGGCAGGAAAGTTCCGGAGGCAGAACCTGTGGCACCAGAGGTTGAAACGACCCAAATGCCGTCACCCAACCGGGGAATTGGAAGTGAACCAGATTTGGAAATGGGGTCTGAAGCACCTGTTGAAGTGACGATGGGGCAAGAATTTAGCAAGATGGCAGAAATTCTACAGACTTTGACTGAGCGAAGGAATCCCAAGGGAAAGGATGAAGTCTTGGAGTGGTTTCTAAAATTTCAACTGCCCATCTTCTTGGGCGAAGCTAAACAAGATCAAAAAGCTGAGCAATGGATAGAGCAGATGGAGGACATATTTGCTATACTCCAGTACACTGAAGAGCAGATGGTAAAGTTTGCTACATTTCGTTTGAGGGGCCTTGCTCGGGCATGGTGGCAGCGGGTTCAGGACGACTGGGAGATGGTTGATCAGGACTGGACGTGGGCCAATTTTGTGGAAGCATTCAAAGCCGAGTATATCCCTCAGTGGATAGTGAAAAAGCGGGAAGACGAATTTTAGAATTTAAAGCAGGGGGTATGACAATGGCCCAGTACACAGCACGGTTTACCTAGTTATCAAAGTACTGTAAGAGGCTAGTGGACATTAAGCAGAACAGAACGAGGCAGTTGTTAAGGGACTGAGGCAGGAATTGAGGAGGGCATTGGCACCTTCTCCACCAACGACCTATTCTAGGGTCGTAGACGCAGCTACCCGAATAGAAAATGAGGACCGCAGCAGAATAGCAATGAGACCTTTCCAGCCGCCAAGGCAACCGCAAGGACACTTCCAGAGGCAGCAACCCAATAAGCGACCCTCCAACTAGCAGTGGCAGAATTGGGGAAACAAGCCTGGACAGCACCGGCTGGTCCTACGCAGAACCTTCCGTTATGCCGATAATGTGGAAAAAAAGGCCACACAGAGAAGAACTATTGGTCCAAAGGAGGTGAGCGAAAATGTTACCACTGCAGAGACCCGAACCACCTGCAGAACGCCTACCCTAAACTTCACCGAGTCGGGTAAGGAAATCTGGCTCAGAACCTGGGGGCCAATCAAGCCAATACCACGGGAGCATCTGGGAGTGGAGCACCGAAGCTTCAAGTGAAAGCAAAAGTATTTGCTCTCAACAAAGAGGAGGTTGGAACCGATGCAGCAGTAGTAGAAGGTACGTTTACCATCCAAGAACATTCCGTTAATACATTGATAGACCCCGAATCTACTCATTCCTATTTAAACAAGAACTATGCATATCATTTGGGTTGGGATGGAGTAGAGCTACCTTTTACTTTGCTGGTGAGTACACCTTTGGTACAAGCGGATCGGTATGTGCAAAATTGTAAAATTGAAATGGGGAGAGAAAATTTGGAGGGAGATTTGATAGTACTGGATATTGATGATTATGATTTGATAATGGGAATGGATTGGCTAGCAAAGCATGGGGCTAGAGTAGACTGTAAGAACAAATCTGTTCAGTTCATTAGACTAGGGTGTGAAGTAATTGAAGTATTTGATAGCTAGGGCTAAGGCCCGAAAATTGTTGAAGTAAGGATGTCAAGGATATTTGGCTTATGTGATAAACAAGCAGAAGGACCAATGCACTCTGAAGGATAACGAGATAGTAAAGGATTTTCCCGATGTGTTCCCCACGGAACTCATTTCTCTATCTCCTAGCCGAGAAGTTGAATTTACCATTGACTTAGTTCCAGGAGCGGAATCGGTATCCCGAACTCCATATCGGATGGTACCGGCGGAGCTGAAAGAACTGAAGGAGCAGTTAGAAGAATTAGTGAAGCAAGGCTACATCAGACCTAGCACGTTACCCTGGGGAGTACCTGTATTGTTTGTGAAGAAGAAGGATGGGACTCTGAGGCTGTGTATTGACTATCGGGGCTCGAACAACCTGACGATCAAGAACAAGTATCCACTACTGCTGATTGATGAGCTGTTCGACCAGTTGTAAGGATCCAATTGTTATTCCAAATTGGATTTGAGGCAAGGATACTATCAAGTGACGATAAAAGAGGAGGATATTCCCAAGACGGCCTTCAATACAAGATATGGTCACTATGAGTTCGTGGTAATGCCATTCAGGGTAACCAATGCTCCAGCAGTATTTATGGATTTGATGCATAGAGTGTTCCGATCCTATTTGGATAAGTTCGTGGTGGTCTTTATTGACGACGTCTTAATTTATTCCTGTTGGATTGTATGCCCTCTTAGACTAGGTTTCTTATGTAAAATCGAATTGTTTAATAAAAGAATTTATTTTCAGAAATTGTTTGTGAATTTACTTTTTGTTTGTGCACGATTTTCGTTTGGAACAGACCCATTGTGTTTAAATAAGTGATCCATGTGAATGGTGGTCTTTCACAGTAAGGTATGGATCACGGGTTATTTAACACATAAACATTTGTTCTTAACCTATTGATGAGACTGGAAACCTCATCATGTTTAGGTTATTATGTTATGAATTCCAAATAGGGAATGGCTTACCTTTAACCAGTGGGTAGTCCACTCATTTCATGACATAAGCGTATTTCGAATACGTAGAACAGGACCTGTAGTAGTGGTTTCTCAAAGTACTATATGGTAGAAACCTAGACTACTACCGCTACAGCGTGGACCAGTACTCTACGACTTGAGTATGAGTTGGTGGTCTGGCAAAGCTGGAAGCATATACTTTGATTTGCTATAGTTGAGGTTCTATAGTAGGGCCAATATACTTGCATGTTGGGTATGTGTGACTAGTTAATTAAGACAGACTTATACAAGATAGTTTCTACACTATATCGCCCCTTGTGGTTGTCCGAATGGTCTAAATTATCCAGGGCCCTGGGAAACATGACTTGGATGTTTGCTTTAGGGTAGCTCCCTTGGAAAGCGGAAACACTCCAAGAAGTCGTGGATCATTGGACTAGAAGCCTAAGGATGGTAGATGTCATTTAGAGGGGTGTTAGTACACTTCTTCCTCTCTAAATGTACGGCGATGTGTGGAGGGGTATTTTAGTCATTTCACCTGTAGATCGGAGACTTTGCGAATGCAGCATTGTCCTTGGGGTCAATATTTCCTTATGGTGATATTAGGAAATATTTAAAATGCAAAATACGGCTATTTATATAGCAGGGGTATTTTGGTCATTTTAGCGACCAAGGCGATGTGTCTTTTTGGTCCTCGGGATAGCCAGTAAGTCCTAACTATTTTTGGGATGAGGAATTGGTCTCGGTTGAAGAGGATTTTATTTTATTTTGTTTTATTTTATTTTATTCGGGAAGTCTAATTTATTATTGAATTTGGAATAAAATAAATAAATAAATAAATAAAATAGGAGTTGAGAGAAATTAATTATCTAGTTTATTTGGTTAATTAATTATTCGGGGCCTAGGTCCGGTATGAATAATTAAGAAATTAACACTGAGCTTAAACTAGGGGAAACAATTAATGTTTAATTATTTATTGGGTTATTTATGTAGGCCCAAGAAATAAATAATTAAAGATTAATTATTATGGTTCATTTGGGCTCATTAATTATTTATTGGGTCACTTATGTAAGCCCAGAAAATAAATAATTAATATTTATTATTTTGGGCCTTTTGGGTCCAAGAAAAATAATAAATATTTATCTGGCCCAATGGCTTGGACCTTAGGGTTTTTTCCAGAGATGGTTAAGAGGAGTTTAAGGTTAGGCCAAACTGTTTCTCAGGATAACATCCGGATATTTTGAAATCCCGGGGATATGTTTTATTAGAGATTGAGAGACCTAATTTTGGCAAAATATAAACAACTCTTTGAAAAGAAAAAAACCATAATTTTCCTTGGCCAAGGGGACTCTCACGTGAGTCTCTCTCTCTCTCAAAAGCTCTCTTCTTCTTCTTCTTCTTCTTGTTTTTCTCTTGTTCTTTGCTAATCGATAGCGAACGAACCAAGGAGAATTGAGACACTTCCTCTTCACCATAGTGTTCACCGACTAGAGGGTAGGCTGAGGAATATCCCGAGAGCTGGAGAGCTAAGCGTTAATGCAAACAAGACGCAGTCGAAGGCCAGCGGGTGTTCAACCGGAAGCTCCTTCAACTGTGCAAAGCGAGGCGATTCCAGTCGTTCAATCCGCTCTTACTCAACCTAGAAGGGTTAAGGAGCGCAAAGGTATGATCTTCACGCTTCCGCATGGCCTTTATGGCCCGCGTTTAATTTTTTTTTGTCTCTGTTTTCCCGTCCATGGCTTCCTGTTACTGCATTCACCATCAAAGTGGTATCAGAGCCACATGTTTTGATCAATATAGGGAGCATGGTAGTTAATAAAATGGAGAAGATGATTATACTTGTGATCCTTCGCTGTTTTGGTATGGGATAGATGGTTTTGTAAGCTTCACAGTGGAAGCATAGGACCCTCTGTAAATTTTCTGGCTTTGGTGTTTTAATCGTGTAAACCCAATTTTAATGGGTATAGGCGATTGTGGTTTGGTTCTGGATGTTTTTTGTAAGTAAAAATGTCCAAAGAAGCCAAAATTTTGAGCAAAATATGAAGAACAAAGGTTCTACAATTTTTGCGCGCGAGAGAAAGAAAAACGAAGAAGAAAACTGTTCCTAAGTCATGTGAGCCGAGCCGAGCCTCAGCCGAGCCGCTGCCGACATTGTGAGTGAAGCCGCGCTGTTCACGCCTTGGAGCTGAGCCGATTTGGAGGAAAATTGAGCCGATTTTGTTGCTCAATTGCAACTTCAATTTGCGCGGGTCGAGCGGCGGTATCGGGCGAGTACGCGGGTCGCACGCGGGTCGGCAGCAGAGGAGAACCGGGCGCGGGCGGGTCGCGGCTTAACGGGTTGAGCAGCTTCTGATCTGGTGCGGCTGGTGCACCGGGGGGCGCGGTGGGCCGCAGGCCATGCGGGCGCGGATCCGGTGCGGTGGGTTCAGTGGACCGCCAGCGATTTTTGCAATTCATTTTATATTTTTTTTCCTTTTTCGTTTTGGGTCCCATACCAGGCGAAGTTAATATTTTTGTAATATTTATATTTTTGGAATATATTTGCATGAAAAATATTAGTAAGGGATTTTAGGATTAAACAAGATAATTAATTAATTAATTAATGTGTTTAATTCTATTATTTGGGCACTTAGGTTTAAAAAATAGAAAAGCATGAAAACGTTTATTGTTTTCTAGCATGCTATTTTTTTATGTACCTATGTGTGCTTTTCCTCAAAGACCAAAGTCTTTGGGAACCTTTTGTTTTGGCAAGGAAAAATATTGTTCTTTAAAAACTAAATGGTTATTTTAATTGGTACAAAAATTAATCCTTAAATATTTTCTCAAAGGATTTAATCCTTGACATAGAAAATATATTGGATTTAGATATTTTTGTAAATTAAAATGGAGAGCCATTTTGTTTTGTTTTGGACTAGAAAAATGATTTTGTCAAATAAACTTGAGACCAAAGTCTCTAGAAAGTTTTAATTGGAAATTTTTGAAATCATTAAGTTTTAACTTATATAAAATTAGTCCATGGAGGAAATGTCTCAAAGGATATAAGCCTTGACATAGAGATTTTATTGGACTTAGATATTTTATTTTTGAGTTAAGAAAAACTTAATGGAAATTTCAAAAGGATATTTTCCAGAAAACCTATAATTTTAAAAGACTAAGTGGGAGAGGGGTTCCAACGGCCCCACGGCTTCCATCACTGTCCTCATTAGAGATTGTGGATCCCCTCGCGTCACCCTGGGAGTGAACCCGTATAGGATAGAGATACCACAAGGATCTAGATCTAATGGAAGGATGTAATTAATAACCCGGGGCACGTACTATGATCGGCCAGCTCACGTTGGAGGTTATAGTGCGAGGTATGTCCATAGGAAATGAGAGGAAACGGCCATCCCACGATGGAGTTATTCTCTAGACCATTACCTAGAAGGGAAATTAATTTGTGGTGGTTAATACACTTAGCTTAGGAAACTGTTAATCTTCCCAAGAAGCTATGTCAGTTTTCCTAAGAGCCAAATTATTTTCAGTGCACAAATTTCATTTTGTTTTCACAAACTAATTTCTTTCTTTTATTTTCGATTTTCAGAAATGGTGGGAGGTTCTTTTAGTCCATTGGCCGTTATTCTCAGGGAGAATAAGTTAACGAGTCCAAACTATGTGGACTGGAAAAGGAACCTGGACATAATACTCACAGCCGAGGAGTATAAGTATGTCCTTTACGAAACCTGCCCTATTATCGGGGAAGGTTCCACCGCTGAAGAGCGAGAAGCTGAAAAGGCATGGAAGAAAGCTGACGAAATGGCACGTTGCTATATGTTAGCTTCCATGTCTAATGTGCTCCAGTCAAAATACGAGCACATGGCTTCTGCATATGACATTAGTCAATGCAAGGCAGGAGGCTCTTCGAACAATTGTAAACACTAAGATGGCTGAGGGAGCATCAGTCCGAGAGCATATGCTCAAGATGATTGCTGCTTTCGAGGAGGCAGAAATCTTAGGGGCTGTCATTGACCCCGAGAGCCAAGTGGACATGGTTCTCGAATCTCTACCGGGCTCTTTCACTCAGTTCAAGTTAAACTATAACATGAACAAGTTGAACATGAGTTTGACTGAACTGATGAAGGAGCTCCAGATGGCGGAGAAGGTCATGAAGCCGCAGTCTAAGGCCATGATTGCTAAGGCCTGTTCTTCAAGAAGCCGGGCCTAAGCCCGGAAAGTTCAAGAGGAAGAAGGGGAATGCGACGACCCGGCCCAAGAACCAGCCCAAGGACAAACCAAAGGGCAAGTGCTTCAAGTGTGGAAAGAAGGGACAACTGGAAAAAGGAGTATCCGAGATCTTCGAGGCCAAGAAAAACCCCACGGGTAATGTTTACTATCTAGAGTCCATATCAATGGTAGGATCAACTTCCACTTGGATTGTTGATTCGGGAGCCATCGATCATATACGTAACTCCTTGCGGGGGTTTAGGAAGATAAGAAGACTCAAGAAGGGCGAACATGGGCTTCGAGTGGGTAATGGAGCACAAGTCCGGGCCCTTGCGGTGGGAGAGCTGGATCTTAATTTTGATTGTAATAAGATAGTGGTTTTAAAAGACATTTTATATGTACCTGGTTTTCGTCGGAATTTGATTTCGGTTGCAAAACTTATTAATCAAGGATATTACGTATCTTTCCATTACGGTATTTCTATCGGTAGAGATGGAGAAATTTTATGTCTTGGGCACATGTATGGAAATTTGTTCTTTTTAAACCCTATTAATAACCAATCAAATAATGCTCTGTACGAACCTTTAACTAAGAAGAGAAAGACCAATATCAATGATTCATACCTTTGGCACTCGAGGTTGGGTCATATTAACTCGACCGGGATTCGAGAGGCTAATCCATGATGGGCCTTTGGGCTCATTGAGATTGGAAAGTTGGCCTCGGTGTGAATCTTGCACGATGGGAAAAATGACCAAAAGGTCTTTTACACCAAAGGCGGATAGAGCCGAGGAGGTGTTGAGTCTTGTTCACAGCTGATATGTGCGGTCTATTGTCTACACCGACCGGGGAGGTTTTGAGTACTTCATCACGTTCACGGATGATTGTACGAGGTATGGTTACATTTACACGATGAGACGCAAGTTTGACTCTTTTGACAAGTTCAAAGAGTTTAAGGGTGAAGTGGAGCGTCGGACGAGTAAATTAATCAAAACCTTACGATCGGATCGTGGTGGAGAGTACCTCCTAGGTGAATTCAAGGACTACATGGTACATCATGGGATAGTATCCCGGCTCTCGTGCGGGAACCCCCGGCGAACGGAGTAGTTGAGAGAAGGAACGGGACGTTGATGGAAATGGTCCGAAGCATGATGTCTCATGCTACTCTTCCGAGTGTCCTTTTGGGGATATGCCCTGGAAACGGCGGCATATATTACGAACTTGGTGCCTTCCAAGTCGGTACCTAGGACTCCCTATGAGATGTGGACTGGGCATAAGCCAAGTACGAATCATCTCGGGATTTGGGGGTGTCCGACTTATGTGCTGATCAAGGGAGACAAGTTGGAACCAAGATCATAATTATGCTATTTTGTTGGGTATCCAAAAGGGACAAAAGGAGGCTACTTTTATCATCCTAAGGAGCAGAAGGTACTAGTCAGTACCAATTCTAGATACTTGGAAGATGATCGAAGTACCTCCACTAAAGGTTCAACGAGGTTGGAGCTGCAGGAGAAGTTATCTATGGAATCAACTTCTCGCGACCCGATTTTGGAACAAGAAGAGGCACGGCCTCAAGAACACTGTACAAATGGAGCCTCGTCGTAGTGGGAGAGTGTCTAGGGTTCGGATAGATGGACTGGAGAAGCCTTTGAGCTGGTTTCCGACCATCAGGAACAAGACCCCGCTAGGTACGAGGAGGCTATTGCTGATGCCGATGCAAATCTGTGGCATGAAGCAATGAAAGCCGAGATTGAGTCTATGTACCTCAATCAGGTTTGGGATCTTGTAGCTTCACTCGAAGGGATAAAACCCATTGGGTGCAAGTGGGTATACAAGAGGAAGAGAGGAGCGGATGGGAAGGTGGAAACCTTCAAAGCTAGGCTTGTGGCGAAAGGGTATACTCAGAAAGAGGGTATCGACTATGAGGAGACCTTTTCCCCGGTAGCCATGCTTAAATCCATTCGCATCCTCCTTGCCATCGCTTTGTCACTATGACTACGAGATATGGCAAATGGATGTCAAGACGGCATTCTTAAATGGCCATCTTAGCGAAGACATCTATATGTCCCAACCAGGAAGGCTTCATTCTTGAAGGCCGGGGAACACATGGTTTGCAAGCTTAAGAAGTCCATTTATGGACTTAAGCGAGCATCAAGAGCATGGAACATTCGTTTTGATGAGGCTGTAAAGTCTTATGGTTTTATTCAAAACGAAGATGAACCATGCGTGTACGGGAAACTTGAAGGCATCAATGTGGTTTTTCTTGTCACGTATGTGGATGACATTCTACTCATTGGAAATGATGTAGGGACATTGTCATCTACAAAAGTTTGGCTGTCTAGTCAATTCGGTATGAAGGACTTGGGAGAAGCCGACTACATTCTCGGGATTAAGCTTCTTAGAAATAGGAAGCGAGAGAATGTTAGGATTATCCCAAGCGACATACATTGACAAGATGCTTGGCCAAGTACGAGCATGGACTCATGCAAGGGAGCTCTAATCCCTTGCGGACATGGGTTGTCATTTTCTTCGAAGGATTTGTCCTAAGTCTCAAGAAGAAAAGGACGGAATGAGTAGAATTCCCTACGCTCGGCGGTGGGAAGTCTCATGTACGCCATCTTTGTGTACTAGGCCGGATATACGCTTTGCCGTGGGCTTAGTTAGCGAGATATCGGTCAAACCCGGGGGAGGTTCATTGGCAAGCTATAAAGCATATTCTCAAGTACCTCAAGGGAACGAGAGATTATATCTTTGGTTTACTGGGCGATGATTTGGTTCCTACGGGATACACGGAACTCGGACTTCCGGGCGGATAAGGATGAGAGAAAATCCACTAGTGGATATGTGTTCACCTTGTGCGGAGGAGCAATTTCATGGAGGAGTATCAAGCAATCTTGTATTGCTGACTCAACCATGGAAGGCGAGTATGTGGCGGCTTCGGAAGCGTCCAAGGAAGCGATCGGCTCCGGAAGTTTCTTTCGGAACTTGGAGTCGTACCACATATGGACAGGCAGGTTGTGATGTATTGCGACAACAACTGGAGCGGTGTCGCAATCTAAGGAGCCTCGGAACCACAAGAAGGGAAACACATCGAGAGGAAGTACCACCGATCCGGGATTTCATCTAGAGACGGGAAGTCGTGGTGGAGCATATTACCTCGAGAAAACAATCTAGCGAGACCCATTCACCAAGCCTTTGGGTGAGAGAGTCTTCAAGAGACACTTAGACGCCATAGGGGTGGGCACCTATGGACTTACCTAGTCTTAGAGTGCAAGTGGGAGATTGTTGGATTGTATGCCCTCTTAGACTAGGTTTCTGATGTAAAATCGAATTGTTTAATAAAAGAATTTATTTTCAGAAATTGTTTGTGAATTTACTTTTTGTTTGTGCACGATTTTCGTTTGGAACAGACCCATTGTGTTTAAATAAGTGATCCATGTGAATGGTGGTCTTTCACAGTAAGGTATGGATCACGGGTTATTTAACACATAAACATTTGTTCTTAACCTATTGATGAGACTGGGAACCTCATCATGTTTAGGTTATTATGTTATGAATTCCAAATAGGGAATGGCTTACCTTTAGCCAGTGGGTAGTCCACTCACTTCATGACATAAGCGTATTTCGAATACGTAGAACAGGACCTGTAGTAGTGGTTTCTCAAAGTACTATATGGTAGAAACCTAGACTACTACCGCTACAGCGTGGACCAGTACTCTACGACTTGAGTATGAGTTGGTGGTCTGGCGAAGCTGGAAGCATATACTTTGATTTGCTATAGTTGAGGTTCTATAGTAGGGCCAATATACTTGCATGTTGGGTATGTGTGACTAGTTAGTTAAGACAGGACTTATACAAGATAGTTTACGCACTATATCGTCCCTTGTGGTTGTCAGAATGGTCTAAATTATCCGGGGCCCTGGGAAACATGACTTGGATGTTTGCTTTAGGGTAGCTCCCTTGGAAAGCGGAAACACTCCAGGAAGTCGTGGATCATTGGACTAGAAGCCTAAGGATGGTAGATGTCATTTAGAGGGTGTTAGTACACTTCTTCCTCTCTAAATGTACGGCGATGTGTGGAGGGGTATTTTAGTCATTTCACCTGTAGGTCGGAGACTTTGCGAATGCGAGCATTGTCCTTGGGGTCAATATTTCCTTATGGTGATATTAGGAAATATTTAAAATGCAAAATACAGCTATTTATATAGCAGGAGTATTTTGGTCATTTTAGCGACCAAGGCGATGTGTCTTTTTGGTCCTCGGGATAGCCCGTAAGTCCTAACTATTTTTGGGATGAGGAATTGGTCTCAGTTGAAGAGGATTTTATTTTATTTTGTTTTATTTTATTTTATTCAGGAAGTCTAATTTATTATTGGACTGGAATAAAATAAATAAATAAATAAATAAAATAGGAGTTGAGAGAAATTAATTATCTAGTTTATTTGGTTAATTAATTATTCAGGGCCTAGGTCCAGTATGAATAATTAAGAAATTAACCTGGGCTTAAACTAGGGGAAACAATTAATGTTTAATTATTTATTGGGTTATTTATGTAGGCCCAAGAAATAAATAATTAAAGATTAATTATTATGGTTCATTTAGGCTCATTAATTATTTATTGGGTCACTTATGTAAGCCCAGAAAATAAATAATTAATATTTATTATTTTGGGCCTTTTGGGTCCAAGAAAAATAATAAATATTTATCCGGCCCAATGGCTTGGACCTTAGGGTTTTTTTTCAGAGATGGTTAAGAGGAGTTTAAGGTTAGGCCAAACTGTTTCTCAGGATAACATCCGGATATTTTGAAATCCCGGGGATATGTTTTATCAGAGATTGAGAGACCTAATTTTGGCAAAATATAAACAACTCTTTGAAAAGAAAAAAACCCTAATTTTCCTTGGCCAAGGGGACTCTCACGTGAGTCTCTCTCTCTCTCTCAAAAGCTCTCTTCTTCTTCTTCTTGTTTTTCTCTTATTCTTTGCTAATCGATAGCGAACGAACCAAGGAGAATTGAGACCCTTCCTCTTCACCATAGTGTTCACCGACTAGAGGGTAGGCTGAGGAATATCCCAAGAGCTGGAGAGCTAAGCGTTAATGCAAACAAGACGCAGTTAAAGGCTAGCGGGTGTTCAACCGGAAGCTCCTTCAACTGTGCAAAGCGAGGCGATTCCAGTCGTTCAATCCGCTTTTACTCAACCTAGAAGGGTTAAGGAGCGCAAAGGTATGATCTTCACGCTTCCGCATGGCCTTTATGGCCCGCGTTTAATTTTTTTTTTTGTCTCTGTTTTCCCGTCCATGTCTTCCTGTTACTGCATTCACCATCAATTCCAAGAGTCTGGAGGAGCATGCAGAACACCTGAAGCTAGTATTGGAGAAGCTACGGGAGCACAAGCTTTTCATCAAGTTTAGCAAGTGTGAATTTTAGCTGGATAGTGTGACATTTCTTGGCCACGTGGTGACCAAAGATGAAATCAAGGTAGATCCAGCAAAGGTTGAAGCAGTGTCAGACTGGAAGCAACCGGAGAACATCACCGAGATTCGAGCTTCTTGGGATTGGCTAGCTATTATAGGAGGTTCATCAAAGGATTTTCAACGCTCGCATCGTCTATGACCCGACTGCTAAGGAAAGATGTACCATTTGCTTGGAGTGAGAAATGTGAGAAGAGTTTCCAAGAGTTGAAACGGAAATTAATGACAACACCAGTGTTGAGTCTGCCAATGGGAGATAAGCCTTACACTCTGTATACCGATGCTTCGAAGGAAGGATTGGGAGCAGTTTTTGTAACAGCCCACTACCTAGGCCCAATAGGGCTAGGGATGTCGCCCCATCCAAATGACAAGGGGTCTTTATAACTAGATTACACAACAAAAATAAAACAATACTTTGAAATTAAAAACTTTTTACAACCCAAAATTCAAGAACAAATCCAAGATAAATTGTTCACTATCATCTCTCAAAGAAACATATAAATTAAATAACATAGAGTCTTCAAGAAGGCAACATTCTAGCTACTCTTCTCCACAGCAGGATCGCCCTGAAAACATGGCATAAAAGGTGATAAGATAAAAATCTCAGTAAGTCTGTGTGTGTTTTGAGTATTCAGGAAAACAGTTCATGTATGCGAATTGTAAAATCTCATAAGAGAAAATACTGGCAAGCAATAAATAATGTTAAAATAAAGAGTGGCGTTTTTCTCTTTTCAAACCATACAAGTGCATAATAAACTCAACCACTCAAATGGGCAGCCATGGGTTACCACACATTGGACCCCATGTCCATATAACGGTCAGAATGCCACACTTTGTGCAAACTGACAAAAGGTAGGTGATCGGCCTATTGGGTAAGATACTCCTCATTCTCTACATTCAAACAAAACCGGTTGTCTACTTCGGCAACACACAGTCCATATGACTGAAACTTGCTAGCTCGGACCGGCATGACTAAGTAGTATTGTTGTTTCTCTAAGTTGAGTTTATCTTTTGGAGGTGGCCTCCTGCTAAAAGACTCACTCTTACTCTTCAAAACCAGTACTACTAGTCTACCCTTATTGAGTACTTAACGTTGTTTGTCCTACTTGGGAGAAAACTAATAAAACATAGCTTTACTTGAAAATGGCAATTAAGGGTTTCTAAAGTTCGTGACAAAGCTGGTTTTAGAAAGAGTTTAGTGTTTGAGTAAAACTGCTTATAGATTTTCAAATAATTTGTTTGACTGAAATAAGAAAAGAAACAGTCCTCAATTGCCTTTACAAAATCTGTGTTCACATACTTCATGTTTGGCTTGCCATAGTAACCTTTTACAACAAACAAGTTTTATGCAGGAGCTTACCTAATCCCTTGCTTGAGCTAATTCAAAGATCTTCCAAAGCTGACCTAACCCCACCTGGGGTAAACACAAGCTATAATTAAACTCAAACCAAATTTGCTTTTATAAATAATCCCAGTTCAACTTACTACAATCATGACCCTAATGTCCCAAACTTTAAGGCTAGATGGTAAAAAAGGATTTTATAAAATAAATCTAGCTTGACAATAAAATAGCTAGGGATTGTGAAATAATTATTAATAAGCTATAAGTTCAAATATAAATCTTTGCTATTAATAAATAAACTAGGGTTTATTTGATGAAAGTCCTAACTCCTAGATGATATTAAAATAATAAATTATTTCTATTCTCTTAATTAATAATTAATAGTTAGAAAATAATTGATAAATAAAATTAATAATAAGTAAATTTTAATATATTTTGATTTAAAGATAATATATGAATTTTAATAGTGTTTATGAATATATGACTTATAGGATTAATATTTTACCTATTATGATTATTTATATAAAAGGCTTTATTTAATACTATTATATATAATATTTATATATTTTATTTTTAATAAAAGATATCATTTATTTGACTAAAATTGCACTATTTCATATAACAACCCAATTCCAAATCTTTCTAGGGTTTTCGAAATCATTGGAAGAAAATATAGTATTAATTTTTATTAATATAATAAAATTGGCTAACTTAAATAGTTTAGGATCAACAAGGTTATGATCATACTTGTCCTATGGCTAACAAGAATCATGAACATAAACTCTAATACCAATCAACAAACCATTCAATTCATGAATAAAGGCTTAAATCTATATCTACTATCACATGATCCAAACTTCAATAAGCATAATCATATTCATGCCTTTGACAAGAATACAAGAACATAAAACCCTATTCACCAAAGGTGATATAATATCTTTCATGCTTAATCATTCACACTAACTCACGACATGAAGAGCATGCAACAACTACAACATATCATAAAACTCAATCGTGACAAAACATCCTCATGCTCCAATCCCAACTCCTTCTTATAAATACATTCTCAATCTCCATTCATATTCCATCCTTATCTAACAACAACTAAGAGACATGGATCTATAATTTAAAGAGAAGGTTGAAGAGGCTTACTTGAATGATGACTACCTTGAAGAAGCCTCAAGAGAATCCTCACGCTTGGAAGGCTTGATCCGTCTAAGGAGGAAGAAGAAAAATGGCCATGGTTGGAACAACCATTTCGGCCGAGAGAGAGAGAGAGAGAGAGAGAGAGAGAGAGAGAGAGAGAGAGAGAGAGAGAGAGAGAGAGAGAGCATTAGTACTTTATTTTAAAGATTGAAAAGGAATGGAAGATGAATATAATCATTCATGGTTACCTTGAGAGAGTTCTTGAATCCCTAAGAAAAATTCTGGTTTTTGATCCGATAGAAGAATTTTGTTTTCAGTGTTTGATGTTATAAAATATAGAAATGGACTCTAGAGGGTGAGTAGACGTGATTTGGAGTTTTTGGGAGAGATTGGAGGTGTTTAGGGTGGTCCTAAGCTTGAAGAGTGGTGGTTTGTGTTCTTGGTGAAATGGAGAGAATGGAGAGAAAACTGGATGAATTTTGCTGAAGCGGTTGGCCGAATGGTTAGGGAATTCTTGTGATTGAATTTTCAGATTAGGGAGAAGAGGGAAAGCTGGTTGTTTGAAATTCAAAAGAAGTAATTTAGGGAGTGAATTAAGGTAGAAGATATGGTAAGAATGGTTTGGTTGATGGAGGTCTTTGGGAGCTTCAATGGCCGATTGGTTTGGCTGGGATTTTGCTGAAATGAATGATGTTCAAATGGGTTATAGGATGGCTGAAATTCATAGTGTAATGGTGGAAGATTTTCTGGTTGTTTGAAGCTTAATCTAAGGAGTTTTCATGGAGCAATTTGCTAAAATTTTGAATTTTAATTGGAGGCTTGATTGTAGTGATTGATGGAGTGATTTAAGGAGTAGCCATGGAGCTTCATTCGTGCAGATCAATGGAGGGGGTGAAGAAGTTCAGTTCATGGCTGACTTATGTTAGTTTCACAGAAAGTTGGAGTGGTTTTTTGGACAAGGTTGGAGAAGGAATAAGGCTGGAATTTCTGGTTGTCCATTCGAATGGTTTGCTGGAATTTTTGTGCAGATTTTTCTGCAATGTTCCAGCCGACTTGCAGAAGGTTTGAAGGGGTATTGGAGGGTCCTTTAAGGTTGGTTTCCAACCTTCTTTATGGAGGAAAGACAGAGATAAATTACTGGTTTGAAGGTTAGAAGAAATAGCTTGGTTTTTGGACTGCTATGTTGCGAATTCTGCCCAGAATTTTTTGCTGGTTTGCACAGCTTTGTGCAGTCTGAATTTTGGCCAAAGTTTTTAGTCTTCAAGTTGAGTAAATTGGCTATTTTTCTGGCAGTATTTGAGTGAGAAATGTGGCTGAAGATTTCAAAAGTTGGGCTAACCAAGAGGCTGGAAAAAATTTTCAAATTACTACATGAAGAAGATGAACACTTATAGGGTGGAGTTTGAAGGTTCAACCATGGAGATTAATTCTCTTGGAAACCTTCCTTAACTCTTTCCCTATTTTCAGCCAAAACTCCATCCTCTAAAAATTATTTTCGAGATTCCAAGGTTAATAAACCTTGCTGAAATTTCTGGAAATAAAAATGGCCTTGGGATAAATTGAACAACTTAATTGATAAAGAATTAAGGTAAACTAGAGAGTAGAAGGACATGAGTCCTTTAAGAATTCTTGCAAGGCATAAGAATAGGATTATGACACTCCTTTCATGCCTACTCTAGGACAACACTTTTTTTTTTTTTCCCCATGAAGCATAAGGCCGAAAATCCCAATCCTCAAGCAAAAATTAAATTAATCATGCTAATACTTAAATGATAGAATTTGAACTCAAGACCTCAAGGATTAATTCCAAAGCTCTAGCCATTACACAACAACTTTTGTTTTTATTTTTTCTCCTAAATATTCTTCCTATTTACTCCTCAAGCTATTTCTCTATTTTCACTTCAAGTAAAATTACCATTTTGCCCTTCCTACTCAATAAGCACAATTAGGCCTTTTAGACTACAAATCACAATTCCAAAGCACATGAAATCATTCAAAAATATATTTATGCATGCAAGAAAATGTGATATGCATCCCGACCCCCTTACTCTAGGGTTGGTTTTAGCTGGGGTTTCACAGTTTTGATGCAAGATCGGAAGGTGATCACCTATGCTTCTCGGAAGTTGAGGCCTCATGAAATCAACTACCCCACGCATGACCTAGAGTTAGCTGCTATTGTGTTTGCTTTAAAGAAATGGCGACAGTACCTGTACGGGGCGGAATATGAATTGTTCACTGACCACAAGAGCCTGAAGTACATCTTCACCCAGAAGGATTTGAATTTGAGACAGCGAAGATGGATGGAATTTTTGGAAGAGTACCGTTGCCCAATCAACTATTATCCTGAGAAGGCCAACGTTGTTGCTGATGCCCTGAGCAGAAAAGTTACTATGGCCAGACTAAGAATGCAGGAGATTCAAGTGGTTTAGGATGTGTTGGACAGAAGAGAGAAAGTGCTAGGGGAGAAAATTGTTGTTAGCAACATGAAGTTGATACCAGATCTAAGGCGGGGTTAGGTCAGTTTTGGAAGATCTTTGAATTAGCTCAAGCAAAGGATTAGGTAAGCTCCTGCATAAAACTTATTTGATGACAAAAGGTTACCATGGCAAGCCAAACGTGAAATGTGTGAACACTCATTTTGTAAAGGCAATTGAGGACTGTTTCCTTTCTTGTTTCAGTCAAACAAATTATTTGAAATCTAACAAGCACTTTTACTCAAACACTAAACTCTTTCGAAAACCAACTTTGGCACAAACTTTAGAATCCCTTGATTACCATTTCTAAGTAAAGCAATGTTTTATCAATTTTCTCCCAAGTGGGATAAACAACGTTGAGTACTTAATAAGGGTAGGCTAGTAATACTAATTTTGAAGAGCAAGAGCGAGTCTTCTGGTAGGAGGCCACCTCTAGAAGATGAACTCAACTTGGAGAAACGACAGTACTACTTAGTTATGCTGGTCCGAGCTAGCAGGTTTCAGTCATGTGGACTGTGTGTTGTCGGAGTGGACAACCGGTTTGTTTGGGTGTAGAGAAGAAGGAGTATCTTAACCGGTAGGCCGTACACCTACCTTTTGTCAGTCTGCACAAAGTGTGGCATTCTGACCATTGTATAGTTATAGGGCCCAATGTGTGATAACCCATGGCTGCCCTTTTGAGTGGTTGATTTTATGGTGCACATGTATGGTTGGAAAAGCAAAACTCCACTCTTTATTTTTAACATTGTTTAATGCTTGCCAGTACTTCTTTTTATGAAGTTCTTACGGCTTACATACATGAACTGCTTTACCTGAAACACTCAAAGCACATACGGACTTACTGAGATTTTTATCTCATCACCTATTTATGCCATGTTTTCAGGGTGATCCTACTGTGGGGATGAATAGCTAGAATGTTGCCTTCTTGAAGACCCTTTGTTATTTAATTTATATATTACTTTGAGAGATGATAGTGAACAATTTATTTTGGATTTGTTCTTGAATTTTTGGGTTGTAATAAGTTTTTAATTTCAAAGAATTGTTTTATTTTCGTTTGTGTGACCTAGTTATAAAGACCCCTTATCCTTTGGATTGGGCGACATCCTCGGCCCTGTTGGGCCTAGGTTGTGGGGTGTTACAAGCTTCATTCTTCTTCCTTTGAAGACCTTCTTGCATAATCCTCCTTGATTTGAGTGATTTTCTGTTATGATATATGAATTCCCCTATTTTTTCTTGTGTTTTCCATCTAATTATAAGTTTAGGAAGTGCCTAAACTCATTGGTATAGGGTTTTTGGCTGATTAGAAGCAAGAAGATACTAAAATTCTGCAGATTACCAAAAACCTCGTGCAAAAATCAAGGCACCGCCTCAACATCAAGTCGCAGCCGACGCCACCTTGGCTACCTAGAGCTAGCACTGATTGTGTTCTGTTTCCTCAGTTGTTCGCCGATTTTTTTCTTGATTTATTCGCAATGTTCTCCAGAGTGTAGCCAGCGCCGGTTCCAGCTTCCTAGCCGGCACCGGTTCAGTTCTGTTCCAGTTTGTCTCATTGATTTTTTGTCATCTCGAAGTGCGTGTCGACAGCACGTGGCAGGCACCGGTTCTTTTGCCCTGTTCGGTGCTTCCTCTGTTATGTTTTGCAACATTTTTGTCTTATTTTACCCTCAAAATCTGAAATAATGTACAAAATACCTTTTCAAGGGTAAAATCTCTAATATGAAGGAATATGACCAGTTATTGAACAAAATGTATCACAAAATAGTCTCAAATAACTAGAAAAAATATGACTAATTTAGACCCTATCATATTTCCTCACACTTAGCTCTTTGCTTGTCCTCAAGCAAAGTATCAAATACAAGTAGGAAAAACACAAGTTTTCAAAGAATCACTCAATCAATTTCAAAATAGTATCAACGCTTTCTTCATTCAAGACAGCAAAACTTATGCTACTATATCCTTCATAACAAATGCAAGACTTGTGTAAGTGAATAATGACTAGTAGAACCATCTCAACACTTTAACATCATTCGCAAACCATTGGAAAGAATTTAGTTCAAAAAGAATATGTGTTCTATAAGCTCACTTTTCGTACACTCTTTCCATTAATTCGAGACATATCATGATTCTACTTAGGTCAAGTAGGAGTTTCAAGCTTGTAATGTAAGGCTAAAGGGCTTGTAATGTAGCTTGTCAAACGAATGATATAGGAAATCAAATATCAAAGAAGATGAGAGTTCGCAAGAAAAGGATAAACACAACGTATCAAGAAATTCCAAACTCTTCTTGCTCTCCTATTCCAAAATCAATCAAAACACCAAACCTTGTATAGTAATTATAGTTTAGTTCAAGTAAATCTTGCATTTTCACCATCATCCTTAACTCATCAATAATTTTCTCACAAGATCATTCAAATTTTCATCAATGGTGCTAAGAACTTGATGTGAACTCAAGTTTTTCAGAAATACCTACAGCTCAACCACCATTCTTCTTGTGATCTTTCTTTTCTTTCTCTTTCACTTTTTCTTTCTTTTTCCTCTTCTTTTTTCAAATGCTGCTGTTATTTCTTTTTTAGTTTTTCTTTTTCCATTTTTTCTAGTAGCTTTTTGTTTTCAATCTTTCTTTTTCATTTTCTTCTCTTTCCTTTCTCCTTTCCTAACTCAACACAACTTATTGACGCATGATTGAAAGTAACAAGTCATGATATTTCCACAAATATTCTTCCTTAACATTCACCTACGTGTACTTTTATCGTTCAAGAGCAATTAAAGATTTGGAAGATAAATCAAACTCTCAGAAAGAAGTAATGGACAGAGTATGATAACGGGTTTTAAGAAAGAAATTAACCATTTATACTTAAAATAGGCACTAGGGATAATATAAAATAGGTAGGCTTGAAAAGCTCAAACTATCCAAAGAAGGCCTATTACCGTCATCCCTAAGTTAAATCATGAATGTCTTTCTTATTTCACCTCGAGAGGTATTCAAGTAAGTTCTAGAATGATCAATGAATTTTAGTGAAAAAACAAGGTTAAGAACAATGTAAAACATTTGATCAAGAACTACTTAGTTCAAGTGCGTGCAAAAAGTCATGTATAAGCCATAAATGATATAGAACATATGCTCTATAATTTATCACAAAGACATGCGTTAAAAAGACATTTTGAAATTGCACAAAAATCAGAATTTTTTTTTTAAATTTTGCTCACAAGGATCCAAAGAAGAATTTCAAGAAACTTATAAAAAAATGAAGAATAGGAGAATTCTCAATCTAACCACTCCCCCACACTTAAACCGGACATTATCCTCAATGGCCAAATAAATAGAACAAGGAATTAAATGCCATGAGACCAAAAATAAAGGAAAAAATATAAGAAAGAAATTACTTCCATTCATTGTGCATTCTTCTATACAAGAGTTGAGTTCATGGAGAATGAAGCATTGGCAAAGTACCTAAAAAGAAAAATACAAAAGAACACACCAAATCATAAAACTAGAAAATAAAAATAAACAAAAACTAAAGAAAGAAAATGGTACAAGAAGAGAAAAGAAAAGTACACATCCAAAAGAAAGTGACATGAAAATATAAAGGAAAAAGAACAAAAAGAGAGTGACAAGTAGGGACATGTGTAGAACAAGCATCTCAATCCGCCCCATCATCATCATCAGGTGCGGACATGCCCTCACCACCATGTTGTCCCGAAAAATGCAGCTTCTACTCAGCCCATTGCTGCTCCATAGTAGCTTGCCTCCAAGCAATGTCGTCGATAGATCCCTGCATGTGTAGTAGCATCTCCGTCTGCTGGGCTAACTGTCCCAACACTGTAGTCTCAAAGTCAGTCCTGGCCTAGTATTGTGAACTACCTGCTCGTGCCCTCGATGGTGGTGGCGGGTGCTCCTCCTCCATAGGTGGTGGCCTAACCTGATCGGGATGCCTAATCTCATAGGGTGTTAACCACTTCTTTAGCTCCTGGTTATACTTGTACTCGTAGCTCATCAGTGTCTGCTCCGTAACCATATCATGCTTAATGGTAGTCTCCATCAATTCTCCCTCAGTGCTAATACCAAAGTCACTCGGAATCTTCATTATGACTAAAGGGAAGATGAAGGTTTAGTTAGAAAGACGGTAATAAACCACACCCCGAATAGATTGTATAACCAATGGAGTAAAAGGGATAGGTTGGGTGGTCATCATCCTATGCACGATATATGTATCAATAAGGCGTGTTTCATTGAAACCACTGGCACGGGGTACAACATTGAACCCAAACATGTAGACTAGAGCCCTAAAGTTGGCAGCAAGATTATTGTTCGAATAGAAACTGTTGGCTTAGAAGGCATTATGCTTGTACAACCCTAGAGTGGCTCTAGTTCCATGGGCGTCCCAATCAGGATCAGAAAGAATTTTTTGATTATTAACATCTATCCCTTGCCAAAACTCATCATCATAGACCTGAAGAAGAGTAGCTAAGTGATTTTGTGTGATGATAATGGGGGTTCCCTTTACTCTTGTCTATATATGTAGAAGGTATTTATTACCCTTGTCAACTATGTTGGCATAGAATTCCTTAATGAGTACTGGGCAATAATTCCCTTTTAGCTGTACAATAGGTCCCCATCCTAACCTCCTAAACATCATTCCAAGTTTGAGGGCACAGTCAAAGGTCGGTGCGAATGCACGCTCCACAATAATCTTGTTGGAAGCTCTCCTATTATACCACTCCTCACATGATGGATCTATGAACTCAGCTGGTCTAAGGAACAAGGGATCTATAGATGAAGGGGCTGAGGAAGAGGATACTCTCGCCCTTTTGGAGGGTTGATCTCGTGCTCTAGACATGTTGGCAAGTAAGTAGTGGTGAAAATAGGAGGATAAAATGAAGAAGCTCACAGAGTTTAGAAGGGCTGTATCTCCCCTAGTCAAACACAATGCACAACTCCCACTCAACACTCAACCAACTCATAACAATTATACCCAAACTCCTTTAATGTATATCACACACCCAACAACAACCAATTCACCCTCTTTTAATCAATTCAACCTAACTTGCAAGAATACATATAAAGCTTACTGTAAAGCATAAATATGTTGAACAACCCCAATGCATTCGAATGTGCATACATGATCATGTAAATGAAGGCGTCATTATGGCATTAGAGTAATTAAGTGTAAAACAATTCAAGGCCAATGTACATCAATTACTCAATCATCATAATAACCACGATCCTGCCCTTATATGCATAAATTTTCTAATGATCATGTGAATGAATCAAGTACTCAAGAATTATTAACTCCTAATATATCCAAAGTCATGAAGCTCAAGAGTTAATTCACAATGCAAGAGAACTTCATATATCCCAATTTTCAGCCAAAAATATACCCAAAATTAGAAAAACTCATCTACAATATTTTAATCGTGCGGATTGAATAAAAATCATACATTTGTGTTCTCTCATGCATGGGCAAGCAAAAAAGGCAATCTTTTTTCAGAAATCCAAGCTCTTTGCATGCGGATTGAAGTTTGGTTTATTGTGAAAAATGGAAGATTTAAAGACTTTTGATCCGTAGGATCAACAAAAGAATGATAGATTGATGCTATAAAAGTGTTTGGGTAGTGAAAAATCAAAATTTGAGAAGTTTGGAAGGTGAAGCCGGCGCGGGTTAGAGAGAATTTGAGAGGGAGTTTGAGAGTTTGAAAGAAAAAGTGGCCAAAATGGCTTATTTCATTTGTTTCGCTCAACAGGAGCCGGCGCCAGTCATAGTCATAGCTGACACCAGTTGCATTCTGTCCGAGCTTTGGGTTTTTTTTTTATCAAAGAAAAATGATGAACACGTAGTAATGATAAATAATGCAATTCTAATTTATGAAGAAATGATAAAACGAATAAAACAAAATGACGAAAATAAAAATTGTTCCAAATCACAAAAACTTAAAGCAAAAATGACTTCAATGTTTTCCAAGGCTTTGATCCCGTGGATTTTCTTCAGTGTTTCCTGGCAATGTCTCGGCTTGACGATCCCCAAGTAGCTTACCAAGTTGGCCAATTTGGTTCTCCAAGTTGCGCATGGAAGCCTCTAAATTTCTTGTTGTTGCATCAACCCCTTAGAACTTAGTCTCCATTGTATTTACCAATTGGCCAATCAAGTCTTCCAATGGTGGCTTGGAAGGTGTGAAATTGCTATTCAAAGGGGGTTGATTCCTTTGATTACCTCCAAAGTTAAAAGAACCCTGCTTACGTTGATTTCCGTTGCTCCAAAAAAAGTTATGGTGATTTCTCCAACCATAATTGTAAGTAGAGCTATAAAGGTTGTTACCTGGACGGACATTACCTGCAAAGGCGGCTTGTTCCATGGTTTCTTGGAGTGAACCTATATTTTGGCACTCATGGTTTGGGTGCCCTTCTCCACATAAATCACAATTCCCATTTGCCACTTGGCCTTGAGGCATCACCATTTGTTCCATCTTTTGAGTCAACGCTTCCACCTTAGCCTTTAATGCTGCCACAATATCCACTTTGTGCACTCCTTGCATACGAGCTTTAGACCTTACACTTCCCCAAGAATAGTTTTTAGAAGCCAATTTTTCAGTAAGATTGAATGCCTATTTCGGGGTCTTATGATTGATGAAACCCCCTGTAGAAGAGTCCACCATTTGTCGTGTTGTGAATGTAAGGCCATTCAAAAAGATGAGCATCTACATTTCGAGCTCAAATCCATGATGTGGACACTTTCTCAGCATTTCCTTAAACCTCTCCCAACTTTCATACAAGGGTTCAGAATCTAATTGTTGGAAGGCAAATATCTCGTTCCTAAGTTTGGCTGTCCTAACGGGAGAGAAGTATTTGGCAAGAAATTTTTCAGCTAGGGCATTCCAAGTAGTGATGGAACCTATAGGCAAAGACTTTAACTAAGATTTAGCTCTATCTCTCAAGGAAAAAGGAAAAAGTCTTAGCTTTTTGGCATCTTCAGAAACACTATTCATTTTGAAAGTATAACAAATTTCAAGAAAACCGGCTAAGTGGGCATTAGGATCTTCTTCAAGTAACCCATCGAATTAGACCATATTTTGAACCATCTGGATGATATTGGGCTTTATCTTGAAATTGTTTGCATCCACCCTAGGTCTAGTGATACTCGAGCCTATGCCCGAGATTGTATGTTTCACAAAGTCATCCATAACCCTCCTGTCATTTCCAGCATTGTTATTTTGAGCACCATCCATGTCTGCGATCAAGTTCATTTAGATTGTCCGACGAATTTTTGATAGTATCCTTTCGATCTCAGGATCAAAATAGACTAGCTTGCCTTCAGATTTTTGGGTCATATACTAAGGATAGTACCTAGAAATGACAAAAAACAAGTTAAATAGCATAATTCATGATTAACACAAAAATAAGAATAAAAGGTTAGTCAATAGAACATAGTTAAAGTTAGTAAGTTAGACTATAAAGGTATACATAGGATACACAAGATACAAAAGATGGCACATTGTTACATAAAGAACAATTGTACATATCTACATATTTACATATTCACATTGTTAAATCAACAAAATTCAAGCTTTCATGATATTGTTCCCTGGCAATGGCGCCAAAAACTTGATGCGTATTTATTTGGGTATAAAAATCATGTAAACATAAGCACAATTTCAATTAAGTTTAAATTAAAACGTTAACCCCCAACTACACATATGAACAAGCGTACTCATCATTAATATATAGCATGGGGTTCAAATGAGTGTCGATCCTCAAAGAAAAAGTATACATTAATCACTTTTCTTTCATTATTTAACTGACTCAATAAAGTGAAAAAGAAATAAAAAATAAAATAAAATAAAATAAAAGAATATATACATGTCAAGAATGGAGAATTAAGTAACTCAAATCATTATTTTGACAAACATGATCTTAAAGTGCCTAACCATTATCATAACTAATCATTCTCTTGGCATCATGAAGGATTAAGATAGATTAACTTCTTTTTCAATCCATGAAATCACTATCTTCTAGATAAATTAGAATTACTTGGTCTCGTCTCAACTAATTCATTCAAAAGATGTGTTGAACACAATCCTTGACTAAATTTCCTTAGTCTCGGCAAACTTAAAACATGAAACTAACCAATGAATCCTTGGTCTCGGCAGACATCAATTAACCTTTAATTACCCAATCCTCATCAATTAACCCCCTTGGTCTTGGTGAGTTAATAGACAACAAATATGAAATCAATAAATTGAAACCACAATCAACCCCTTTGGTCTCAGCGAGTTAATAGAAAAAACAATCAATTAATCTCGTAATAAGCGCAAGTAATTAAATACCAAGAATAACAATAAATTAATCAAAAGATCAAACAACTCTAAAAATCATGAATACCTAAAACAATGTCAAATTACAATAAAACAATTAATACATCATTGTTCAAGAAAAAGAAAACAAAGTAAAAGAAAGCACTCATAGACAAGCCTCATTCTTCTTCCTTTGAAAACCTTGCACAATCCTTCTTGATTTTGGCAAAATTCCTCCTTGATTTGAGTAATTTTCTGTTATGATCTATGAATTTCCCCATTTTTTCTTGTGTTTTCCATCTAATTATAGGCTTAGAAAGTGCCTAAACTCGTTGGTGTAAGGTTTTGGCCGATTAGAAGTAGGAAGATACTAAAATTATGCAAATTACCAAAAACCTCGTGCAAAAATCAAGGCACCGCCTCAACATCAGGTTGCAGCCGGCGCTACCTTGGCTACCTAGAGTCGGCACCGGTTGTGTTCTGTTTCCTCAGTTGTTCACCGATTTTTTTCTTAATTTCTATGCAATGTTCTCCAGAGTGAAGCTTCCCAGCCGGTGCTGGTTCCAGCTTCCCAGCCAGCACCGGTTCGGTTCTATTCTAGTTCATCTCATTGATTTTTTCGTCGACGTGGCCGACGCCGGTTCCTCTGCCTTGTTCGGCGCCTCCTCTGTTTTGTTTTGCGATATTTTTGTCTTATTTTATCCCTAAAATCTGAAATAAAGCATAATGTATCTTTTCAAGGGTAAAATCTCCAATATGAAGGAATATGACTAATTATTGAATAAAATGTATCACAAAATAGCCTCAAATAACTAGGAAAAATATGACTAATTTAGGCCCTATCACAAAGCCCTCACAAATTAGTGAGAGTTTTACGACGGTTAAGTCATTTTTAAGAATAAAATATTTTAATAAGTCTTTTAAATTATTCTCATAAGTCTTTTTTAATATGACCCAACCTTAGATGCCAAAGATATGAGTCATTGGCATTATGGTCTTTCTCTTTTAGATGGCCCATAATAAATTATTCTCATAAGTCTTTTTTAATATGACCCAACCTTAGATGCCAAAGATATGAGTCATTGGCATTTTGGTCTTTCTCTTTTTACTTAAAGGTTCATATTAAATGTTATTTATTTGATTATTTGTAGGATTTAAAAAGAATAAGTTTCCATACATGTGCCTTGTACATAAAACTTCTCCATTTCTACTGATAGTAATACCAGAATGAAAAGAAATAGAATATCCACGATTTATTATCTTTGCAACTGAAATTAATTTCTGTTTAAAATCGGGTACATATAAAATATACTTCAAAATAATTACTCTATTAGAATAAAAAAGCAAGATCTAACTCTCCCACTACAAGGGACAATACTTATGCTCCATTTCTTACGCATAGTCCATGTTCGCCCTTCTAGAGTCTTCTTATCTTCCTAAATCCCTATATGGAGTTACAGATATGATCAGTGGCTCTAGAATCAACAATCTAAATGGAAGTTGATCCAACTATTAAAATTAATTGTAGATAGAGAACAATATGTGTAGGGTTTTTCTTGGCTTGAAGCTCTGGACACTCATTTTTCTAGTGTCCCTTCTGCCTGCATTTAAAGCACGTGCCCTTAACCTTGTTGGGCTGGTTCTTGGATTGGGCCGATGCGTTTTCTTTATTCTTTTTGAATTTCTTAGGCTTGGGCCCAGTTCTAGAAGAAAAAGTCTTAACAATCATAGCCTTGGACTATGGCTTCATGACCTTCTTTGCCACCTGGAGCTCTTTCATTAACTTGGTTAAACTCATATTTAGCTTGTTCATATTATAATTTAACTTGAACTGAGTATAAGAACCTGGAAGAAATTCGAGAACCATGTCCACTTGACTCTCGAGGTCAATAACAGCCCCTAAGACTTCTGTTTCCTCGAAATTAGCAATCATCTTAAGCATATGCTCTCTGACTAATGCTTCCTCGGCCATCTTAGTGTCGATGATCGTCCTAAGAGCCTCCTGCCTTACGAGCTGGCTCTTATCTGCGAACATCGTAGCTAGTGATTGGAGCACATGTGCTCGTGTTTAGACTGGAGCACATTAAATATAGAGGCCAACATGTAGCAACAAGCCATCTTGTCGGCCTTCTTGTATGCTTTCTCAGCCTCTCGCTCTTCAGCGATGGAACCCTCCCCGATAATAGGGCAGGTTTCGTAGATAACATACTTATACTCCTCAGCAGTGAGTATTATATTCAAGTTCCTTTTCCAGTCTATATAATTTAGACCCGTTAGTTTATTCTCATGGAGAATAATGGTCAAAAGACTAAAAGAACCTCCACCAACTATTTTTGAAAATAAAAAATAAAAGAAATTTCAGTTTGTGAAAAAAACAAAAATAATTTATACCTTTATCCTTATACTAAATCTGATAATAGTTAACCCTATCACTATTATTTTTAATATGATTAATTTGGCTCTTAGAAAAACTAACATAGCTTCTTGGGAAGATTAACAGTTTCTTAAGCTAAGTGTACTAACCACCACAAATTAATTTCTCTTCTAGGTAATGATCTAGAAGATAACTCCATCATGGGATGACCGTAACTTCTCATTTCCTATGGACATTTCTTGCACTATAACCTCCAACGTCGGCTGGCCAATCATAGCACGTGTCCTGGGTTTTTAATTATTTCCATCCATTAGTTCTAAATCCTTGTGGTCTCCCCATCCTATACGAGTTCACTCCCAGGGTGACGCGAGATGACCCACGATCTCTAATGAGGATCGTGATGGAAGCTGTAAGGCTGTTGGAACCCCTCTTCCACTTAGTATTTTAAAATAAGGGTTTTCTTGAAAAATATCATTTGAAAATTTTAATTAAGTTTTCTTTTAACTCTAAAATAAAATACCTAAACCCATAAAAATTTCTATGTCAAGGTTTATATACTTTGAGAAATTTTTTATGGATTAATTTTATTTAAGTTAATAAACTTAATAACTTCAAAATTTTCCAATAAAACTTTTGAGAGATTTTGATCTCAAGTTTAATTTGACAAAAATAATTTTTCTTGTTAAAATTAAATCAAAATAGTTTTCTATTTTAACTCACAAAAATATCTAAATCCAAAATATTTTCTATGTCAAGAATAAAATTCTTTGAGAAAATAACTAAGAATTAATTTTTGTTCAAATTAAAATTAATCATTTAATTTAAGAAAAATGTTTTTCTTTGTCAAAAATTTCTAAAGACTTTAGTCTTTGAGAAAACGCGCACATAGGGTACAAAAAGAAATAAGCATGCTAGAAAATTATAAACGTTTTCATGCTTTTCTATTCTTTTAACCTAAGTGTCCAAATAATAGAATTAAATATATTAATTAATTAATGATCTTGTTTAATCTTAAATTTATTTTAGTATTATTTTTCATAAAAAATATTCAAAGAATATTAATTATTGCAATAAAAATAACTTTGCCTGGTATGAGACTAAAAACTAATTTTTTTTTTATCGATGGTCTAGTGCACCTGCCATACTGAATCATGGCCTATAGGAAAAACCCATGGACTACGATTCGGGCAGGTGGCCGCGACTCGGTCAAAATCAAAAGACTCAAATTGCGCAAAATGCAATTTGCAAATTGGTTCCTTGCAGAAGCTGAAACCTTCCTCGCTCATCGCAAGGAAGCTTTCCTCACGCGCCACGTGGAGCCGAGGCCAACTCGGCCCCGTCGAGGCTCCAAGCCGTGGCTCACACGGCTCCTCTCATAGCATGCGGCTTGGCTCAGCTTGGCAGCTAGGCTGCTACAGTGTCATCTTTTTCATTTTTCTTTCTGCGATTTTCTTCTGTAATTTTTTTGTGCCACTCACAAACTCGATAAAAACAAGTCATTACAAAACCAAACAATTGCCTATACCCTTAAAACAGTGGGCTTACACGTTTCATCTAAGAAAGCAGTAAATTAAAGTAGCCTATGTCTCAACGACGAGACTTACAGAGCCATCTATCCTTTACCATAAACGGTGAAGGTTCACAGAACGGTATCAAAGAATTGTTGGCCAGTTTTATTAACTACCATGCTTCCTATATTGCCATATAAACCTCATGCTCTAATACCAATTGAAAGTGTAATATGGCAAAATGAATCACAGAAGCATGCAAAACGCAGTAGCGGAAGCAACAAAACTATACCTTTACGTTTTATAACGTTAGATTGTTTAGGCATTGAAACACTAGTTCTAATGATTTCTGAAATGCTCCTGGTTGTTCCTGGTATGCTTGGTTCTAGATCACATCCTTGTAAACACTGGCTTTATCTCATTTTTGCGAAACTTCTGAGCTTTCGAAATATGTCCACTCCTTGACAACCGCCAGTGAAAGCAAATCTTAGATCCTGGAATTAGCCTTCGTTCTTTTTTTTTTTTTTAATGCTAGAGAGAGACCAAGAGCATGAAACAAAAAACATATGCTTTTTGTTATCTTTTTACTCCAAACAATATGGGATCCATCCCTCGTTGTTTTTTTTTTTTTTATACTTGGTCTCATCGATTAGGCCAGATAAAATTATTTACTCTTGAGTTTGAACACTCATATATAATAAGCCTCAATTAATATTTTTTGGACTTCATAAAAAACCCAATAAATAATTAACAAGCTCAAATAGACCAATATAAAATATCAGGCCTTTTTATCTAGTTTATACCTAGGTTAATTTTTTTTTATTATTCAATCTGGGCCTTGGGCCCTGAATAATTAATTAACCAATTAAACTAGATAAAATATATACTCTCTCTTGGGCCTTTTTATTTTATTCTAGTCTGATAATAAATCAAACTACTTAAATAAAATAAAACCCATAATTATGAAGGCCAATTCCTTAACCCAAATCTGTCAGGACTTAAGGGCTATTTTGGGGATCAAAAAACATATCGCCTTGGCTATTAAAATGACCAAAATACCCCTGCTATATAAATAACTATATTTTGTATTTTAAATATTTTCTAATATCACCATAAGGAAATATTATCCCCAAGGACAATGTTGTGTTAGCAAAGTCTCTGACCTACAGGTGTAATGACTAAAATATCCTTCTACGCATCGCCGTATATTTAGAGAGGAAGAGTGTACTAACACCTCTCTAAAAGACATCTATCATCCTTAGATCTCTAGTCTAATGATCTACGACTTATAAAATGTTTCCGCTTTTGAAGGGAGCTACCCTATAGCAAACATCCAAGTCATGTTTCCCAGGGCCCTGAATATTTAAATCATTCGAACAGTCACAAGGGGCGATATAGCAAAGAAGCTATCTTACACAAGTTTGTCTTAACTAACTAGTCACATATACTCAACATACAAGTATATCGGCTTTACGAAAGAACCTCAGCTACAACATATCAAAGTACATGCTTCCAGCTTCATTAGACCACCAACTCATACTCAAGCGGTAGAGTATTAGTCCACGCTATAGCAGTAATAGTCTGGGCTTCTTAAAAATAGTACTTTTAGAAACTACTATTATAAGTCATGTCCTGCATATTCGAAATACGCTTACGCTATGAAGTGCGTGGATTACCCACTGGCTAAAGGTAAGCCATTCCCCATTTGAAATTCATAACAGAATAATCTAAACATGATGAGATTCCCATTCTTACCAATCGGTTAAGAACAAATGTTTATGTGTCAAATAACTCGTGGTCAATACCATACTGTAAAAGACCACTATTCCCATAGACCACTTACTTAAATACAATTGGTTTATTCCAAACGAAATCATGCACAAAAGTAATGTAAAATTCACATACAATTTTGAGAATAAATTCTTTTATGAATAAATTCGACAATTACATCAGAAACCTAGTCTAGAAAGCATACATTCCAACAATCCAATAGGTAGATCGTTAATTTAGTTTTAACTATATCTAACTTAGTAATTGAAATCCCGTGAGTGATGGGTGATTACTCCTCCTGGGTAATGGGTGATTACTCCCTAGTTACTTTTTGGACTTTTCTATAATTGAATAGTCTATCTTTGTTGTTTGCAACAACATTTTGATTGTCCAATCTTGAGGTGGTCGAGTGCCTGGAAAATGTCTAATTATATAGGAGACTCTGTTAAAATTTTTTTTTTTTAAAAAAAAATTGATACTATTTACTGTGGAATAGAATATCCATCCTTATTCTGAAGTGTGTTATTTGATTGAACTTGTATATATATGTTATAGTTAGATGAATTTTGAAAGATAATATAGTACTATTTTAAAAATAAATAACAAATATTTTTCTTTATTTACAATTCAAAAAAAAATTTTTTTTACTAAAACATAAAATAAAACTTAAGAAAAGGATAAGGCAAATGATCTAAGTCTAGTCAAGCTTTGATTGTATCAAGTTGTGCTTTGTTCTATTTAATCTTAATCATATAATGATATAATCTTAATCATATGAATAAAATAGATTATTGAATTTTTTTTTATTTAGGAAAAAAGAAAGACTATATATCATTATTTTTAATAATATGACCACTTTAAGTTAAGCTAAAAAAAATTATAAGAATATTTTGATTGTATTATTCTTTGTCAAAAGGACAATAGACCCAATATGGTAGTGGCCAGGCACGTGGGAAATTAAAAGGAAACTTATTGTTATTATGGATAAATATATTAATTATTATAAAATAATTCTATTAGTTTACAAAAGACTTTACTGTCAATTATTTAGTGAATGCTTGTTCTTGTCGTTCGATTAGACGTCATAGATGATCACAGTTAGATGTATAGAAGTCATGCTTCCAGTGTAAAAGAGATCACTGTTGAGTTTGAGGAAGAGGTTAAATCTTTTTTGGCATTTGCCTTATCAAATGCAATATCAAGCGTAATTAGATGTCCTTATACAAAGTGTAAGAATAAAAAGTATTTAGATCCAGCACAAGTTAAGCTCCACTTGTAAAAGTCTAGATTTGTGGCTAATTATTATCGGTGGACATGCCATGGTGAGCCATTTGAGTATACCTTAAGTGTGTCTACCTCAATCCCAGAAGTTGAGTCACATCAAGGAAATTCGTCTCGAGAAATGTTCTTCGACATAGCAGGTCTTGACTTTCCCCCTAAAGCTTCATCAGTAGAAAATATTGAAGAACCACCAAATGTGGAAGCACAAAGATTTTACGATATGTTGAGGGCTGCAAAGACTCCTGTATGGGATGGTTGCACTACACATTTGCACTTTTTATTAAACATCAAGTCTGAAAATAACCTATCATAGAATGCCTTTAACGATGTTGTGTAATTGATGAAAAAGGTTATGCCTAACAGTAATACTATTCAGGATGATTTTTATTAGATGAAAAAAATTAGTGGCTGGGTTGGGTTTGCCGGTACAACAAATAGATGTATGCTTGATTGGATGCATGCTTTACTGGAAAGATGACATGAATTGTAGATAGTGAAAATTTTGTGGCCATCCTCGATATGCATAGAAAAAGGTTGGAAAAAATATAAGTGGGAAGGAAATTTCATTCAAGAAGATGTATTACTTTCCAATAACACCGAGGTTGCAAAGGTTGTATACTTCTAAAATAACAGCTGAACACATGAGATGGCATGGAGAGAGCAGACCAGAGTAAGGCACCATCAGTCATCTTCGGGATAGTGAAGCATGGCAACACTTTAACCGAATGCATTCTGAATTTGCAAAAGAAGTACGAAGTGTAAAACTTGGTTTATGTATATATAGATTCTTACTATTGAGATGTCGGGTAAGCAATATTTATCCTGGCCAGTCATTCTTACATCGTATAATCTCCCCCCGTGGATGTGTATGAAGGATCTGGTCATGTTTTTAACAATCATTATCCTAGGCCCGAAGAATTCAAAACATCAGATGGATGTTTGTTTATCTACAACCCTTAATAGATGAATTAACCTAATTGTGGTTTGTATATGTCACCACTTATGACATATCGAAGAAACAAAATTTCCAACTACAGGCGGCGCTTTTGTGGACTATTAATGATTTTCCTACATATCGTATGTTGAGTGGTTGGAGCACAGCTGGGAGACTGGCTTGTCTATATTGTATGAGCAATACAAAGTCTTTTCATCTACAAAATGGTGGGAAACAATCATAGTTTGACTGTCATTGCCGTTTCTTGCCATCGGATCATCCTTACAGAAGAGACACGAGATCTTTTAGGAAGGATAGAGGTTCTGAGACATCACAATCTGTGCAATACCCTATTGGTGAAGAAATTTGGGGTAGTGTGTCTAAATATGAAGAAATCACAGAAACATGCAAAGAAATTGGAATAAGTGATAGTAGGGGTATGTCTTACACTTGGGCAAAAGGAGCATTTGTGGGATTTGCTATACTGGTATACTAACTTGGTCCGACATAATATTAATGTAATACATAATAAGAAGAATATATTTGACAATATTATGAGCACAGTTCTGGAGGTAAAGGGCAAATCAAAAGGCAATTTAAAGGCTAGACATGATTTGGAAATATATTGCTATAGGCTAGAGTTACACATCTTGGATATGGGAAGAGAAAAGGTGGCTATATCTAAAGCTTGCTACTCGTTGACAATAGAACAAAAGAAACTTTTAATTGACAAGTTGAGGGGATTGCAACTCCCAGATGGATACACTTCAAACATAGGAAGATGTGCTGATTTAAATGAGTTAAAAAGGCTAATTACTAATAGACCATTCCCAACAAACCAAGTTCGGTTAGTAATTACCAACAAATTCCCAACAAATATGGAATGTGTTGCATTTCAGTTACTTACCAATAAATTACCAATTGTGTGTATTCTGTTGATGATTCTGCTATTGGTAATCGGTTGGTAATGTGTTGGTAAATAGGCAGGAAAATATATACCAATCGATTACCAACAAAATATAAGTAGTTGGTAACTGTGTCGGATGTTAATCTGTTGGAAATAGGGAGGGAATGTTGTTCTTGCCAATTTACCAACAGAAGTGGATAGTTGGTAGCTATTTCAGTTGGTAATATAGTTGGTAATATGATGGTTAATTTTTCACCAACAACATTACCAACTGACATATCCATTGAAAATATAGTAAATCAATCTCTAATAAACTACAAACAGAATTACCAACTATGTGTATTTAGTTGTTAATATTTGTGTTGGTAATCTATTGGTAATATGTTAGTAAGGATCTAGGAAAATATTTACCAACTGATTACCAATTAAATATGCGTAGTTTGTAACTATGTCTGATGGGAATCTATTGGTAAATGGAAGAGGAATGTTTTTTCCCTGTCGATATTCCAACGAAATACAATTGAAGTGGGTAGTTGGTAGAAGTTTAAGTAGAAGAAAAATAGATTTGTTGAAGATAAGCACGTCAAATTGACAATCCAACCGTTAGATTTGTTATAACTACTTTAAAAAGTATTGTAACCAAATTTGAAGGTAATCAGATATATTTAGCTACACAATCTAGCAAAATCTCTATATAACGGCCTAAAACCTAACTCATTTATAAAGATAAGCACGTCAAATTGAAGATCCAATCGTTAGATTTGTTAGAATTACTATAAAAAAAATATTGTTACCAAATTTGAAGGTAATCGGATATATTTAGCTACACAATCTAGCATAATCTCTATATAACGGCCTGAGATCTAATCTGATTGCGGCGTTATTTTAATAGGGATCCATTCAAATTATTATTTCCATAATATTAACTAGTAATCTATGCTTTATTACTCAAAACATATAAATATTCAGTGATAATCCACAACAGTTTGAATTGTTGATTGTTAAGGATTGGTGTTATAATTAGACGAAGAATTTAATTGGTATTATGTAATTGGACTTAAACTACTAGGCGACTAGATTGTGCAATTAGTATTGAGATTGGCTACTGAAATTTGAATTGAATTGAGTTGACTGTGTTGAGTTGCATTCTGATTTTGCCTGCTGAGTTTAAACTGATATATGATTGAGCTACCTTTGATATGAAATGTTTAGCTTGAGTTATAGTTGACTGGATACTGGTTTTATACTATTAAACTTGAGAAGAGAAGTTAAGTTTTATTCGTTGATTTGTGTTGGTTAATTATTGCATTTATGTTGGTTGGCTAGTGATTTGAGCTTTGAAATGTGGATTGTTAAGTTTCTGCTATGGCAATTATGAGGAGGAGTATGTCGATTGTTTGATTGAGTTATGAAGTGTGGGTTGCAATAGTGTTGGGTATATTAAAACCTGTGTTGGAACAATTGGTTTGATTGTGGTAGAGTTGTGACTTGATTGTGGTTCGTTGAGAGGAATTGATTTTTTATTGGTGAATTAAGTGGTAATATAGTACTACATGGAAAAATGTGAGTGAAGTGGCTGAAAAAACTGTGAGTAAAGTGGCTATAGTGAGGCGGATTGTTGTCCTCTTGTTTAGGATTGGAAAAATGTGAGTGAAGTGGCTACAGTGAGGGGGATTCTTGTTCTCTTGTCTAGGGCTGGAAAAATGTGGGTGAGTGACTGGAAAAATGTGAGTGAAGTTGCTACTCCTGCAAGCTCTGAAATAACCCCTCTATCTTCTTTTTTCTCTGTTTGCTTTTCTTTGGAAACTTGTTCTTAGTTGGAGCTATTTTTTTGGGAGGCTGTTTTGTTGGGACTATTTTACTAGCATGTATAAATTTTGTTATTGGGTTGTTATTTATACTACACTATTTTCATTGTCGCAGGCAACGTACCAAGAGGAATTGCAAAAAAAGATGGAGCTAATAACAAATCAAACACCTGAAGGGGAGCAACCAAAACTAGTTAACAAGGTTGATGTTTGGTTGCGAGTTGCAGGACCACCAAAAAAGGGTAATACAGTCTACGGCATGGGATCTCTCAATTTGAGCTGCCTAAAGAAATCTACTGCATACAAGTCATCCTCTTCATCTTGTTCGTCAGCACAGTCTACAGAATATGTCCAAAGGTCAAAATTGCAAAGTGTTGACGAATCATTATACAAGGATATTCAAGAACTACGAGAAGCGAATGAATGTTAGCAATTTGAGGTGAAATCCTTAACATCAGAAGTCAAGGAACTCAAGGGAGAGGATGTTTCACGAGCTGGTTCTTGAATTTATTTCATATTTTGGACTAATGAAGTAAAATATTGTTTTAAGCTCATAACAAATTTACTTTATCTATTTTTTGTTCCACATCAGAGTTTGATGTACTTTTGTTATGGATATTGATGTATTTTCAATATGAATGTATGACTTTTGGTATGAATATACTTTTAATATTATGTAGGATTGCTTTATTAAATATGTATATGGATTATATAGTGATAATATAGTTCTACTTACCAATGAAAAATCAATTAGTACTTACCAACAAATAATCTGTTGGTACATATCAAACGAAATTTATAGGTGTTACCAACACACAATCTGTTACTATTTACCACCACATATTTGCAGGTGCTTACCAACAGATTTACCTGTTGCTACATACCAACAGCAATCTATAAATGCTTTCCAACAGATCGATGTTGGTAAGTAACAACAACAACTTGCAACTACTTACCAATAGATATATCTGCTAGTATATACCAACAGAGTATGTTTGCAATACCAACTAAATTGTAGTTGGTAAGCTATCAATACACATTTTCTTTTTCAACATTTACCAACTAAGTACCAACTAAATTGTTTGTTGGTAATTAATAATAATTACCGGTAACATAAGTATACCAATTAAGGAATTGTTGGAAACTTACCAAAAACATTACCAACTAAACAATCAATTGAAAAAAATACCAACAAAATAAACAATTCAAAAATTCCAATGACTTTACCAACTACGTAGTTAGTTTGTTTGTAACGTAATAAAACTATCAACAGAAAATACTTAACCCCAAAGAAATCATTACCAACTAAAATATAATGTTACCAATAGTGAAATATGTTGATAATTACCAACATACTTAAAAATATCTTGTTGGTAACACTTTCCAACAAGCGTTTTACCCATAGACCAAATTCTGTCAGTAATCTGTTGGTAAACTAGTATTACCAATAGAAATTGGACAACTACTAATAGAATTTGACAGTTGGTAAATTAGTCTTTTTCTAGTACTAACTACTTCCCATTGCATTGAAGGAATTTCTTCTTTCTAACGTATGGAGTGTTTTGATGGAATTAAGTCTTTTTTATCGAGATCTATGCTCTCCAAAGTTGAGTGTAGCTCATATGGCCAAATTAGAGTCTGGCATTCCTTTATTGTTATGTAAGTTGGAGAAGATATTTCCACCTGGATTCTTTGATGTAATGGAATACTTATTAATTTATTTGACTTAAAGAAGCAAGAGTTTGTGGTCCTGTTCAATATAAGTAGATGTATCCGTTTGAAAGGTAATCTAATCATTTAATCTAATTCATTTCCTATTAGGTATAATATAAGTGTGTATGACTGATGAAGAAATTTGTACAATAATAGGTATTTGCATCATTTGAAAATCAAGGTGAAAAATAAGGCTAGCATTAAATGATCAATTTGCAATGCTTATCTCATTGAAGAAGCATCTACTTTCTACTCCTATTATTTTGAGCCACATGTACAAATAAAACGTACAAATATATCACGTAATGAAGAGGGAGAACGATTGGAGAGGGTGCAAGACCCTGTGCTGACAATTTATAATGTTCAAGGAAGGGTAATAGGAAGGATTTGAACCCAGTTCCTTACCTCTGAAGAATTCAATGCAGCAAGAATTTACATGTTGCTTAATTGTGGGAAAGTACAGCCATACATTGAGTATGAGCTACTGCTTTATATATCTTTTAAAGTAAATGAAGATCTAGTAATGATTTTGACATATTCATACTTCTAACTCAATACAGGCCTTCACGACACATTTACGAAGATTAGCTCCAAGTATATCAGAGATAGAAATCAATAGAAGAATAGGCCTCAAATTTGCAAAATGGTTTAGCGGATATGTAAGTTACATAAGTTGCTAACTTGCATTTGGAACTCCATTGGGGTAACATAAATTTTGTAATGCTACAAATTTCATTTTATGTAACATCCGGTTGTTTCAAATGAATGCTTAAGAAATTTTGCTTGGGGTCCGTCAAGGCTAGTGAAATCATATAGTGGGTACATAGTCAATAGTTACCAGTTTCACACTAATAATTATGCAGAGCGAAAGAAAATAGTAAATAGTGGTGTGTGCATGAAAAGGATTAGAAATGATGCAACATGGCCTGATTACTATGGAGTGTTAAATGAGATTATTGAAGTGTAGTTTCTTGGTAATCCACAACAAAGCATTGTTCTTTTTAAGTGTCATTAGTTTGATCAAATATTGAATCGTGGAATGAGGGTACATTCACAGTATAATCTTGTTGATATTAACCACAAAAAAAGTTACCCCAACTACAATCCATTTGTTCTAGCTCAACAAGCTAGCCATGTGTATTATGCATCATATCTAGGGAGTAAGAGGACAAGAACTGATTGGTTAGCAATTTGCAAAACCAAAGCTCGACACATAATAGATGCACCTGTGGTTGACAGAGCTTATTAGGAAGAAGTAGATGCTACTAACGAAGTGAACACATCGTTAGTAGTTGATCTTGGCATTTTGACGCTTGAGTCTGGTATGAATAAAATGTTGGATGTTCAAGATGAGACTCTAATGGTAAGGGAAAATTCTCCTATAAATGAAAACGAATAAGATGAAGATGAATGGGATATGAATAGTGATACCTCAATAGATGACAAGGAATATATATCAGAGTATGATTCCAGTGATTAGGCCTGATTTAAATTCATTAACTATTTATATGGTTAATGGTAAGGGATTCCTGAAATCTATTACATCATTAATATCCCATGTCAAATTTTAAATTTCATTTATTACACAATTTCAATCCTTATTACTTTTGGTTTTACATTTCAAATATTTTAATTTCTTTTATTTTAAAATTTGTCATATTCAATTTTGTACACTAATTTTGTCAAATTGTCGAGAATCCCATCTCCTTGTAGTTTGCAGGATCAAAGAATTGACTTGAGCAGACTAGAGGAAAAAAGACACTGAAACTTTAAAGGAATTATCTATGTGTACTACGGTATAAATTCAACTATTTTAGGTATATGGTGTAATTATATATATGCTTACTATCCATATAATTTTTTTATTACCACTTAATATATTCTTTTGTGATGTAAACAACAAGGTAATCTATATAATGCATTGTTGCAGTATTGACAGACATTTCACAAGGACAGAGTCATATGTAGGCTTTTTTTCCTTGTCCAACAGGTCTTCTCTTTACTTTGGTTTTAACTGTATCTAACATAATACTTGGAACCTCGTGAATGATAGGTGACACTCCTCCTGGGTAATGGGTGATTACCCCTTAGTTACTTTTTGGACTTTTCTATAATTGAATGAATTATCTTTGTTGTTGCAACAACATTTTGATTGTCAAATCTTAAGATGACCTAGTGCCTGGAAAATGTCCAATTATAAAGGAGACTATCAATTTTTTTTAAAAAAAAAATTGGTACTATTTACAGTGGAATAGAATATCCATCCTTATCATTCTATTACTCTACTGCTTTAAATTCAGTTAAATAGATATAAAATTTCACAAATAGAGATTATGAAGTATCTTAAACCCCATTGGATACTATTTATTATTTCAGTAAAATAATGGCAAGTCGTTGTTCACTACTTTATGATTTCTTGATGTTAACTTTTATTTTCAAAATATAAGTATTTTTATTTCAAAATACTTAACCTTATTTCATTTCAAAATTTCACTTGTCTCTCTCCAATTATTAAAAGCATGTAGTACTTAAATGTCAAAACTCACATTCTTTTATTGTTTTTTATTCTATTATTTACATCATTTTTTAAAGTATAGATGTAATTTAAATGGGATAATTTTTCTTTTTCATCTCTTCTAGCAATGTCTTCTAATGAAGAGTCATTGAGGAAGGAGGGTCAGCAACCTCATATCCTATCCCCTAGTCAGCTACCTCGGCTTTCAGTGCCTTAGCCTTTACATGGCTCTATTGGAGATGAGGGAGTACCATCCCCAGCTTTTTAATCATCCGCTGCTTTAACTTTGCATCCCATTGGGTGGCAAGTTTTGGACTCCCAGCCTTGGATTATTCAACTGGGAAACGGGTAACATAATCAATTTTAAAATATGTTAGGTATTAATTCAATTTTTTTTTTTTTGAGATTAATGTAATTCTATTGTGCGTTGTCATTGTAAAAAAAAGGTTCGCCGGCTGGGACAAATGTGTTCAAGAAATTTCAAATATAATATAGTAGTACTTCACTGGCTCATATCCGACATACACGCACACTCCGATAATCGTGCGAGACTTATGGTTTCAATAATTTGGGGTAAGCAATTGTTGAATATTATTTATTGTTTAAGTACTATGTTATATATTAATCACAATTATTAATTGTGATCGTGCAAAAATAATTGCAGTGGAGGGATGAGTACGCTACCCAGATTTGATCTATTTGGGAAAAGAAGTGTTGAACGAGGTTTTTGGACATAATGTCTAGGCTGAGGAAGAAGGATGGTGGGGCATGTCCCCATTGGATAAAAGGCTCAGTATTGGAATGACATTTGCCAGTATTGGAGTTCAGAGAAGTATTAGAAGCTCTCAACCATCAACAAAAAAGAATCGAGGACATAACTGCACATATACTGGAGGGTCTATCTCATTCACAGAACACGAAGACCATTTGGTAGTTTATTTCCACTTAACTATTTATTTTCTAAATTGCTTTAAAACGAATTTATATAAGATTGTAATAATTGTATTTTGTTAACATGAATGTAGCAGTCGAATGAGGGGAGTTCTTTCAGCTACAAAGATATGTTTGAGACATTGCATGTTTTTCAGAATGGGCTACTCTGTTAGTGGTCGATCTCACTAGACCTTGGCAGTAAATAGATTAAATATGTTGAAATTTCTTTATATTTCGTGGAATTTGTATTTTAGTTTGGCATCTATCACTGTTGATTCATTTTCTTTTTTTTTTTTTTTAAGGATGATATGAGAAATCTCATATAGAGAACTACTCAGTCCGAGTCTAGTGGCTTAAAGAACTCGATTGTTCATTTTGATGCAAATGCTATGTTTGTAAAGGCACAAGGTGGGTTTAAAAGGGGACGAGTTTATGGGTTAGGCTCAGAGGCAATACATGTTTGATCTAGGTTATTTCAAAGTGGACCACAGACATCTTCCACTACACCAGCTGATATTGGGCATCTAGTAGAGTAAAGGGTACAACAGGCCGAGTTGTAACACCCCGAATCCTAGGCCCGCCAAAGGACAAGGGGTCTTTATAACTAGGTCACACAAATAAAATTGCTTAAATAAAATAATACTTAACTTAAAATTTTATTACAACCCAATATACTCCAAGAGTAAATCCATGAAATTCCAAAACAAAAACCATAAATAAAATTATCCACTCTCGTCTCCCTAAAGCAATACATAAAATCAAAAGACACATTTCCTTCCAAAGCAGCTATTACTAGCCACTCAACTCCACAGCAGGATCATCCTGAAATCATGATAAAAAGGTGATGAGACAGAAATCTCAGTAAGTCCGTGTGTGCGTTGGGTGTTTAGTGAAACCAGTTCATGGATGCAAAGTGTGAAACCTTTACAAGAGAAACATTGGCAAGCAATAAACATTAGTCAAAAGCAAGAGTAGCGTTTTGGCTTTTCCAGCCCTGCTTAATTAATAAAATCAACCACTCGAAAGAAAGGGATATGGGTTACCACACATTGGGCCCCATAACCGGTCAGAATGCCGACACTTTGGGCAGACTGACAAAAGTAGGTGATCGGCCTACTGGGCAAGATACTCCTCCTTTTTTATACCCAAACAACAACCGGGTATCCATTCCAGCAAAACACAGTCACTTGACTGAAAACAAACTGCTAGCTCGGATCGGCACGACTCACTGGACTGACATCTTATCCGGAAAGGACTCACCCCTCAGAGGTGACCACCTGCTGAGAGACTTACCCTAACCCTTCAAAGACTAGTTCTAGTAGTCCACCCTTATTGAATACTCAACGACGTTTCCCACTTGGGATAAAATGAACGAAGCATTGCTCTTCATGAAAATAGCAATTTGAGGGTTTCCAAAGTTTTGGGAGAAATCAGTTTTGGAAAGAGTTTTAAGTTTGGAAAATCTGCTTAGTAACTTTTAAATAATTTAAGTGTTGGAAATAAGAACAAATTCGACCTTCAATTGCCTTCAAATAAACGAGTATCCATACACTCCATATTTAGCTTGCCATAAGGAAAACATTTCACATCGATAGGTTTTATGCAGGAGCTTACCTGATTCTTGCTCACAACAACAAGGTCTCGAACAGCTGACCTAACCCCACATAGGTAAATACAAATCTTAATCAATTTCAAGTCACAAACCACTTCCTCAATTTTAAATCAATTCAATTCACTACTACCATGATCCTAGTGTCCCAAGCTTTAAAATAAAATAATAACTAAATAGGTTTATAAGCTAAGTTTAATTTGTTATTTAAAATAATTAATGGTTTGGAAAATAAATTCTAATAAGTTGAAAGTTTAAACCTTGTTGGGAAAGATTTAGAGTTTATTTGATCAAGAGTCATAGATGGTACTAGGTAAAATAGTGATTTAATGATAGTTTAGTTGTTAGAAAATAATTGATAGCTAAAACTAGTTGAGATTAAATTTAATAAGCCTTTCTTGGAAAATATTAAGTAAATCCTTAGGGGTTTTGATTTAGTAAATATTTTACTAATTATGAATCATTCTCATAAAGCTTTTAATTGATCTCTTTATTTTAAATATTATTTATTTATTTTATTTTCTAGCAAAATTATTATTTATTTGACTAAAATATCCTTTATATATATAATAATTCCAAATCTACCCTTCCTAGGGTTTTTCAAAAATACTAGAAATATTATTTTATTGAGTATTTTATGCATAAAGTGAAAATTAGTTTTAGGGACAACTAGATCATGATCAAATTTCTATGGCCATCCTCAATCAAGAACATACACAATCCTTCAATTTATTAAATCATCCAAATCTTGCATATATGCATAAATCTAAATTTATTAAGACATGATTTAACATTTACTAGCATAAACATGATCATGACTTCAATATTCTAATCATGCATATAATTCCTGTTCACCAAAGGTGACATAATACTACCTATGACATGCATCAAACTCAATTCCACATACAACCAACCAATATAATCCTTCCATGCGTAAATCCCATCTCCTTCACAATCATACATGTACTCATGCTTCAATCATCAACAACACATACTCAATCCCATCGCCATTCATCTTTTAACAACATCATCCTAGAGACATGATTCTAGAGTTTAAAAGAATGATTGAAGGTACTTACTTGGTTGATGAATGCTTTGAAGGAGTTTAGAGTAGATCTCAACTCCTAAATGGCTTGAAGATGTTCTTGTTTTTCACAGAAATTTCTGCTTTTGATCCGAAGTAGCAAGATGTTTTGAGGAGTTTGATGTTAATAATGGTGTTGATGGATTCATAGCAATGAGTAGACTAAATCTGGAGATTTTCGTGAGGGTTTGAGATGGTTTGGAGGGGTATTAGGTGTAGAGAAGAAGTAGGTGTTCTTGGTGTAGTGTGTGTGTTCTTGATGGTTGTAGAAAATCGAGAGAGAGAGGTAAGGAATTTGCAGCTGCCGAATTTTCTATGGGAGATAGGGCTGGCCAATTTTCAGTAAGGTTTAGGGAGTTGTTTCTCTGATTTGGTAGGGAAAAGGAAATGTTAGTTGTTACAATCCTTGAAGAATATTTTTAGGGAGTGAATTTGTAAACTAAATATTCTAAGAAATCTTGATTGTTTGGACAGCTTTGAAGTCTCTTATGGCCGACTGGTTGTGTAGCTTTTTTGAGGAATTAAAGCTGGTTCAATAAGGCTTATGATGGCCGAAACTAAGGGGCACAATGATGAAGAAGAAGTCTGGTCAATTGAGCAAGCTATCATGGAAGGTTGCTAAATAAGATGGCTGGAATTTTGGAAAGTAATCAAGCTAAATTGCAGGGATTTGTTGGAGAGATTTTCGGACAGCCATTGCTGCCTTTCGTCCAGAAGCTTGTGGGAAACAATGGAGCTCTGTTAATGGTGGTTTAATGGAGGTTTTGATAGATTAGGGCTGGTGTTTCGGCTTGAAGAAAAATAGGAAACAAAGCTGGAAATCTGGACTGCCCAGTTTTTTTTCGCTGCACAGTAATTTTCTAGGCAGAATTTCGTCTGCCACTTCCAGCCAATTTGCAGAGAGTTTGAAGGGGAATTTCAGGGGTATTCAAGGCTGGTTTCCAACCTTCTTCATGGAGGAAAAACGTGGCTAAGGTGCTGCACAAAATCTGGAAGAAAACAGCTCGATTTTAAGCCTCCAAGGTAGCAATTTGCCCAGAATTTTTCACTGGTTTTGCACAGTCTTTGTGCAGCCCGAAAATGGCAAAAATAATTCATGATTCAAATTGATCTTAAGGCCATTTTTCTGGCAGCATTTGGGAGGGAATGTTAGCTAAGAAGCTCGACAATTTGAAGGTACAACAAGCTGGAAAATTTCAGCTCATGCCATGAAGAAAGATGAGCTAGTCTAGAGTGAAATTTCAGCAAGCTTACTAGAGGAATTTTTCTTCTCGGAATTCCCCTCAACTCTTCCATATTTTCCTGACCATAAGAAGTCTTTTACCAAAACATTTTGATCCTAAAAGACCTCAGCACTTTACTGAATTTTCTGGAAAGAAAAAGGCTAGAACATCTTGATCAAACTAAGGAGTTGAAAGCTAAGGAAAACCAAAGATCAAGGGAACAAGAATTCCCTTTGGGAATTTCGAGTAGGCAAAGGAGTGAAATGAGAATACTCCTAACATGTCTCTCCTAGGACATCATCACCACATTGATTTAAGCCCTTAAGGCCGAAACCATTCCTTCCCAAGCAAAAATAAAATTTAATCAAGTTAAAGCTTCTATGATGGAATTTGAACCCAAGACCTCAAGAATTAATTCTAAGGCTCTAACCACTAAATCACAACAACTCTTGTTGCTATTTCCACTAGAAAAATTATTTTCTATTTAATCCACAATCTATCTCCCTATTTTCACCTAGGGCAAAAATTACCATTTTGCCCCTCTCACACAATACTCACCAACAAGACTTCAAGATAATAAAAATCAAATCCAAAGCACATAGAAATCATATGAAAATATATTTATTTATGAAATAAAGTATGATATGCATCCAACCCCCTTACTCCAAGGTTGGTTTTCACCGAGGTTTCACACGAGTGAAGGTTCAATCGACAAATAGACTTGTACTGTGACTTCATGAAGGAGGAACATTCTACATTTGGTGGTTGGATGGTAGTTATGTCAGACAAAGTGGGTATTCCTGCACCATCTATGCCATCCATAGAGGAAATAGAAGCTCACATAATAGCTGCTAATACTGAAGATGATGACCCCGATGCCAATGATGGATTTGATCCAACTGATAAGCATCCAGGCCCACGTAGGGGTTTTGGTTCTCCTCCCCCATTCTCTTTGTGGCTGCTTCTTTATTAGCTACATAGATTTTGTTGTGTTTATTTATATACTCTTTATACATTGATACTTATTTTTATAAATTATTTTACTTTTTTAGATACTTACTATGTATTTATATTATACTAAGTTTCAGTATTTTCATTATATTTAGGTGTGCTTAGTTTCAGTTTTTTAAATTATTTTTGGAGTTATGAACACAATTTTGGCACTTGTTTGTGTGCTTGAGCATTGATTCACAAGGAGCTAATAATTTAAAATAAAGGAAATAATGAAAAAAATAAAAAAAAATCGTCGCAAATCCTCTCAATTTGTGATGAATTAGCGAGGGCTAGAAAAAGCTGTCGCAAATTGCGATGATTTGCGAGGGCTATAATCGTAGTCTATATATCCCTTGTAAAATCCTCGCAAATTGTGATGATTTTGCTAGGGCCACGATTTGGAGAAAACAAAACCCTTGCAACATCCTTGTAAATTGCGATGATTTTGCAAGGGCCACAATTGGGGTAAAATATCCCTCACAAAACTCTCGCAATTTGCTACGACTTTGTGAGGGCCACGACATAGGGTCAAAAGACCCCCTCAAAACTCCCCCAATTTGTGACGTTTTTGCGAGGGCCTTAAGTTGTGGATCAAAATACAATCACAAAACCCTTGCAATTTGCGATGATTTTGCGAGGGCTACAAAAATCTTTTGCAAAACCCTCGCAATTTGTGACGATTTTGCGAGGGCCACGTCTTTGGGTCAAACAACCCTTTGTAAAAGCCTCACAATTTGTGATAATTTTGTGAAGACCACGGGTTGGGATTAAAATACCCCTCGCAAAACCCTCACAATTTACGATAATTTTGCGAGGGCCATGTTTTGAGGTGAAAAATTCCCACACAAAACCCTCGCAAATTGCGACGCTTTTGCGAGGGTCACTTCTTGTAGAGAAAAAATCCCTCCCAAAAACATTGCAACTTGCAACAATTTTGCGAGGTCTAAGTTTTGGAAACAAAAAATCCCTCACAAAACCCTCGTAAACTGCAACGGTTTTGCTAGGGCCTTTGATAGGGGCTAAATTAGTCATATGTTTTCTAGTTATTTGAGGCTCTTTTGTAATAAATTTTGTTTAATAACTAGCCATATTCCTTCATATTTAATATTTTACCCTTGGAAAGGTATTTTGTTCATTATTTCAGATTTTAAGGATAAAACGAAGCAAAAACGTCACAGAACAGAATAGCGGCAGCGCCGGCCATATGCTAATGACACGAACTTTGAAGCGACGAAAAATTATTGAAACGAGACCGGAACAAAATGGAAGCGGCGCTGGCTCCAGAAGCCAAGGCGGCGCCGACTGCATTCTGGACAACATGGTGCTGAAATCAAGAAAAAACCGGCGAACGATTGAAGAAACAGAACACAACCGGTGCTGGCTCTAGTAGCCAAGGCGGCGCCAGCTGTGCTCTGCAGTTAAGGCGGTACTTTGATTTTTCTACGTGATTTTTGGTAATCTGTGGAGTTTTAGTATCTTCCTACTTCTACTCGGCCAAAAACCCTACACCAACGAGTTTAGGCACTTCTTAAGCCTATAAATAGATGGAAAATACAAGGAAAAAAGGGAGAATGCATTGATCATCATAGAAAATCACTCAAATCAATAGAGGAATTCTTTAATTCAAGAAGGGTTATACAAGAAGGTCTTCAAAGGAAGAAGAAGAAGGCTTGTATATGAGTGCTTTCTTTTACTTTGTTTTCTTTTTCTTGAACAATGGTGTATTAATTATTTTATTGTAATTTGACATTGTTTTAGGTATTCATGATTTTTAGAGTTATTTAATCTTTTGATTAATTGATTATTTTCTTGGTATTTAATTACTTGGGTTGATTACGAGATTAATTGTTGTTTCTTCCCATTAACTTACTTGGAAAAGGGGTTGTTGGTGGTTTCAATTTATTGATTTCATATTTGTTATCTCTTAGCTTGCTTGGAAAATAGGTTAATTGCTAAGAACTGGTAATTAAAGGTTAATTGATGTCTGTCAGGAATAAATTCATTGGTTAATTTCATGTTTTATGTTTGCCAGGAATAGAAATTTAATCAAAGGATTGTGTTTAATGCATCTTTTAGGCAAGACTGGCTGAGACAAGAATGTGATGCTAAGTTATCTAGAAGATATGGATTCATAGATTGGAAACGAAGTGAGTCTATATTAATTCTTCATGATGCCAAGAGAATGATTAGTTAGGATAATGGTTAGATACTTTAAGTGTTGGGGATATGCCCTAGAGTCAATTTGTACTTATACAATTGTCATTATGTTTTATATAATAATATGAGGCTTTCCTTTCCATGAATAGTGAGTTTTGTTTTGTTGGTCATCAAGTACGTGACTTGATAGTAAAACCCTACAATGAATACAATGACTATTCTAAAACTGTCCCTGATCGATTGTTATTATTGGAATAATAATAAATTAAGATTAGTATGTTTGTGACTTGATGGCTATGTTTTACTGGCCATGGATATTTGTGATATCGAGTCAAGACATAAATAAATGTTAGAGAACATTGTATTGGACATGACCCACTGTGAGAGTACTTCATGGAATATGCCATAAGTACTTTCTAGCCATAATAATATTGAAAGTCCTTCGACCTAAATTCATCATAGTTTCTTACTTGATAAATTCTATATTTTGACATTGTCTAAAGTTGTCTTTAACCAGATAATAAATTAGACTACTGTTGGATATAGAATAAATCAAGGAGAGGAATATGATTGATTGTGAAGGAATTTGTCCCCCTCAATTATGGGAGAGATATCCATGGGCCCCTTGATAAGTTAGACTGTTAAAAATGCATGGCCGTGCTCAAATATATCAATCTAAGATATTGATATCATTTGTTTGAACAGTCTACTATGAAATCAAGAAATAATTGATTAAGCTTAATAAGGATGACATGCTCCATGCCTTATGCTTAATCTGGATATCGTGTGACAAAAGGACTAAATATAAAATTATGGTTTGGTTCAAAGAGATCACCGATCTTCATTTAACCTGGATAGTTATAATGTTTTGCTAGAAACCGCTTATAACTTGTGGGCCATTTAAATACGATTTAGGCACGCTGCCAGTGTTAAATGAACCTATAGGGTCACACAATGAGCGAACTTGTTAGGTTATTTTTCTGGTGACCAGGTTTGATGAATCTGGATGATATCCAGATTATAAGAATCTGACTCGGTAAAATAATTAGTTAAATTACCGAGATAATGGCAGAATCTTATCATATAGTTTTAATTTAATTTGAATTTAAATTAGAATATGATAAGATATGATTAGGGTTGGACTCTAAGAGGTTCGAGGGTTTTTTAAGAAAACCCTAGCCGTCTTTCAATAGTCCAATTTTTCCAGTTGAGAACATTCGTGTCATTCTCTACCAGAGAAAAAAAAAAAAAACCTCTCAAACCCTAGGCGCTAGCACTCACCGGGTATCGAGTGAGTTCGCGATGTGTATCCGATAAAGGACGTTCGCATACCGCAGCGTCTGGTGATTGTTCGGGTTGAACGTACAACAGCGCAACCAGAATCGAAGGATTTCGATTACAGCAACCAGAGGTAATTCTTAAAGTTTAGATCTTCTTAATCGTTTACTTGGGTCCTCGGGAGGGATTTGTAGATGTTTTCCGCGTTTAGGAGTCCACGAATCCCAACATTAAGGTCATGTTTGTCTACATAATGGTTTAAGTTACATACTTCTCCATCCTTGACATATATATATATATTTTTTTTTATTTTCCTTTTTATTTCTTTTTCATTTTATAGAGTCGGTTAAATAATGAAAGAAGGGTGATTAATGTCTACTTGTTCCTTGAGAATCGATACTCGTTTAAACCCTATGATCTGTTAATGATGAGTACGCTTACTCATATGTGTAATTTAGAGTTAAAGTTTTAATTTAAACTTGATTAGGAATGTGCTTATTTTTGTGTGATTTTTATACCCAAATAAAATACACATCAGCCTTTGTACATTAAAGAATTTTCCCCTCATAAAACTGTCGCAATTTGTGAAAACTTTTTGATGGACTTATGCATTTCATCACAAAATCATAGAAAATTTTCTATCTCGTCAAACTTCGACCAAAAATTACTCGTCGTTTTGCCCTCGCAAAATCGTCACAAATTGCAGCGGTTTTTTCTTGCCCTCGCAATAGCCGTCGCAAATGGCGATGGTTTTTCATTGCCGTAGCAAATTGTGACGCCATTTTTTGCGACAGCCAAAATCGTAGCAAAACCATCGCTGATCCCGTTTGCGACGATTTTTTGCCGTCGCAAAAACTAATTTTTCCTGTAGTGAATCTTCATAAGAAAAGAAGAGAAAGCAATACTTGATTTAAAGTGCTATTTGTTAGCCCTAAGGGCGGTTGCCTGTGTTTTTACTTATGACAAATAATGATGAGGACTAACATGTGTGATTTACTTGTATAGGACATGTGACCTCAGGTCTTCCAAGACATTCAAATATGATTTCTAAAGCAACTCTTGAAGTAATAGAATCTGAAAATAGAAAATCAAGAAGAAAGATCAAGCTTGAAAGATTGTAAATCAAAAGAATCCGTTATGGAAGAACCTTAGACTAGGAATCCTTGTTAAGGTATCTCTTTGTGTAAATTCCTATGTCCTTTTTACCTTTTGATTCAGTTTAATTCCACTGAAAAGTACTAAAACAAAAGATTTCAAAGTCTTAAAATCCTCAAAATTTTGGATTTAGCGTTTTGGGTGACCCTGCATCCAGAAGCTATGTCCAAAAAGTTGTGAATAGTATCAAATCGTTTCTGTCTAAAAAAGTGCCATTTTGGACTTACTTTTTGGATGAACCATCATCTGAAACATGAGTTCAAAATGCTAGTAAATTTGACAGTGAAAAATAGCCATTTTAGCCATTGGTACTTTACTTTATGTCTCTATATAAGGCTTCTAAGTTTGATTTGAAAGCAGATTTTTGTCCTATCTTTTTAAGAAACACTCTTACTTTATAGAAAACAAAAATCTCCTTTTATCAAAGTGCTTCAAAGTGAAATCAAATTGTGTCTTAAAGGTAAAAGTGTTTGTACTTGTTCTTGGTGTGCATCTGCTTAAAGAAATGAGCTATTTCAGTTCCATTTATCTTTAATCTCCTTTGTGTACCAATGTTGTGGTGTAAAACCCATCTGGAGTGAGCCTTGATTTGTTGGTTGATTGAGAGGTTTTGGAAAAACCAAATATGGTAATCCTCTCTTGTATATGGTGAAGATTGATTCCATTAAGTTAGGTAAATAGAATCTGGTTGAAAATTTTTAAGTGTGAGCTTAAAGTGGTGGATGTAGACCTTGGTAGATCGAACCACTATACATTCCGCGTCTCATTTCTCTGCATTTACTCTCAGCATTTATTTTCAAACAATCTTGCAAATTGTCCCTGCTCGGAATCCCTTAGTGTCTTAAAGAAATCTTTAAAGGTGTTTACCAACCCATTTTCAATACAGCATTAATTGCATCATGCTTCTTATCTGAGTCTGAATTAGATATTTCCCAAAGTTTTCTTCAATAGCTCTCTCTGTTGCAGTGTAGTTGGTCAAAGAAACTTAAAGAACATTTATATTCTGTAAAACAGATTTCTTAAAAATTTTATTTTCCTAAAAACCTTATTCACCCCTCTAAGGTTTTTCATTTAGTATCAGAGCTTGGTCTACTTTATTCTCGGTCTAACAATCTTGTAGGAAAGATCCTCATAGGAAACTCATCCTCTCTTCTGTATGTTGAAGGTTCATCAACAAATCGACCTCCTCTATTCAATGGTAAAAACTACACATTCTGGAAAAACAGAATAAAAATCTATGTATGCTCAATTAACTTTAAGTTGTAGAATTTGATAGAAAATGGTCCTTTTATTTCAACAAAAGTTGTTGATGGCGTAAAAGTGCCTAAACAAAATGACAAATTTGATGTTGAAGACAATATTAAGATGACATTGAATTTCAGGCTATGAATATCTTGTACTGTGTACTAAATGCCACTAAATACAATCGAGTTAGTGGTTGTGATTCAGCCCATAACATGTAGAAATTATTTGACGTCACCCATGAGGGGACAACCAAGTTAAGGAATCTAAATTGGGGCTTTTAATTCATGATTATAAATTATTCACAATGAAGCCGAATAAAAGCATAATTGATATGTTCACTAGATTCACGAATATCACAAATGGTCTCAAAGCCTATGGGAAGGTTTATTCCCTTAGGGAACAAAATCAAAAAAATTCTAGATGCATTACCTAAGAGTTGGCAGCCGAAAGCTCTTGCTATAGAAGAATCTAAGGACTTAAAATCCTTACCAACCAAAGAGCTGATTGGCTCTCTTCTAACATATGAAATGAAACTCAAGAGGTTTCAGGAATCTAATGATCATAATAAAGGTAAGAAGGGAATAGCACTGAAAGCTGAAAAAGAGGATGCAAAAACTAGTCAATCAGACAATAGTGATGAAACCGAAGTAGACAATGAAGAACTGGCAATGATGGCAAAGAAATTCAGAAGGATGTTCAACAAAGGGAACTTTAAAAGAGGAAAGAAGTTCGCAAAAAAGAAAGGACAATCCTCAACGTTCAAGCCTCAATGTTATGAATGCAAAAGCACTGAATATTTCATTGCTGACTGTCCAGTTGCAAAAGAAAAGGAAGGCAGAATGCTTAAAAAGAAGAAGAAGAAGATGAAGGCAAAAGATTGATGGGGACTTGGGACCAAAATGGGTCTGAGTCTGAAGAAGAAGATTTTGAAAATGAAACTGCCAACATATACTTCATGACCATGAAAAATGAGGTAAACTCTATCACCACTGATTTCATGTCTAATTCCCATATATCTAAACATGAAAAGCATGATGATCCAAATGAATTGCTAATTGATATGTTCTATGAACTAAAAAAATTGTCTAGAAAAAAAATAAAGAAATAAAATTGAAGATTGATTGTTTGTTAAATGAGAATGAAAATTTGTTGAGTGAGAACAAAATGTCACTTGAGTCACACATATGTGCTATTATGGAAAAAGATGTGATTATCACTACTTTACAGCATATATCTCTAGAAAATGAAAGTTTGTATGATAAAATTTATTCTCTTGAAAGTATGATTAGCACGTTTGATGACATAAAAAATAGAGTCAATGATCTTACCACATGTATTGAAAAATTTACAAATGGCAAAAACAACCTGGAAAAATTACTTGGGGCTTAATACCAAGCTGAAAACTGAAATGGCCTAGATTATAGACATCAAAACAAGGATAAAATTCACAAACCTCAATTTGTTGAAGATGTCTCATGTTACATAACACATAAAGCATGCACATATTGTGAAAAATCTGGACACATAATATCTAGGTGTCATATTAAGAAGAAAGTGGAATCCGATGGAATAACATTTTAGAAAATTAGAGGAAACACTACTAACCCCTATGAACCCAAGAAAATGTGAGTACAAAAAATCACTCTTCTTTCTCATGTATAGGCACACTAATTGGAGAAAATGAGCTTCACCAAGTGGTTCTTGGACAGCGGATGTTCAAGACATATGACTGGAAATGCAGCCTTGTTAGAAGATGTGCAAATCACAAATGAATGATTTGTTACCTTTGGAGACAAAAATAAAGGAAAAATTCTTGGCATAGGTAATATTAGTAAAGGTTCCTCAACCATTATAAAACAAGTATTACTAATTGATGAGCTGAACTATAATTTGCTTAGCATTAGCCAACTGTGTAATAATGGCTACAAAGTCATTTTTAAAAAGGATTCTTGCTCTATCATGGATAGCTCAAATAAGGAAACAATCTTTGTTGCCAACCGTGTTGGAAATATATATGTATTCTATCTAAATGACCTTATAGCTCATGGTATTAGATGCCTCTCCGTACATGACAATGATAGTTACCTTTGGCATAGAAGATCAGGTCATGTAACTTTTGATTTTCTAAACAAATTGTCCTCAAAAGAGCTTGTTAGGGGATGGCCCAAAATGAAATTTGATAAAAGCAAAATTTGTGATATATGCTAATTTGGAAAACAAATCAAAACTTCCTTTAAACCCAAGAAAATAATTTCAACCTCAAAACCTTTTAAATTAATTCATATGGATTTATTTGGAACAATGAGGACTATTAGCCTTGGTGGTAAAAAGTATGCATATGTGCTAATTGATGATTTCCAAATTTACTTTTTTGGACAAAAGGATGAAGCCTTTTTTGATTTTTCAAAACTGATCAAACACGTCCAAAACTCTATTGGATGCAAACTGATTTCTATTAGAAGTGATAATAGTAGAGAATTTTTTAACAATAAATTTACACACTTTTGTGATGAAAATGGAGTATTTCACAATTTTTCAATAGCCAAAACACCTCAACAAAAATGGTGTTGTTGAGAGAAAAAATCAAACTTTGCAAGAAATGGCTAGATCTATGATTTATGAAAACGCCCTTCCAAAATACTTTTGGGCTAAAGCTATTAATACAACATGCTATATTGTAAACCGAGTAATATTGAGACTATTTTTGAGAAAAACACCCTTTGAACTTATGTTCGACAAAACTCCATCAATCTTCTATTTTAAAATGTTCGGCTGCAAATGTTTTGTCCTTAATACCCAAGACAATCTTGGGAAATTTGATAGCAAATCCGATGATGCTATATTTCTTGGATACTCTTTCAATAAAAATACATGTAGAGTATACAATAAAAGAACTCTATATGTGGAAGAATCCGTATATGTTGTTTTTCATGAATCTAATATTTATGCTCCAATAAAAGATGATGATGATGTAGGAGGTTCAAAGGAAGTAAGAAAAGACCAACTCAAAGCTCCACTGCTAGATACTCATGCAAAAGAAGAAGAAATTGAAAAACAACAAATTGAACATGAAAAGCAACAAACTAAAGAGTCAACAGATTAACAATTACCAAAGGATTTGGAAATACAAAATTGGTCATCCCAAAGAACAAACCATTGGTGATCCAAACTTTGCCCTTCTCTCAAGTATAGAACCTAACTGTATTGATGTAGCACTACATGATGAATTTTGGATAATTGCTATGCAAGAAGAACTAAACTAATTTGAAAGAAATCAATTTTGGAAACTTGTCCCTAGACCACTTGATCATTCGGATATTGGTACCAAGTGGGTATTTAGAAACAAACTTGATGAAAACGGAGCTGTCATTAGAAATAAAGCTAGACTGGTCACCCAACGATTCAATCAAGAAGAGGGCATTGATTATGATGAGATATTTTCTCCTGTTGCTAGACTAGAATCTATAAAAATGCTTCTTGCTTTTGCTTCCTTCAAAAATTTCATGCTCTATCAAATGGATGTTAAGAGTGCGTTCCTAAATAGTTTTATTGAGAATGAGGTGTATGTAGAACAACCTTTTGATTTTATTCATAAGCATTTTCCAAATTATATTTTTAAACTTTCTAAGGCTCTTTATGGGTTAAAGCAAACCACACGAGCTTGGTATGAGAGGCTTAGTGGATTCTTGCTTTCAAAAGGTTTTTCAAGAGGCTTCATCGATACCACTTTGTTTATCAAATTTGATAAATCTAGTGATCTACTTATTGCCCAAATTTATGTTAATGACATCATTTTTTGTGCTACTAATAATTCTTTGTGTAGGATGTTTGTTAAGACAATGCAGTAAGAATTCGAAATGAGCATGATGGGAGAACTAAACTTCTTCTTTGGACTACAAATTAAGCAAACCAAGGATGAAATCTTCATAAATCAAGCTAAGTATGCCAAGGAGCTGCTCAAAAAGTGTGGTATGAACGAAGCCAAAGATATCTGCACACCTATGAGTGCTTCTAAAAGTTGACAAAGATGAAAAAGGTAAGAAGGTAGATGAACATAAGTATAGAGGTATAATTAGAAGCTTACTCTATCTGACCGCTAGCCGGCCTGATATTATATTTTCAGTTTGTCTTTGTGCCCAATTTCAATCTTGTCCAAAGGAATCGCATCTATGTATAGTAAAAAGCATCCTTCGATATCTAACTGGCACATATGATTATGACTTATGGTATCCTCACACTAATACATTTGATCTTATAGGATAGACTGATGCGGATTATACGGGTTGCAAAATAGAAAGAAAAAGCACAAGTGGCCATTGTCAATTTCTTGGACACTCTCTAGTGTCAAGGCATATCTAGAACCAAGCATGTATACCTTATCCACAACTGAGGCAGAATATATTGCAGTCGGCAGCTGTTGCGCACAAATCTTATGGATGAAAAATACATTGCTTGATTTTGGTCTTAATTTTAATTGCATACCTATATTATGTGACAATACAAGTGCTATCAATCTAACTAAGAATCCTGTTCAACATTCTAAAACCAAGCATATAGAAGTTAAACATCATTTTATCTATGATCATGTGCTTAAAGGCGATGTGTGTGTGTTGAATATATTTCAACTGATGAACAACTCACCGACATCTTTACAAAACCTCTGGCCGAAGAAAGATTCAACAATCCGAAAAGAGGTTTAGGATTTACAAAAATCACATGACTGACTTGTTTGCACAAGTTTTTTTTATCTTACAGAATCACTGAAGATAAAGCTTTTAGATGTAGTGTTTTAGTCCAAAACCCACCTCCAAAACTCGTCCCTGAAGAAGTTCCATTTGGATGTATATTTTGGATCGGGCCTGAATCCAAAACAGAATTATCTTCGATGCTTCGTATTTCCTTTTAAAATAACTGCTTTCATATTTGAATTTCAAAATTCTTGCACTTTTCTCAAGACGGCTTTTTGAAATCTCTGAGTAAAGTGGCTTTTTCAATGTACTTAAGTGTACTTCTATCGCAGCTTTCTAGGTACTCACAAAGGACTTTCCTTTCCTTCTCTCTTCCAAACTCTGGAACCAACAATTCCCCACTCCATCTTCCTCATAATTCTCTGAGTTCTTCCTTTTTGAATAACCGAGTGTCAAAACCCTCATTTTCTCAACAAAATGACAAAAACAAAATCAACCACACTGAAACTAAAGAAGGTCAAAAAAATTTCTCCAATGACAATGAAGAAGTCCTCAGCAATGAACAAAGGAAAAGAAACTGCACTAGATTTCTCGGCTTCCCATTATAACTCCTCAAAATCATCATCGGAATAAGAAAGTTTCGAGACTCAAGTACTTTGATTTTTAGATTCAAAAAGTAAGTCTAATTATAATGATTGGGTCTCAAGAAATAGAACTGTGATTATTGGGTATCGATTAAATCCATCCTCTTTCTTGAATTTCCCCAATGTGTTGAATATGTTTGAATCTGTTGGTTGGGGTAGTTTATTGTCCGTCAATAAAAAATTGTTTACCCCGCTCATTCAAGAATTCTATGCTAACCTGAGGAAAGGACTACTTAAGGAAGCCGGATGAGGGTTTATGATCAGATGGTACACTTCGAGAATTGGGGGGAAGATTATTGAGTTCGACCATCGTTTGCTGAACAGAGTGTGTGAAGTAAGAGATGGAGGAATTCAGTATTTTGAACTGAATAAATTTTCAAAGGGAACCGACATGTTTGATTTAAAGAAGTTCGAAGAAATATTTGCTGGTGGAAGGAGTTTCAAGAATTCTAGTGACAGAAACACTAAGTGGCTAAATGGAAAAGGTAGGACCTTACACCGTATGGTCTCAACCATGGTGGTCCTAAGTTTTGGTCACAAAACCTCCATTAACATAATGCAAATGGTGATTATATTAGCTTTGGCTGAAGGAAGGCAAATAAATTTTGGGTTCTTGGCTGCCAAGTTTGATGTTGCAAACAAGAAACACTTCTAGCAAGGCCCTACCATTTGGAAATTTGTTAACAAAAGTCTTCAGATACTTTGATGTTGATTTAAATTCAGTCCCTTGTGCACCATAAAAAATGAATATATGTAGCTTTGAGTTCTTTGAGCGCATGGGATATGTGAGGATGGGAAATGAATAGAAGTTGCTCCGTGACACAAATGGTGAGGAAAGGGAAAGATTACTAAAAGTAAAAGTTGAAGGAAAGAATGCCCCTTTTGTTGGAGCCAAAATAAAATTTGAGGTAGAACATCAAGAAACATCCTCTAGCAAAGGAAAAGAATAGGCTCAAAACAAATGATTATCTAAAAGCATTTTGAATGCCATCAATTCTCTGGCTATTAAATTAGATGGCATCAACTCAGAAATTCAAACTCTTGGAAATAGACTAATTGTGGTGGAGAAGAAGGCAAAAACGGATGAACCGGAGTCTGCTCCGGCAGTACTTGTTCCAGTAAAGGAAACAACAGAGGCAACAGTCCCTAAGGAAGAAACTGGATGAGAACAGCCTGCTGAGGAAGTGACAATTACTACACACAACAAAGAAAAATCCCCATCTCAGAAAGCTATAACACCCCCTACCTCCTTTGAACCTCGTGTTTCCTCTGGGAAGAAACAGAAACATGTGATGGTTAAGAGGAAATCAAGCAGGAATGTTGGCCAATACTCCTGAAAAATGTGTCAGGTCGAAGATTGAAACAGTTTTCATCTCTTAAGTGACCAGATTAGTAGACTGCACTCCAGCTGACCTTAACCCAGACTGAACTCAATTCTCATTGATATCTTGAACAATCTTAATTTCTTTTTTCACATCTGAACAATTTATTTTCTGTCTTTTAACAAGTCTATCTGCTTACCTTATGAATGCTTCATATCCATATATATCTTTTTTCGTGCTTTATTTCTATTACTCCTCATTTTGATTGATGACAAAGGGGAAGAAAACTGACTGATATTCGTTGGGTAGTGATTGTCATACTTGGATGTTTTATACCTGCCTGTTGTGATTGGGAAATGTTGGGATAAGTTTCTGCTTATGATTGTGAGTGTGCTGGCTCTACTGATTATGTTGTGATTATTCTACTGATCAAGAAAGAATTAAAAAAAAATCAATTGATCACCTATGTGGTATTGTGCTATGCTCTCTGTGGCTAATTGTTAATAATGCACTAATGAATAACTGCTTGACAATCCTTGAGTAGTAAACTAACATGAGGAAAACTTTGTGCTCTGAATTGATGTTCTACTCTAAAATTGATGTTCTGCACTAACAAGTTGCCTCTGAATATAGCTAAGGTCCTGTAATTCTATTTATGAAATTCATGACAAGATTTGGATAAACTGCTTCATATAAAAACTTATGATCTGTGATCTCAGTTTGCTGATGTCCAAAAAGGACACCAGTTTGATATCCTGAATGTCGTCAAAAAGTGCTCTCTTCAAGAATAAAGGTATCTTTTAGATAAGAGCTATTGGTAAATTTGTTTTAAGTTATTGACATGATTCTGTGACATATTCATTGATAGAAGTCTCAGACAGTTGGATAGCTTCCTTAATGATCAAAACTCTTTGAGAAAACTAGGACAGATCAAAATTCTAAAAATCTATTATCTCCTGCATTATGACAGGGGGAGTTTTGGACACATATTTTCTTGATCCAAAAGTCTAGTCCAAAAATGTGTTCTTTTAAAACTACATGTTATTTTGGACACACATTTTGGACATCCAAAACTCAAATTCCAAAAAATTCCATACTTCCCTTCACCAAGTTTTGGATGTACATTTTGGACGTACAAAATTAACTCTAGTTTTCTCTCATAATTTACAAATATTCATATATGCACATATTAAGGAGGAGCATCTCATCTTATGACTTATTTGCTATACTATCTTCTATACAGGTTTATAAAATCATTGTAATGGCTATTCCTTTAAGGAATAGTCGTGTGATAGAAGAAAGGAGAATATGGATGTAGGTTGGGCCATAAGCTCATTGAGCCATGTTTGTAAGTATATGCTTTAATTTTCTATCTAAATCTCAAAAGCTCTCTTTGAGTCCTACAAATAGGGATTACACTTTATTGAAAAATATTCTTACTTCTCTTGGTCTAAATCTGTCCGTATTGTATATATATCATTATTATTTATATATCACAATCCCATCAAGTTTGTCATCACTAAAAAAGGGAGAGATTGTTAGCCTTAAGGGTGGTCTCCTATGTTTTAACTTATGACAAACAATGATGAGGACTAACATGTGTGATTTACTTGTTATAGGAAATGTTTGACCTCAGGTCTTCAAGACGTTCAAATATGATTTCTAAAGCAACTCTTGAAGCTATAGAAACTAAAAAAAAAGAAAAAAAAAAGAAAGATCAAGCTTCAAAGATTGTAAATCAAAAGAATCTGTTGTAGAAGAACCTTAGACTAGGAATCCTTGTTAAGGTATCTCTCTCTATTCAGTTTAATTCCATCGAGAAGCACTAAAACAAAAGATTTCAAAGTCTTAAAATCTTTAGAATTTTGGATTAAGCATTTTGGGTGAACCTGCATCCAAAAGTTACATCCAAAAAAGTCGTGAATAGTATCAAATCGTTTCTACCTGAAAAAGTACTATTTTTGAGCTACCTTTTGGATGCACCATCGTCCGAAACATAAGTCCAAAATGCTGGTAAATATGATAGCGTTTTATAGCCGTTGGTACTTTACTTTATGTCTCTATATAAGGTTTTTAAACTCGATTTGAAAGTAAATTTTTGCCCTATCTTTCTAAGAAACACTCTTGTTCTATAAAAAATAAAGATCTCCTTTATCAAAGTACTTTAAAGTGAAATCAAATTGTGTCTTAAAGGTAAAAGTGTTTGTGCTTGTTCTTGGTGCACATCTGCTCAAAGAAGTGAGCCATTTCAATTCCATTTATCTTCAATCTCCTTTGTGTACCAAGGTTATGGTGTAAAACCCATCTAGGGTGAGCCTTGATTTGTTGGTTGATTGAGAGGTTTTGGAAAACCAAGTGTCGTGATCTTCTCTTGTATATGGCACAGATTGATTCCATTAAGTTGGGTAAATAAAATTTGGTTGAAAATCTTTAAGTGTGAGCTTAAGGTAGTGGATATAGATCTTGGTAGATCAAACTACTATACATTCCAGGTCTTATTTTTCTACATTTACTCTCAACATTAATTTTCGAACAATCTTGCAAACTGTCCCTACTCGGAATCTCTTAGTATCTTAAATAAATCTTTAAAGATGTTCACCAACTCATTTTCAATGTAGCATTAATTGCATCGTGCTTCTTATCTCAGTCTGAATCTGGATATTTCCTAAAGTTTCCATGAATAGCTTTTTTTGTTGCAGTGTAGTTGATCAAAGAAACTTGAAGAACATTTATATTATGTAAAATATATTTCTTAAAAATTTTAATTTGCCAAAAACCTTATTCACCCCCCCTCCTCCTAAGGTTTTTCAATATTCTTCCATTTTACAATAAATGCCATTTTTACATAATTCATACAAATTTAAAAAGATTTTAACATTTAGATAATTTTTTTAAAAAATTAAATTACTCTTATTAAAAATTATAAATTTTTTAAAAGAAAAATAAATATTACTTATATGCACAAATTATGATTACTTATATGCGCGAAGTAGTGACTTTTCGCTATTAAAACAAAGTGTTCATTTTACCTCTGGTGATTCAACAAGTACCGAGGCATTTTCAAATTGATACTGATGGAGAGTTACTTGTATCTACCACCTTCTGTAAGACTGCCACATATCATCCCTTGATTAATTACAAATATAGATATAAAGAACTTGGAGAGAGATGGATGACACCATTAGAGGTTAGGGAGAAGTTTGCACCTGCACCAGAGGTTCCACAGGGCCAACCTACCAGCATGATAGTCTTCTAGGCAGAGGTTAGGACAAATTTTGCAAAATTGACAACAAGTCATGACCAAATGCGGGCGGAGCAATATTTGATTCAAGAGACCTAAGTTCAGCCTGGTCAGTAGTTTGAACAACAAATGCACTATATGGAAGCTCAACCACAATGGATTGGAAAGCAAAAGTAATGCTTGGATCAAGTGAGAATGCAACAGACTGCCATCATGCAAACCTTGGAGGTTATACAACAGAGACAGCAATAAAATGTGGCCTTCCTTGCCAACATCTGGGAGACGATTTCCAGAGAAGGACTTGGTGGACCAGGACCAAGAGGTCATGGAGGATATAGACATGGACCCAGTGGAGGGGGTTATTTCTAAGATTCGATTTCTTCTGAATTCTTTTGATTGTTTCTTGTTTTCTTAGTATTTTTTTCATAGTTTCTTTTATTTTTACTTTATTTTATTTTTTATGTGTGTTGTTTAGCTTTGTTTTATTTCTTTTTAGCATTTTCACTTTATATTTTTATTCTTTTGTATGTTATTAGATTGTCAATAATTCTTCTCCTATTGCCTCAGGGTTAGAGCATTGCCCTGGGAGAGTATTGCTTAACATCTTTTTTCTCTTATACCATTTTTAGTTCCTTTGGCTATGCTTCATTGTCTATGTTCTAGCCATTGAGGACAATGTCTAATTTAAGTGCTGGAGAGGGAATTTTGTATTATTTTACTAGTATTTTTATTGAGTTTTCTTTGTGTATTCATGTTTTCTCTAAGTTTTGATTAAAATTTTAAGCCTAAATTTTTTTTGTTTTTGGTGTAATTTGGGCTATTATAGTATTACTATTTTTTTTTTTTTTTGTATGAGAATTTGGTTTAAGACTTCTTTGATTGAGTTGGGTTTTGTGTAAACTTATACATTTGGTGCTTTGGTAGTTGGATGACACTTTTTCTTGAGATTTGGGTTGTTGGCTTGTGTAGTAAAGTATAAGTATGGAATTGGGATTGATTTTTGTTTTGTGGTCTTCCAAATTAGTCCTTATTCTAGGTTTAAGTCAATGGGACAAGATAGGATAGAGCATAAAATTCACCTATCTGAAAAAAAAAAAAAAAGAAAAGAGAGAAAAAAAAAATATGTGTTTGACATGAGCATTTTCTTATGACCTTGTATGCTGGAAAAAAAAAAGAAAAGAAAGAGTTAGACAGGTAAGATGGAGTGCAAATTGCACTCACCCGAAGTGAGAAACAAGAAAGTCCCAATTTGTTACTTAGATTGAAGTAGTTTAGACGGCATAAAACTTGATTTGGTCATTTATTCCTTGTTTATATAAATTACATGACCCATCTTCTAGAATCAAAAGAAAGAGTGAGTTTCAATAAATTAGTATATATTTGTTTAACTCAACTTTGACGTCCTTGGTAATATCTAGTTAATGCATGAGTTTACATGAATTTGGCTTAATTGAATAGGTTTTTGATTTAATTCTTAAGTTGAAGGAAAGATAATATTTATACTATTTGCTATATTTGCCAAAAAATTATTGTGTTAGTTAGCTATTTGGTTGTTATGGTCTGTTGTGGTTTGCTTGAGGTCAAGAAAAAGCTCAAATGTAGGGGAGTGATAAGTGCTTATTTTGACCATATTCTCTATGTCATTAGTGTTGTTTTTGTGATACAATTCTGTTTAGATGACTACTCGCCCTTAACTTTACACCTTATTTTTTGTAGGAGTCATAGAATGAAATTTGATGAAGAACAAGGTTGAAAACGACAGAAAATGCACTTGGAAGAAGTCTAAACAATGCCTCTTGGTTTAAAGGAGGCACCGTTGCTTGGCTATCAGAAGAAAAAGGACCATCACTTCTGAAAGGAAGTGGCACTGCTAGGGTTTGCAAGTTCAGTCGGTAGAAACTTCTAGAAAAGGCAGCGCCGCTCAGGGTGAAGGAGATGATGTCGCTTGGTATTGTAGTAGAGAAATTTTTATGTTTGAGGCCATGCCACTTACTCTACCTAGCAGGGCCACTTGGATTCACAAAAACTCTAGTTTTGATAGTTTTCTTACTTTGAGAAGGGGAAATCTATATATAGGTGTGTTTTGAAAACTCCAAGAGAAAGGCTATAAAGGAATTCTTGGAGAAGAAGAGCAAGATTGCTCAAGAGATTCAAAGGAGAACAAGATAGATTCCTTGTCTATTAATGTTTCTCTATCTTTTCTTTGTAATCTATATTGACAATTATGATTTCTAATACTTTTAATTGTATTCGAATAATGAATCCTAATTTGGATCATTATATTGTTTTCTTTTTTGGAACTATTAATTCTCAATTCTTAATATTTGATTACTTAGGTATTATTGTATTGGATTGGTTGTTTGGAATTGACTGATGGATTCAATTGATTGGTTCTCTTCTAATGAATTTTAGAAATAGGGTTAGAAGATTGAGCACCAAATTGATCAATTCAATATTTGTTATCATCAATTAACTTGAAAGACGAAATTAGGGATTAGAACTTTATAATCGATTGGTTAATAAAATTGCATATAGGGATTTTTACTTCCAAAAGTCATCAGCAGGAGCTGTAGTGGAAGAGCAATAGGGCAGTTGAGTTTGATGCAACCTGGCAGGGGCTAAATTAGTCATGTTTTTCCTAGTTATTTGAGGTTCATTTGTAGCATATTTTTTTCAATAACTAGTCATGTTCTTTCATATTTGAGATTTTGCCCTTGGAAAGGTATTTTGTTATTTATTTTAGATTTTTAGGGTAAAACAAAACAAAAATGTCGCAAAACAAAGGAAATGCGGCACCGGCTAGGGCCCTAGAACCAGTGCTGGCCATGAATTGTTGAAAAGAACTTCGAAATGACGGAAAAATTGTTGAAACAGTGCAGAACAGAACTAACGCGGCGCCGACTGTGAAGCTGGAACCGGTGCCAACTGCATTCTGGAACACATTGTACGAAATTCGAAGAAAAATCAGCAAACAAGTAGAGAAGCAGAACACAACCGGCGCCAGCTGTGAAGCTGGAACCGGCGCCGGTTGTGCCCTGGAGCTAAGGCAGTGATGTAATTTTTCTACGCGGTTTTTGGTAATCTATGGAGTTTTAGTATCTTCTAACTTCTACTCGGCCAAGAACACTGTACCTACGAGTTTAAAGACTTCCTAAGCCTATAAATATATGAAAAACACAAGGGAAAAAGGGAGAATTTATTGATCATCATAGAAATCACTCAGTCAAATGAAGAATTCTTCAATTCAAGGAGGGTTGTGCAAGAAGGTTTTCAAAGGAAGAAGGAGGATGCTTGTCTATGAGTGTTTTCTTTTACTTTGTTTTCTTTTTCTTGATAATAATGTTTTAATTGTTTTATTGTAATTTGATGTTGGTTTAGATGTTCATGATTTTTAGAGTTATTTGATCTTTTGATTAATTGATTGTTATTCTTGGTATTTAATTACTCATACTTATTACAATATTAATTGATTATGGCTTTTCGTTAACTTGCTTGAGAATAGGGTTGATGGTAGTTCAATTGATTGATTTCATATTTGTTGTCTTTTAACTCACCTGAAAATGGGGTTAATTGTTAAGAACATAGTAATTAAAGGTTAACTGATATCTGTCAGAGTATGGATTCAATTGGTTAATTTCATGAGTTAAGTTTGCTTGAGAATGGGACTTAATCAAATAATTGTGTTTAACGCATCTTTTGGGTAAGACTGGTTAAGACAGAGTATGTGATACTAAGTTACTTAGAAGATAGGGATTCATGGATTGAAAAAGAAGTGAGTCTACTTTAATTCTCCATGATGCCAAGAGAATAATTAGTTATGATAAAAGTTGGGTACTTCAAGATCATGTTTGTCTAACTAATGGCTTGAGTTACATAAATATACATCATTGACATGTATACATTTTTACTTTTTTTTCTTTTTATTTGTTTTTCACTTTATTGAGTCGGTTAAACAATGAAAGAAAAGTGATTAATATCTACTTGTTTCTTGAGGATCGACACTCATTGGAACCCTATGCTTGGTTAATGATGAGTACGCTTACTCATATGTGTGATTTGGGTTGAACGTTTTAATTTAAATTTGATTGGAAATGTGCTTAGTTTTTATATGATTTTTATACCTAAGTCCGGACACATCACAACCACTGACATACGTGTTCTGTCCCTAACCCCATACCAAAGACCCGACCCCTGTTGAAGCCACTCAATGCCTGAAATAACATGGCCTTCTTATTAGACATGACGGATGAGGTAACAGAGCTACTGGAAGAACCCTATGAGTAACTCTGTCATAGTTACTTCACATCCTCCTGAAATGGGAAAATAATGATAATCGTTACATAGATTACCTGACAAGAATTAAAGTAATGATAAGTATTGAACGCAATAAGTAATTATTACTACAGCCTTGCGAGACCGCTCACTAATGAACTCTCCCTGCTTGGGCCCCTTCTAGAACATGTGTAAACTCATAAACATATCCAAGTAAGTGAAACTACTCCCCTGCTCTCTCCACTATAATAATATTTAAATTAATGATTAGGCTAGGATAAAATATATAAAGAGGTAAGAAAATTCTGTTAAAAGAATAAAGTAAATTACCAGATGGTCCTCGCGCTCGGTAAAAAGCCTCGAACCTTCCATGTGAGTAGTACCGCCATGAGATCTACTCCTCTTTGCCGTGGTAGAAACCCGTTGATAATCCTCTATCCCCCAATATCAAGTCATCTCAGTCCAATCAACGGGTTCCACCCAAGAAGGACGCTTACAACTCGCACGAGCCTTGCAGAAGCTATCCAAAAATCTGGCTTGCAACTTTTCCCAATTGAACCACATCCATGCACCGTCCTCATCTCTCCAGCGGAAATATTTCTGAATAGCACATTTAAAACTTGTAATTAGAATATAATTACACTTTAGAAGTTAGATATAGTGAAACGCTTATGATGATGCAAATATTTTTGATGAAACATAAATCCAAGCAAATAAAGCACAAGTATATTAATGTATGCATTAATGATATTTGTAGGTATATTAAGAATGTCTTTACTGCTAACTACAAGCACAGTTTACATGGACTAAACTACACTTTTCATTAGAATATACACATCACAAAAAAGGGTATATGAGTTGTAAGAACCACTACAAGATAAGTGACAAATAATGAAATAATACTTGCAACTTTGAACCAAAAGTTGTATCTTACCCACCACTCCTGGAACCACATGTCCTTAACATTTTATGGGACATATGCGCACATAGGGTATGCACCCTTGAAGTGCTACTGGAAAGTGTCGATAAGTAGTGAGACACAATTTGTAGCACCAATGAACCTTGAGCAAAAAAACAAAGAAAATTTGGAAATGATTTTATGAAATGAGTTAAAGCAAAACAAAATAAGGAATAAGACAACTTATCTATATGATTGTTATAGGTTGATGTGAGAAAATTAGAAAATCAATATTTAATACTTACCCATCACCACAGGAAACTATAAGGGGCCTACTCTCAATATCTTGTGAAGCTGGCATATGAGACCACTCAGATGAAGGCCCCACTGGAGAAGGCAGTCCACTCTGCTATGGTAGATCCACAGGGGCATGTGGTGCTGGAAGTCGTGCAACCCGGCTCAGAGAAGGTGTGTGCTCACTATCTGGCTCAGCTGAACCGTGTCATATTGGACCAGATGACTGTCCTCCAGAAGCTATAGCATAGTGCTATGTAACATATAATAGAAGAACAAACTATGTGAGATCTACTCTAACTTAGATCAATTTTAATAATTAATTAACACCAGAATAAAAATATAAATAACACGAAAAATTCTAAGTAGATATAAACAATGAATGAATGCATGCACAATACAATAATCTAAGGGAAGTAGGGAAATGTATGTAAGTCTGTAAAGGATTTTGTAAGTTAGTTGGAAATCATCTTCAAACTAAGTACTATTCTCTTTAGTAAAAAAAAAAAAAAAAATCATCTCGGGGAGAGAATTAATAAGCAAAAATCAAACAGCTTGCAATAATCATTACAAACCATGTTTATTCACCTAGAACATCTTTCGATATATATTCTCCATCATCTTTATCAGTGTCGGTATCTGTTTCCCATTCATCCTTAGCTTCATCTTCACCCTCGCCATTCTCCTCTCTAAAAACCCCCTCGTTATCATCTAACGCCTCGTTCGATCCAGACTCATGTGTAAGGGGACTAAGATCTACCACCAAAGATGCACACACGACATTATTGTCATCAATGTCTTCTTTATAAGCTGTATCAATTAAAAGGGCATCAAACACATAACGAACTTTGGTTTTACACACTGTCAACCAATCATATCTTACTTTTGGGACTCCTAGATATTTACAATAATATATTTGACTTGCTTGCGCTGCTAAAACAAAAGGATCGTACTTCGGGCACCTTTTCCGCTAGTTAATATCAATTAGTTTGAACTACAGATGGACCCTAACTCCTCGGTGTGGGGCTTGACCAAACCAAGCATATTTGAAGAGTACAACTGATTGAGATTATTGATCAAGAAATTGGATCTCTATAATCTCTTTCAGGATTCCATAGTATCATTTTCAAATGTATTAGAACCTCCCCCCTTAACGCATACTCCACTATTTGTTGTACTCTTCCCTTCACAATACTCGTTGGTTTCAAATTGATATCCATTCACAATATATCCTTGAAATGATTTCACTTACCTCGATGGACCCCAAGCAAAGTTTTGTAAGGATTGATTCATAATTGCATTATGTCCATTGTGCACCTATATAAATAAGAGTATATAGTAATAAGATATAAGAGTTCTAATTTTCACATGATTAAGTGAGCTGAAAAACTTACGTAATCTCTAAACCATTAACCAAATTTGCTTTCTATTCTTCTGTCAACATCTTCTTTTGAAATGTTTGGTTCTCCGGATTATACTTGTGCAATGAATATCCTAGAAGATGCAAATTAGAAGATTAAGAATATGCCCTATTGACCCCCCAAATGAGCATAATCTATGTTAAGATAAGTCATACTCGATGTATGATTAGACCACTTCACAATTTAACAACATATAATTGAAAGATACTTTATATTCATCTGATGCGAGGAACCTAGTTTGAATCTTTCCCAACATCTTTCCAGGAGAGTTGCATATAGACAACTTTAGTTCCTCCACCCTCGAGGTAGCACATTCTCTTTCTTCATTGCGAGCTACAATTGAGTGCTTTGTTTGCACAGGTGATTCAAAGTTATAAGAGAAGAAAGTGGATGCTTCTTCAACAAGATGGGCATTACAAATTGACTCTTCAACTCTTGCCTTATTCTTCACTTTCATTTTCAAATGATGCAAGAACTTATGACACAAGAATAAAAACTAGTGGTATTATATGACCATTAAATTAAATCAGAGAGAATAAAACAATGATTATTTTTCGAAAGGATACATCCATCTATATTAGACTGGACCACAGACTTTTACCTCATACGGTAAATGCACCATTAAATATTCCATTACATCGAAGAGCCTGGGGGAAATATTTTCTCTAACTTACATAGAAGGATGGTATATTTGACTCCAACTTCTTCATATGAGCCACTGACAACTTTGGAGCATATAAATTCTGATAATACTGGCTTAATTCAGTTAGAACTACCTATACATTGGACGGTAAGAATTTCTTGAGCAACATCAAGAATAGACGCTCCATGAACACATGACAATCATGGATTTTCATACATGACATCTTCAACTCTTTCAAATTAACACATTAGCCCAAGTTGAATGCAAATTTATCGGGTAGCTTCAAGTCTTTCACCCACTCTAATAGAGTTCTTTTTTGTTCTGTCGTCAATGTTTAGCATACTTTAGATATAAAGACCCTTCCTTTAGCTGTAGTACTAATCCTCAACTTTGGCCTATGACATAAATTTTCAACATCACGACGGGCCTTCAAATTATCCTTTATTTTCACATCCATAACTATGTTGAACACATTGTCAAACACATTTTTCTCATTATGCATCACATCTATATTATGTCAGACTAAATGTGTACGCCAGTAGGGTAAATCCCAAAAAATACTCCACTTGGCCCAATTGTGGTTGCATCCTTTACCATCACTACTACCAATTTCAGTGCCTAATTCTGTTATTTTTTTGGAAATTACACAGTCTAAACCAAATTTCATCACCCAGCAAATGTAGTACCGGTGGTGCTGTTTCATGGCCTCTATTTTTCTTAAATGTCATTATATCTCTCTGTAAAGATGGTTCATTAGCAAGAAACGATGATAACAATCGAACCAACAATGTTTTCCGCCATGCTGCAGATGAAATAACTTTGTATGCTCCATGCAATGCGGGCATGCCAATCTGCCGGCTGTGCTCCACCCACTCAACATACCAAATGTGAAAGTCATTAATGGGCCACAAAAGTGCAGCCCATATTTGGAAGTTTTGTTTCTTGGATATGTCATAAGCAGGCACACTATCTAACCATAAATGATTTAATTCATAAATTAAAGGCTGTGGATAAACGTCAATCTTATGCTTTGGATTTTTTAGATCAAGAATTATGACGTTTAAGAACATCATGGGTTCTTTCATACACATCCATGGAGGAGGTTTTATAGAGTAAGAATAACCGGTCAAGAAGAGTATTGCTTTCTCGACAACCCAAATAGCGAAAACCCATCAGTACATAAACTTAGTCTGATATTGTGCACTTCTCCCGTAAAACCTGGATGACTCCTATCTAAATGTTTCCAAGCCTCACTATCCTATGGATGACTTATATAGCCATCCTCTTATATGCTCTCAAAATTCCACTTCATGTGTTCAACTATAATTTTAGATGCATACAACCTTTGTAAACTTTGTGGTATTGAAAAATAGTATATCTTTTTATAAGAAATCTCCTTACACTTTTCATTATTTCCAACTTTCCTTTACATGTACCAAGCATGGGCATAAAATTTACATTCCTGGCAGTTAATATTATCTTTCCAATAAATCATGCATCTATTATTGCATGCATCAATTTTTTGAACTGGTAAACCAAGCCCCGAACTAGCTTCTTCATTTGATAGAAGTCATTTGAAATTTTGTTACCACTAGACACAGTCTCCCTCATTAGTTGAACCACCTGGTTGAATGCCTTCTGAGATATTATTTTCAGATTTTATATTCAACAACCTACAAACCAAGCTCAGTTGCGAGTGGTTCGTGCACCCGTCCCAAATAGGAGTGTCCACGGCCTTAAGCATGTCATAGAAGTTTTAGGCTTCAACAATAGGCGGTTCATCGATAGACTATGAGAGGGATTGGTCTGGTAGAAAATCAGGATCAGCTATATCTATGACCATTTCTCAATATAGATATCTAGAAACTGATTCTACACCAGCAGCCACATATCCAACAATTGAGATTGGAATTGTTGGCGTTGGAGTAGATATTTCACCACGAAATATCCATCGTTGGTAATTACCAACAAATCCCAATTGTATAAATGAAGCTCAACTTGTTCTGGATTAATATAGTTCTTGTTTTTGCACTTTGCACAAGGACATTGAATAACACAAGATCTCGCATTAGACAAAGCAATGACAAGGAAAGCTTTAACCCCATCCTGGAATTCAATTGTAATCCCCTTCACACCAGGGACATGCCTTCTATATATCCAACTGCAATCCTCCATTTAAGTTGGAGCAGGTGATTTTGCACGTTAGATACCAACATAGATATGAATACATTGAGGAAGGATGTTGGATATTTTGCTGGAGGAAATGGATTCATGTTAGGGTTGTGTTTTGAGTAAGATTCATTTAGTTCTTTTGATTAGATATGTGTTTTAGAATCACGTTAGTGGTATAAGAAAAAAAGAATAGCTACATGCATTTTTTATCCCTAGTCTAATGGGACATGCATTTTTCATTTCTAAACACAGAACGATGATCGTTTAAAAAAAAAATGTTGTTCAAATCATATAAAAAGGCAAAAGCTCTTAGATCTTCAAAACCCTTCTTCATCTATTTCATGTACCCTTCACATGTATTTATTATCCTTGTTATCTGGTAATTATACTATCCAAATATCTGGGTTGTGTTCAAATTGGCAACTACTTTTCATCATTCTCAAAGATAACATAGACTATTAACCTCTCTTTCCAAACTATTCCTGCTAGATTTATGAAGGACTACTTTACTACGAAGGTTGAATATGATTTCATGCTTCAAGTTTCCAGAAAAACAAGAAAATGGCCAGCCATTATTCGATTCTCTAGCATAAGAACAGTTGCACTGATGACAAAGAGTCAGAATTCTAACCTACTATTTTTCTATCTATCCAGAGACTCGAAGCATGAATTCACATTCATCTTTCGTAGTGAAACACTCATTCGCATTATTTAGCAAGAAAAGTCCAAAAAGAGAGAGCAATACTCCACGTTATCTTTGAAATTTCTCTTGAATGACAAAAAGTGGTTGCCACATGATGAAAACTACCAAGACAAGTGTATAGTCTAATTACTAAATAAAAAATGATAGACACATGTGAAGAGTACATGAAAGAGACGAAAAAGGGGTTTGAAGATCTAAAAGCTTATAATTTTTTATATGATTTGAACTTTTTTTTTTTAACAATCATGGTAAAAAATGCTTTTAGAAATGGGAGTTACACTATTTTTAATTGGACCGTACAATACTTGTAATGTTGCTTAAATCCATCTATTTTAGGGCTAATCTTCTTGTAATCTATAGAGCTATATTGTCGGTGAAATTTAATTGTTTCTTTTGTGTGGTTAGGGTCAAATGAATTGTTTTTCAATGGAGGGGCTTATAGAAAAACGAATACTACATAACCTATCAGGAAAGGATAATGATTTTGAAAGATGAACTTGTTAGTCCGGTTGCTTTAAAACCTAAATGAGGTTAAAGTTTATGATCTTTATCTTGTTGTTCTTTGCATTAAGAAGATGGTTGTTCAACAAAATCTATTGGATAAAATCAATCCTAATGTAATCTATTTATTTGTAGTATCAAGTCTAACTCATGAAAATTTCGACAGAGTTTCCCTTATAAACTAGACGTTTTCAAGCACTAAGCCACTCAAATCAACCAAAATGCAATGAAAATAACAAAAAAACATTCAATAAAAAAAAAAAACTAAGGGTGATCACCCGTTACCCACGTGGAATGATCACCCATCCCTTATGGGGAATGATCACCTATCACTCTATTGGAATGTATGCCCTCTAGACTAGATTTCTGATATAATTATTGAATTTATGAATAAAAGAATTTATTCTTAAAATTTATTTGTGAATTTACATTTTATTTGTACACGATTTACATTTGAAAAGGACCCATTGTGTTTAAATAAGTGATCCATATGAATGGTGGTCTTTCACAATAAGGCGTGGATCATGGGTTACTTGACACATAAACGTTTATTCTTAACCGATTTGTGAGAATGAGAATCTCATCATTTTTAGGTTATTGTGTTATGAATTCCAAATGGGGAATAGCTTATCTTTAGCCAGTGGGCAGTCCACTCACTTTATAGAATAAGCATATTTCGAATACATATAATTTAACCTGTAATAGTGGTTTATAAAAGTGCTATTTTTAATAAGCCTAGACTATTACTGTTACAATATGGACTAATACTCTACCGCTTGAGTATGAGTTGGTGGTCTAACGAAGCCGGAAGCATGTACTTTGATATGCTGTAGTTGAGGTTCTTTCGTAGAGCCGATATACTTATATATTGGGTATATATGACTAATTAGTTAAGACAGACTTGTACAAAATAGCTTCTACACTATATCGCCCCCTGTGACTGTTCGAATGATCTAAATATCCAAAACCCTGGGGAACATAACTTAGATGTTTGCTTTAAAGTAACTCTCTTAGAAAGTGGAAACATTCCAAGAGTCATGGATCATTGGACTAGAGGTCTAAGAATGGTAAATATCTTTTAGACAGATGTTAGTACACTATTTCTCTCTAAATGTACGGCGATACGTAGAGGGGTATTTTAGTCATTGCACCTATAAGTCGGAGACTTTGCTAACGCAGCATTGTCCATGAGGTCAATATTTCCTTATAGTGATATGAGAAAATATTTAAAATACAAAATACAGCTATTTATATAGTAGGGGTATTTTGGTCATTTTAGTTGCTAAGGTAATATGTTTTTTGGTCCCTGAAATAGCCCTTAAGTTCAGACAGATTTGGGTTAAGGAATTAATCTTGATAATTATGGATTTTATTTTATTTAAGTAGTCTGATTTATTATTAGACTAGAATAAAATAAAAGGTCCAAGAAAGATTATATTTTATCTAGTTTAATTGGTTAATTAATTATTCAGGGTGCAAGGCCTAGATTGAATAATTAGAAAATTAACTTAAGTATATTCTAAATAAAAGGCCTGATATTTTATATTAGTCTATTTGGACTTATTAATTATTTATTCGGCTATTTTATAAAGCCCAAAAAATAAATAATTGAGGCTTATTATTTATAGGCATTCAAGCCCAAGAGTAAATAATTTTATCTAACCCAATAGATGAGACCAAGAGTTAAAAAAAAAATAGCAAGGTTTGGATCTTGCATTGTTTGGTGTGAAATGATAACGAAAAGAAAATTTCTTCTACTCTCTCGGGCTCTCTCTCTATGTATGAATGAAAAGAATTGAGGTCATTCTTCTATCCCTGAGAGTTGCTTTTACCGGTGGTTGTTAAGGCAGTGGTCATATTTCGGAAGCTCAAAAGCTTGGCGTGAATGAGAAGAAGTAGACAGCTTGCAAGAGTGCAACCAAAGGTTTCTTTAGGAGAACCAGTGGCTTCAAGCATTCAACCAGAATCGGTTCAGACAAAGGCACCGACACCACCTAGACCAATAAGGAAACGCAGAGGTAAACAACTTCCATGTGATGCTATGTTTTTGTTTTGTTCAGTAAGCATGCTTCTGGTTTCTTTTTTTTTTTTTTTTTTTTTTGCCATATTGACCTTCAAGTGGTATCAGAGCATGGCTTATATGGAAATATAGGTTGCATGTTAGTGAATAAAACCGGTCAAATGTTTAAAATTAGTTATCCTTCATATTTTCTGGTATGGGTAGTTTCTTTTGTAAGTCTCACGATTGAGACATAGGAACAATGTAAAAGTTATTTTTGAAGCTTTCATAGTTTCGTGTAAGCTTATAATTAAAGGCATAGGCATTTGTGGATTGTTTTGGATGAGGTTTGGTCGAAATCGCATGAAAAAACCAAGACCCAGATGCTTTGCAATGCACAGAGAAACTTGGAAAATAAGATCATTGTAGTGTTGGGGATATGCCCTAGAGTCAATTTGTACTTATACTATTGTCATTATGTTTTATATAATAATATGAGGCTTTCCTTTCCATGAATAGTGAGTTTTGTTTTGTTGGTCATCAAGTACGTGACTTGATAGTAAAACCCTACAATGAATACAATGACTATTCTAAAACTGTCCTCGATCGATTATTATTATTGGAATAATAATAAATTAAGATTAGTATGTTTGTGACTTGATGGCTATGTTTTACTGGCCATGGATATTTGTGATATCGAGTCAAGACATAAATAAATGTTAGAGAACATTGTATTGGACATGACCCACTGTGAGAGTACTTCATGGAATATGTCATAAGTACTTTCTAGCCATAATAATATTGAAAGTCCTTCGACCTAAATTCATCATAGTTTCCTACTTGATAAATTCTATATTTTGACATTGTCTAAAGTTGTCTTTAACCAGATAATAAATTAGACTACTCGTTGGATATAGAATAAATCAAGGAGAGGAATATGATTGATTGTGAAGGAATTTGTCCCTCTCAGTTATGGGAGAGATATCCATGGGCCCCTTGATAAGTTATACTGTTAAAAATGCATGGCCGTGCTCAAATATATCAATCTAAGATATTGATATCATTTGTTTAAACAGTCTACTATAAAATCAAGAAATAATTGATTAAGCTTAATAAGGATGACATGCTCCGTGCCTTATGCTTAATCTGGATATCGCGTGACAAAAGGACTAAATATAAAATTATGGTTTGGTTCAAAGAGATCACCGATCTTCATTTAACCTGGATAGTTATAATGTTTTGCTAGAAACCACTTATAACTTGTGGGCCATTTAAATATGATTTAGGCACACTGCCAGTGTTAAATGAACCTATAGGGTCACACAATAAGCGAACTTGTTAGGTTATTTTTCTGGTGACCAGGTTCGACGAATCTGGAAATATGTCTAAATTAATCGTACTTAGAAAATTTACCAGATACAATGAATTTGAAAATATGTCCACATTCGATGTATCTGAATGATGTCCAGATTATAAGAATCTGACTCGGTAAATTAATTAGTTAAATTACCGAGATAATGACAGAATCTTATCATATCAGTTTAAATTTAATTTGAATTTAAATTAGAATATGATAAGATATGATTAGGGTTGGACTCTAAGAGGTTCGGGGGTTTTTAAGAAAACCCTAGCCGTCTTTTCAATAGTCCAATTTTCGATTGATATCATTAGTGCCATTCTCTACCAGAAAAGAAAAAAAAAACCTCTCAAACCCTAGGCGCTAGCACTCTCCGGGTATCGAGTGAGTTCGCGGTGTGTTTCCGATAGAGGACGTTCACATACTGCAGCGTCTGGTGATTGTTCGGGTTGAACGTACAACAGCGCAACCAGAATTGAAGGATTTCGATTACAGCAACCAGAGACAATTCTTAAACTTTAGATCATCTTAATCGTTTACTTGGATCCTCGGGAGGGATTCGTGGATGTTTTCTGCGTTTAGGAGTCCACGAATTCTAACATGTAGCAGCCAAGTCGCCAAGCCAAGCCGAGCCGCGAAGACCTTCGGGCAAGCCATGGCTTAGAGCTGCAGCCAGGGCCAAATTAGCCTCGGCTCCATGTTGCGCGCAAGGAAAACTTCCTTGCGGCACACGAGGAAGCTTTCCTCACGGAAGATCAGCTTTCGCGAGGATCCAATTCAAATTGCAAATTGCAATTTAGACTTGGATTTTGACTGGGTCACGGGGTAGCTTTGCTGGCGGGTCGCAGGCACCTACCCGGATAGCGGTCCATGGGTTTTTCCTATGGGCTATGATCCAGTGTGGCGGGTGCACAAGACCAGCCCAAAAAAAATTGAGTTTTTTGCCCCATACTAGGTGAAGTTATTTTTATTGTAATAGTTAATATTCTTTGAATATTTTACATGAAAAATAATAGTAAAGAAAATTTAGGATTAAATAAGATCATTAATTAATTAATATGTTTAATTCTATTATTTGAACACTTAGGTTAAAAGAATAGAAAAGTATGAAAACGTTTACAGTTTTCTAGCATGCTTATTTCTTTTTATACCCTATGTGTGCATTTTCTCAAAGACCAAATTCTTTGGAAAATTTTTGACAATGAAAAATATTTTTCCTAAATTAAATGGTTAATTTTAATTCGAAAAAAAATAATTCTTGGTTATTTTCTTAAAAAATTTTATTCTTGACATAGAAAATATTTTGGATTCAGATATTTTTGTGAGTTAAAATAGAAAACCATTTTGATTTATTTTTAACAAGAAAAATTGTTTTTGTTAAATTAAACTTAAGATCAATAACTCTAGAAAGTTTTATTAGAAATTTTTGAAATTATTAAGTTTATTAACTTAAATAAAATTAATCCATGAAAATTTCTCAAATGGTATAAACCTTGACATAGAAATTTTTATAAGTTTAGATATTTTATTTTTGAGTTAAAATAAAACTTAATTGAAATTTTCAAAGGAAATTTTTCGAGAAAACCCTTAATTTAAAATATTAAGTGGGAGATGGGTTCCAATAGCCCCAAAACTTCTATCACGATCCTCATTAGAGATCGTGGATCCTCTCGCGTCACTTTGGGAGTGAATCCATATAGGATGAGGATACCACAAGGATCTAAAACTAATGGATGGATGTAATTAATAGCCCGGGACACGTGCTATGATTGGTCAGCCCACATTGGAGGTTATAGTGTGAGGAATATCCATAGGAAATGAGAAGAAACGGTTATCCCACGATGAAGTTATCTTATAGATCATTACCTAGAAGGGAAATTAATTTGTAATGGTTAATACACTTAGTTTAGGAAACTGTTAATCTTCCCAAGAAGCTATGTCAGTTTTTCTAAGAACCAAATTAATCATATTAAAGATAATAGTGATAGGGTTAACTATTATCGAATTTAATATAAGGATAAAGACACAAATTATTTTTGTTTTTTAACAAATTGAGATTTTTTTTTATTTTCAATTTTTCAGAAATGGTTGGTGGAGGTTCTTTTAGTCCTTTGGCCATTATTCGCTGTGAGAATAAGCTAATGAGTCCAAATTATATAGACAGAAAAAGAACTTGGATATAATACTCACTGCTAAGAAGTATAAGTATGTCCTCTTCGAAATCTGCCCTGTTATCGGGGAGAGTTCCACCATTGAAGAGTGAGAAGCTGAGAAAGTATGGAAGAAGGCCGACAAGATGGCTCGTTGCTACATGTTGGTCTCCATGTCTAATGTGCTCCAGTCTAAACACGAGTACATGGCCACTGCATATGACATTAGCCAATCACTAGCCACGATGTTCGCAAATAAGAGCTAGCCCGCAAGGTGGGAGGCTCTTAGGATGATCATCAACACTAAGATGGCTGAGGGAGCATCAGTCAGAAAGCATATACTCAAGATGATTGCCACTTTCGAGGTAGCAGAAGTCTTAGGGGCTGTTATTGACCCCAAGAGCCAAGTGGACATGGTTCTCAAATCTCTTCCAGGCTCTTTTACTCAGTTCAAATTAAATTATAACATGAACAAGTTAAACATGAGTTTAACCAAGTTAATGAAAGAGCTCCAAGTGGCAGAGAATGTCAAGAAGCTACAAATCAAAGCTATGATTGCTAGGGCTTCTTCTTCCAGAATTGGACCCAAGCCCAGAAAGTTCAAAAAAAAGAAGGTAAACGCACCGACTCAGCCCAAGAACCAGCCCAACAAGCCCAAAGGCAAGTGCTTCAAATACGGGCAGAAGGAACACTGGAAAAAGGAGTATCCAGAGCTTCAGGCTAAGAAAAACCCTACAAGTATTGTTCTCTATCTAGAGTCAGTTTCAATTGTTGGATCAACTTCCACTTGGATTGTTGATTCTGGTGCCACCGATCATATCTGTAACTCCTTGTAGGGGTTTAGGAAGATAAGAAGACCCCAGAAGGGCGAGGATGGACAACGAGTAGGAAATGGAGCACAAGTATGGGCTCTTACAGTGGGAGAGTTGGATTTTATTTTTTATTGTAATAGTGTAGTTATTTTGAAAGATATTTTATATGTACTTGGTTTTAGACAGAATTTGATTTTAGTTGCAAAACTAATAAATCTTGGATATTCTGTTTCTTTCTATTCTGCTGTTACTATCGGTAGAAATAGAGAAATTTTATGTATAGGGCACATGTATGGAAACTTATTCTTTTTAAATCCTACAAACAATCAAATAAATATTGCTCAATCTAAACCTTTAAGTAAGAAAAGAAAGACCAATGTCAATGACTCATATCTTTGACATCTAATGTTGGGTCATATTAACTCAAATAGGATTCAGAAGTTAATACATGATGGGCCTTTGGGCTCATTAAGATTGGAAAATTAGCCTTAGTGTGAATCTTGCCTTTTGGAAAAAATGACCAAAAGGTCGTTCACTCGAAAGCCTGATAGAGCCAATGAGATATTGAGCCTTGTTCATTCTGATTTGTGTGGTCCTTTGTCTACACAAGCTAAAGGGGATTTTAAGTACTTCATTACTTTCACGGATGATTGTACAAGGTTTGATTATATCTACTTGATGAGGTATAAGTCTGACTCTTTTAATAAGTTCAAAGAGTTTAAGGCTGAAGTGGAGCGTCGGACAAGTAAACTAATCAAAACCTTACAATTAGATCGTGGTGGAGAGTACTTCCTCAATGAATTCACGGATTACATCATAGGATAGTATGCCAAATCTCTGCACTGGGCATACCCCAGCAGAATAAAATAGCTGAGAGAAGGAACAAGACATTAATGGAAATTTTCCGAAGTATGATGTCTTATGCTATTCTTTCGGTCTCTTTTTAGGGATATGCCTTAGAAACAGCGGCATACATTCTGAACTTGGTGTCTTCCAAGTCAGTACCTAAGACACCCTATGAGATGTAGACTGAGGGTAAACCAAGTCTAAATCATCTCAGGATATGGGGTTGTCCAACTTATCTACTAATCAAGGAAAACAAGCTAGAACTAAGATCAGAATTATGCTACTTTGTTGGGTATCCAAAAGGGACAAAAAGAGGTTGCTTTTATCATCCCAAAGAGCAAAAAGTATTGGTAAGTATTAATACTAGATACTTGGAGGACAATCAAAGTACTTCCACTAAATTTCAAGGTTAGAACTTGAAAAGAAGTTATTTTTAGAATTAATTTCTTCAGACCTGATTGTAGAATAAGAGGAGGTACAACCTCAAGAACCTATACAAACGGAGTCTCGTCATAATGAGAAAGTGTCTAGGGTTCCAAAAAGATGGACTGGGGAGGTTTTCGAGCTGATCTCGGACCATCAGGAACAAGATTCCACTAGATACAAGAAGATTATTGCTAATGCCGATACAAATCTATGACATGAAGTAATGAAAGTCGAGATTGAGTCTATGTACTTCAATCAGATAAAACTCATTAGGTGTAAGTAGCTATACAAGAGGAAGAGGAGAGTGGATGGGAAGGTGAAAACCTTCAAAACTAGGCTTGTGGTGAAAGGGTATACTCAGAAAGAGGGGATTAATTATGAGGAAATCTTTTCCCTGGCTGCCATGCTTAAGTCCATCCGTATCCTTCTTGCCATTGCATGTCATTTCGACTACGAGATATGGCAAATGGATGTGAAGACGGCATTTCTTAATAACCATCTTTACGAAAACATCTATATGTCCTAACCGGAATGTTTTATTGCTAAAGGCCAAGAACATATGATTTGTAAGCTTAAGAAGTCCATTTATGGACTTAAGCAGGTATCTAGAGCATGGAATATTCATTTTGATGAGACTGTAAAATCTTACGATTTCATTCAAAATGAGAATGAACCATATGTGTACAGGAAATTGGAAAGCATAAATGTAATTTTTCTTGTCCTATATGTGGATGACATTCTACTCATTGGGAATAATGTAGAAACATTATCATCTACTAAAGTTTAGTTATCTAGTCAATTCAGTATGGAGGACTTTGAAGAAGCCAGTTACATTCTCGAGATTAAGCTTCTTAGAAATAGGAAGCAGCGAATGTTAGGATTATCCCAAGTGACATACATTGACAAGATGCTGGCCAAGTTTAGCATAGACTCATGCAAGGGAGCTCTAATCCCTTGCAAACATGGGTTTTCCTTTTGTTCTAAGGACTGTCCTAAGTCTAAAAAAAAAAAAAGATAAGATGAGTAGGATTCCCTACGCTTCGGCTGTGGAAAGTCTCATATACGCTATGCTGTGCACTAGGCCATATATCTACTTTGTCGTAGGCTTAGTTAGTAGATATTAGTCAAACCCTGGGGAGGTTCATTGGCAAGTTGTAAAGCATATTCTCAAGTACCTCAAAGGTACGAGAGATTATATGCTGGTTTACAGGGCTGATGACTTGGTTCCTACTGGATACACAGACTCATATTTCTAGGCAGATAAGGATGAGAGAAAATCCACTAGTGGATATGTCTTTATCTTGTCTAGAGGAACTATTTTATGGAGGAGTATCAAGCAATCTTGCATTGCTAACTCAACTATGGAAGCTGAGTATGGTAGCTTCGGAGGCATCCAAGGAAGCAGTTTGGCTCCGGAAGTTCCTTTTAGAACTTGGAGTCATGCCACACATGGACAGACCAATTGTGGTGTATTGCGACAACACTGAAACAGTCTCGTAATCGAAAGAACCCAGGAACCACAAGAAGAGGAAGTACATCGAGAGGAAGTACCACCTGATCTGGAATTTCATCCAGAGACAGGAAATCATGGTGGAACAGATAGCCTTAGAAAACAATCTAGCATATCTCTTCACCAAGCCTTTAGTTGAGAAAGTCTTCAAGAGACACTTAGACACCATAAGGGTAGGTACCTACGGACCTTCTTAGTCTTAGAGTGTAAATGGAAGATTGTTGGAATGTATGCCCTCTAGACTAAGTTTTTAATGTAATTATCGAATTTATGAATAAAAAAATTCATTCTCAAAATTTATTTGTGAAATTACATTTTATTTGTGCATGATTTACGTTTGGAAAAGACCCATTGTGTTTAAGTAAATGATCCATATGAATAGTAGTCTTTCACAGTAAGATATAGATCACGGATTACTTGACACATAAACGTTTATTCTTAACCGATTGGTGAAAATGGGAATCTCATCATATTTAGGTTATTGTGTTATGAATTTCAAATGGGGAATAGCTTATCTTTAGCCAGTGGGTAGTCCACTCACTTCATAGTATAAGCGTATTTCGAATACGTAGAACATGACCTATAATAGTGGTTTATAAAAGTATTATTTTTAAAAAGCCCAGACTATTACTATTACAGCGTAGACTAATACTCTACCGCTTAAGTATTAGTTGGTGGTCTGACGAAGCTGGAAGCATGTACTTTGATATGCTATAGTTGAGGTTCTTTTGTAGAGTCAATATACTTATATGCTGGGTCTATGTGACTAGTTAGTTAAGATAAACTTGTACAAGATAGCTTTTGTGCATCGCCCCTTGTGACTGTTCGAATTATCTAAATATCCAGGACCCTAAGGAACATGACTTGGATATTTGCTTTAAGGTAGCTCCCTTAAAAAGCGGAAACATTCTAGAAGTCATAGATCATTGGACTAAAGGTCTAAGGATGATAGATGTCTTTTAGAGAGGTGTTAGTACACTCTTCCTCTCTAACTGTACGGCGATGCGTAGAGGGGTATTTAGTCATTACACCTGTAGGTCGGAGACTTTGCTAACTCATTATTGTCTTTGGGTCAATATTTTCTTATAGTGATATTAAAAAATATTTAAAATATAAAATATAACTATTTATATAGTAGGGGTATTTTGGTTATTTTAGTAGCCAAGGTGTTATGTCTTTTGGTCCCCAGAATAACCCTTAAGTCTTGACAGATTTAGGTTAATAAATTGGTCTTGATAATTATGAGTTTTATTTTATTTAAGTAGTCTGATTTATTATCAAACTAGAATAAAATAAAAATTTCAAGAGAGAATATATATTTTATCTAGTTTAATTGGTTAATTAATTATTCAAGGCTCAAGGCCCAGATTGAATAATTAAAAAATTAACATAGGTATAAACTAGATAAAATGTCTCATATTTTATATTGGTCTATTTGGATTTGTTAATTATTTATTGGGTTGTTTTATGAAACTTAGAAAATAAATAATTGAGGCTTATTATTTATGGGTGTTGAAGCCCAAAAGTAAATAATTTTATTTGGCCCAATGGATGAGACCTAGAGTTTAAAAAAAAAAAAAAGCAAGGTATGGATCATGCATTGTTTGGTGTGAAATGATAATGAAAATAATTTTTTTTTTTACTCTCTCGGGCTCTTTCTCTGTGTATAAATGGCAGTTGTTAAGGCAGTGGTTATATTCTGGAAACACAAAAGCTTCGCGTGAATGAGAAGAAGCAAATGGCTTGCAAGAGTGTAACCAGAGGTTTCTTTAGGAGAACCAGTGGCTTCAATCATTCAACCAGAATGAATTCAGATAGAGACGTCAGCACCCCCTTCGCTAGTGAGGAAACGCAGAGGTAAACAGCTTCCATGCAATGCTCTGTTTTCGTTTTGTTCAGTAAGCATACTTCTGGTTTCTTTTTTTTTTTTTTTTTGTCATATCAACCTTCACACTCATGGGGATCTATTCATATAAGTTAAACATATAATAGCTTCCATGAAGATATAAAAACTCATATCTATGCATTTCCAAAATATTTTGATCATAATTCATTGCATAGGCAATATCCAAAATATCATGATCATAAAACAATTCATAATGTGTATATCATGCTCATGAATCATTTCTTAATTCAGCCTTATTAATTTATTCACATATAATAAAATCTCAGGCAAGTGCATTCAATGGAAATAGAGTGTAATTCCATAGCCAAGTTCATAAAGCAAAACAATTTTCAAGTCATTAACTAAAATCCATAATTTTCAAATCATTCCAACTACAAAACCAAAACCTAACTGCTAATGAATCCTCTTTTCCAGCTTTAATAGAGAAGAAGAGAAAAAAGGAAGAATGCTTTATAGTTTCCGAAAGCTTGCAACTACAAAGTCAACCAATCTATTTAATGACAAAGTAATCAGAAGCAGGACATGAAACGGAAGTATGAACCAAATGATGTAAAAAAGTTCTGCACATAAGGTGATCAAGAGGAGAAGAGAATGATTAGCAGAAGCCATGACTAGTGTTTGCTTGAGGTCATCTAGATGTGTCTTGTGAAAGACACGAAGAAAGAAAAATATTACTAGATTATAACTTCTCCTCCAATATGTTCACATATATAGTTTTTGCAGTTAAAGCCTATTCTTTTGTCATTATTTGTTGCCTCACTTTGGTTAAACTGATCATGTGTACTAGTAGTTAACAAAGCTTTTATCAAAACAATAATAACACTCCAAGAGCTGGCAAACTTTAATATTATAATTAAAGCTGTTTAACAATCAGGGAGAATTTGAGTAAGATCCAAGTAAAAATAAAAGTATAGGTTTGAATATTATATATTAGGTCTTTTTCACTTATAAATTACTATCTTAATCATTTTCTTTTTAAGATAAGATTTTGAACTGACACTTATATACCTAACAATCTCTCCCTCAAATGTTAGTTCCTTCTACATTGGGATTAAGCTCAGACCTCCATTAACAAAAGCATTTTTGTTGAGTATTGTAGCAGCTATTAGGGATGGAATTAACACAACCACAACCACAACTAATCATTCAATGCAACTACAACCCACATAACCAGAACCAATCCAAATCACAATCCAAACGCCATGCCATATGAACAAAAACTCAAACAAAGCTAAAAATTCGCAAGAAAATTAGAAATTTAAAAACCATAAATTATTTAACAAAATGCAAAGAAATAGAAAACATACTCTGCTATATTTACAAAGCACTAGAATTCAAAAATAAGTAAATAGTTCAAATAAATAAATGAAAAACTTTAATATAATGTAAGAGAGGAATATCTGACAAAGCTCAAGGATATATCAATAGGCATTTTGCATTATAACCTACAAAAAACCATCAATATCCACAGCGCAAATCCCCAACTTCACTCCAAAACCAAGTAGGATCCCAAACAAATGCAAGTCCTCAAAATAATAACTCCATAGGCCACTCATGCAACAAACTATTAATAACAAAACATCAATAACCACAAAATGCTAAATAAATGAACTCTATGAATTCTGAAAAGTCCAAGGGCAAGATCACATAATATAAGCCAATTCCAGATAAACTACAATCCATTCCATAATTCACATTGCATTCACAATACCATTCAAGCAAGTCTTTTGCTTCAATATTATACAGATTAGCGAGGGTTATTTGGGAAATATTTTATAGGTAGGTTCTAGGCATTTTCTTCATTCAAAAGCCATGCCAAAATGAACTCAACACATCATAGAACTCTTAGAAAATCTAACCCGTTGAAAGGCATTCATAAATTTCAAACTCAATCAATTTAGCACCAATTTAATTCCAAAACACATTCTGATTTTCACAAAGCATAATTAGGCATAATCTTAACACCAAAAACTCCCTATTGTTCAATTATAGACCACACACATATAGCTATACATATCTTCATTCAATCTATAACATTTCCCAAGCAAAAATCACAAAGAAAATAGTACAATTTCCACGCTTAAAAAATACCAATTTGTAGGGAACTATATAATAAATATAGCTCAAACACATCAAAGACAATTCACTAAGATATATCATGATGATTAAACTCAGAAAAACTGCTCAAGCATGCCCAATATCATCCATATTAAGCTCAACAATTTATGGCATGATTAATTCCAATAAAAGCTCCAAAATTTCCAATAAATTAAAGCATAATATTCCATAAATACCAAAGCCTATTCGGCAGGGAGCCTCTGTCATAGCGGCAGAACAGGGAAGATCTACGACCTCAAGAAAGGACCGATGGGAGGAGCGGGAGTCACAAGCTTGAATGACGGCCTCGGGGAGTGTCCGGCGATAGGAGCGAGAGTTGCAGTGGCAGAAAAAAAGACAGCAAGAGGGTGGGGGGGGGGGCACAGAGCGATGGCCTTAGGGAAGACTCTTTTTTAGTGAGACAAGGGAACAGACGATAGAAGCATAAGGAAGAAGAAGATAGGGAAAAAAGATAAAGTGCCAGATTTATTGGAGAATTTTGCTATGGCAAATATTCTGTCGCTAAACTCTCGTAGGTAACGAGGGCTTAGCGACTACAATATATATTTTTCTTTTTTTTTTTTTTTGGGAGGGGGGCACCTCTCATTTTGTGTAATTTAATTTTAGTAATTGAATTTTACATGAATATATAAGGCTTGATCTTACTTTTTACACATTTTCACATAGGTTGTATGAATTTTTGTATAAGACTAACTCGAAATTAAATAATAAATTATTTATTAAATATATTAATTGATAGTTAATTTTTTTCCAATTTTAATCTTTTTACTAAAAATATGTAATAAACAATTAAATATTTATTAAAGTTATAATTTATTTGTTAATATTTACTTGTTAATAAAATTTAACAAAAGTTTAAGTATTATTTTCTTTTTAGGTAAGTTGTATAATAAAAAAAATGAATATATTAGAATCCTATATACTTTGTTACATATTTTAACAAAAGTTCAAGTATTATAAAAACAAGACATTTATAATATTTTAATTACAGATAACACATGAGTCGATATACATTATAATATATATATATATATATATATATATATATATACTTTTAAACAATATTTAAAAATATTTTAAAAATATCTATGTTATTATATAGATACTATTATATATTTTTTAAAAAATTTAAAAGTATTTAGATAGGAAAAATGTCATATATTTACACACACACACACACATATATATATATATATATGCATATACAATAATCACCATTAATGTATCAAATATATATACATACATAATTATTTAATTACTAATATATAATATACATATCATATATGCCTATACAATTATAACCATTAATATATCAATATAGTATATGACTAGATTAATTAAACATGTATATATATTAATTATCTAACATTTTGAGAAAATATATCTTATATGTCATTATTATATAATGAGATGCACATTTTAAATTATATCAAACTACGTAATTATAGAGCTAAAATATGGCGATCAAATAAATTTAAATTTTGAATAAAATATCAAAATTTATACTTCGATAGATAAACCCTAAGAAATAGTGAGGGTTTAGCCATGGAGAAATTAAAAAACTTTCCCTCCAAAATTTCACAGGGTTGTAGCTAAACCTTAGCAAATAGCAAGGGTTTAGCTACGGCTACACTACAACCATCGCTAACCCGTCGTTATTCATGGCGGTTTAGCGGGGGACAAGGGTATAGTCGCTATATTGCGACGGCTACTTGCTATAGCCTAGGATTTAGTCGCAATTTAGATACAGATTAGCCACGACTATTTGATTAATCTAGAAAAATATGTTTTCATTTTCGAATTTCGGAATACTGTTGTAGTATCGTCATTAATTAGCTATGTAGAGAAAATATTTTTTATTTTTGAACTTTGGATTTTCCGTCGCTGGACTGTCACTAATTAAAGACGACTTCTAACCATTACTAAGTAACAACGGCATTGCGATGACTGGCCAACCAATTGTTGCTTCTCTCACTCCCATTGCGATGGTGTAACAAATTGGCAACAGTTAGAAGCCGTCACAGTTTTCCGTCACTAATGTCAATGTTTCTTGTAGTGGTAGAAGCCTATCAAAATTCTCCTGAAGAAGTTTAGTTGCGCATAAATATGCTATCCAAGACTGAAGAGTAAGCTTTAGTAAGTTAGGATTTAATAAGACCGGAGATTCCTTTAAGAAGATAAAAAAGAGATATTAGAGAAGTTCCATTCTTGAATATTAAAAATATGACTAACAATAAGATCTCCTTCATTTTTGCTAAGGGGTCCATAAACAAGTTTTCTAAGATGGCGAAGCTATGACCTCAATCCAAGGGTTCAATGAATATTATGAGTAAAAAGTATTTCTACTGGTGTTTGATTTGTGAGGTTTTTGAGTTTTTGTTTAAGAAACTTGTCTATAATTATCTAGGAAGAGAAACAAATACCCATATTATTTTTTAGTACAAATATTATAACTAAAAAAAATGTTCTAACAAAAAAAATATATATTAAAGAAAGAGTATCAAATCAACATTTAGGTTTAATATAACAGGTTTATTTTGTGGGTAAACACAATACTTTTCATTTTGTTCTTGAACTTCATAAAAGTATTAAAAAAAACTAATTTAGAATATCAATAATTTAATGTAAAAAAGAATTATATATATATATATATATATATATATATATATATCTCTCTCTCTCTCTCTCTCTCTCGAACTTGTGAAGCTACACCACTATAAAATCCAATTGGTAATAATTGGACTCTTACGCCTTCCCTTTCTTTTAAGTAAATTTGTTTTTTCCAGAAACGAAGATAGGGATGGGTTGACGATTTTTTTTTTTTTTTGTAAAAAAAAAAAAAACTGCCTTAATAAAATTAAAAATTCTTTAAAAAGTCTGACTTATCTATACAGTTGATTCACAAGCTTTAATACCATAATCTTAATAATTGTTTTTCTACAAAACTTATTGTAGCGGTAACTCCAGAAATGACTGTGTCATTTTTAATATTTAAGGTGCTTAGTTTTTCCATGTTACAAATTTAAGTATACCGTTTAAAGATTCACTTATGATTATCAATATCATATATTTAGAAGAATCTCCGTGCTATGCTAAGTAGCAATAGTGTTTTGAAGACTAGTTTTGCTAATTTTTAATTGTAGTCAACTTGTTTGGATGGAAAACATGTGGTACCCCATTTAACTAAATGATTTTTTTTTTTTTACATAGTAGTTGATTTCCAAATGAAATTTCTTGTAATCTTATCCATTTGTTTAGTAGTTGCCATGGTGAACTTTAAGTTTTGCATAATGTGACTAGGAATAGATGAAAGTGTGGATTTAATTGAAGTTATGTTTTGCTCTTTTCAATATTTTTGGAGAAGAAGATTTTAGATTTGTTAAAGTTCATTTTTCAATAAAATATGCTCTAAAATTATCAAAGATACCATGATGGAGTCTGCGTTTTTCTGGTCTACTTTTCCAAAACAGACAATATCATCTGCAAAAGATAAGATGTGAAATTGGGGCCTAGATTTAGATGAAGATATAAGTAGAAAAATGATCACATTTTCTTATTCCTCGAGATGTGTATTAAAAATTTGTTGGAGTTTCATTGATTAAAATGGATAAAATAAAAAGGTTTTGCGACTTTTACGAGGAAGTTGTACAAGGTTAATTCTTGTGAATAAAAAGGCCATTCAATCTTACCCAGGGCTTTTTCTAAGTCTAGAAAATATTCATATAAACCTCTTTTTTTTTCAAATTTTCATTTAAAGTTTGTTATTATTTCTCAGAGCCAAATTGTTAATCTATTATGCTCATGTGTTGCTTATCCATAACCTCAAATTATGCTTTAAATTTAATCTGGCTCTTGTTCAATCTTATAGCAAATCTCTTCTACTAATTGATCTTTACTCAATTGACTATTTCTTTTATCATTATTGCATCTCCCTTCTCGATTCTGATATTCGTACTATTCATGAGCAGCTTAAAAATCTTAGTTGAATTCCTTTTACAGATTTTATTACTCCTTTAATTGTTACTTAAATTATTAATATTCATAACTAATTATGAATTCTTAGAGTAACAGTGAGAGTTATTTATACGTTAGTAAATCCAAAAATGTTGGATTAGCCCACGGTAGTCTAGAGGTGGAGTTTGTAGGGTCCGTTCTAGGGGTGTTCCCGTAACTTTAAGAAAACTTAATTAGTTAATACTCTTATATTGATTAGGATTGGATACCTCAATTTGTTTATTACTTTGAGATACTAGACATTTAAATTTTGATAATTTTATTATAGTAGTATTACGCTCTAGTCTAAATAGTGGACTTTACTTTAATTGTTATCTTAACTAGGTTGATAGGAAAATTCTAGCATGGACTAATGGTCCATGGACCAACTGCATTGATAAATTGTACTACGTGTAACATAAATTGTACGGTTCAACTCATCAATGCAGTTGGTCCATGTAAGAATTCCTCTGGGTTGATACTTGTGCATTGCACGAGAGTATAACTTTTGTTAAGTTGTTTTGGATTGAAATGCACTGGAATATAACTTTTGTCAATATTAAAATACATAATAAAATTAAATAATCTGAAACATATGTTAAGACCAATATTTAGTTCCAAATCCATCGCCTTTAGCATATTTAGAGTTATTTAAAAGCCGGATTCCATCATTTCTTGCATTGTATAAGATGCTTGAGACAGATTTTCACTTTTACAACCTTCAAGACCTCCGAGCATTGCAAACTAATCCTTACTATGGTCCCAAAAGAAAAAATTGTTATATATAAAATACCAGTTTCAAGAATGAAGACAACAATAGACTACAACCAAAGTAAGATGGCAAAAAAGAAAAAAAAATGGAAATCAGTTGTTTCAAAAAAATGCTTGAACACATCATATAATTCCTTAGAAAGTTCCTTGATACATTTCCATAATTCCAAGGAGTAATCTCGAGGAAAGAGAGGTGAATGAAATGAGAGAGAACAAATAAAGTTTAGATATTTCCTATAAGAAACAACGAAAATATTTGACTACCCTATGTAATAGTTACAACTCATGTACATATATATCGAAGCAATGTGTTAGGACTCTAAGAATCAAAACAATGTAGACACATTTGATTAAAGAATATAACTGCAACTAAACAGTTAGGATCTCTACACTAAACATCAAGGAAAACAAAAGATCCTAATAATCCCATGTACCTTCATCATTAGAAAATGCACTTTGGCATCCTGTTCGAAATGTGGTGAAGGCAATTGATTTTGTAATTATAGTTGCATTACACATATCCTACGGCAACGTTAGAACTTATTCTAGATGCTGCTATATATAATTGTGGAGTTTCCTTTCAGGAAAAAGAAAAAGGTTATCCATATACACTGGTCCATTCTAGCTTACTCCTTAAAGAATGTCAGGATTTGATATCTCCTCGAGAGGGAGGTTCAGATCAAGGAGCACAAACTTATCATTTGTGACTTCCTCCACCACTTTGGAAAAACCATTTGGGGGAGAGCATTGAGGCGACCCCACAGCAATTGGTGACAAGATTGCTGGGATAGGGTCAACAAATGCTAGCTCCTGCTGCAATTGATCTAAAATAGCTAACTCAAATGAGACTATGGCAGCACTTTCAGTTGCCAGTGGCGCTTGCAACTCAAGCTGCAATAAAATAATCATCTCATTTTAGAAACCAATGGTCGTTGAAACAATGTTCGGCTTTATATAGAAGTAGAGTATCCCAAGATCACATACAGATATGCTATAGCAGAAAAAAGCCAAGCAACAATGGCAACGTTAAACAATAGAAAAGTTGATAATATGCACCCAGAAATCTTGAAGTCATAACGGATCCTTGTTCCCAGGTGACTTCAAAAGTAGTTAAACTTAATGCAAGCAGCATGTTGAAAGAAACTTGTTTTGGCACTTCCCATTAAATCTATTAGTATTTGATTTTCATGTCAACAAGAGAATTCTTGCCTAGATTGATAGCAGGTAGGAACAATTAAAGAATGGGATGAAATTTAGGCCCCAGAGGAAAGAGAATGAATTAAATCTGATTTCCTCTTATGTTTAAACACCCCATTGCACGCAATGCCTAAAGTGCCTTTGAGTCCCCTTATATATCATGAATGCTAATAAGGCATGTGAAAGGATATAAATAGACTGAAGAGAGTATTTTATTACTAGATTAACATGATTTGCAAGAAATTTTGATATCCAACTTAATTTGTTCTTTAGGCTAACAGCAACCCATGATAAGCACAAACAAAATGGAGAATGTCAAACTTCGCAGAAAGAACCAGCCAAAATATATTAGCATTTTCAGATGCATCTAAATTAAATGATTAAAATACATTGCACAATTCTTTTATAACCAATTAATCAACATCTAACAGTTGAAGTTGTAAATATTTGAAGAAAGTGTACAACAAACACAGGAATAGATAGAAGTACTCCCTTTTCAAAGTCCAGTCCCCACTTGATAAGTCCAGTTATCCCTGATACTAACTTTTTGTTGGATTTGAAGATAAGAGCTATCAAATTTGTAAAATGGGGCTATAGAAGACTACAAAAATGACATACCGTTTACTTCATTTCAGATTCATTGCACCTTATCTTTTGCACTGAAAAGCCACAATGTTACCAAGGGGTAAAAGGCAAACTTAATTGAAATTTCTCTCGCTAAGGGATTTGAAACTCTTAACCATACTTTAGGAAAATATAGAAGGAGATTACTACCAAGTACAGGACTACTGTTCCTTCAAGAACCTTGATTGTCTTTGAAGTATCACCATCAAATACTACACAAAAATCTAATCTTTCTACTAAAAAATCATCAGATAAAAGATAACACAATTAAATATAATAGCTAATCTAATCATCAAATCAATCTAATCTAAGAGCGCTGCAAATTAAATACCAATGACATCATATTTTAAAAACAAATTATTCTATACCTGTAGCTTATCTGAGGCATTGTTGTAAATCGGCTCCTCCTCTAGAACTGGCCAAAGGACTTGATCCTTCTAATCCACTGGCTTTGTTGAACCCTTACCAACAGAAGTATCTGAAACACCGTCCTTTTTATCTAGGTACCTTACCACAACTACAAGACAAATATAGTAGTGAACACAACAATCACTCACACTCCCTAGTCTCCTTTAGGCCCAAACCAATGACTCCCCATTATGATGGCACTCAGTCCCAGCCTTTCTACATCCAAGCACAAGATCTCTTTCATATCATGATCCTTCACAACATGGATCTTGAAGGGTATATTAGCCTTTCTCATTATGATCCTTCACTCACACTTGTTTCAAATTATGGTTTATCAGATTCCCATAGATGTTGAAGAATGCTGAAACACACACACACACACACACACACACACACACATATACCAATTCGAGTAATTTTAGTGATTCGCGGATTTGGATATGTTTCCCGAATCGGAAATTTCACATAGCCTTTATAGCCTGCAAACATAGATTGGAAGCATAATAAATAATCGGACAAAAGAAAGAAGCAAATAATGAGAATCACATACTAATTCACATCAAACAAATAAAGGACATCAAATCAGTACAAAAATCTCTTGCAAAAGCCAATTCGTGTGAAACAACCAAATATCAACTTGAAGATCAAAATAAAATGTTAACAAACAAATGTCAAGTATTTGTCATTCATTAAAGTTGACAAATTAAAGTTCAAATAGTTTACGATATACTTTCATGTTTCAAAGGTCATCCAACACATCCTAATTCAAATACACCCTTTAACGATATTAGTTGTATGTGGTTTTGCCTCAAAACATCAATGCATAATCCAAGCCATCAACCTTATATCAAAATAGAGATTTTTCAGCACATTGTCGTCATAACTATAGCATTTTTACAGGTATAATTCCTCTTACAAAAATATTCCCACATGGTCCAAGAAACTACTCATCTTTAATATTCCAAACTAAGTAAAATCCCTTAAAAAATTCACGTAACACAATATTATATAACTAATTAAAAAATTCAGCATTGTCTACCCATAGAAAATAGTAGCTTTAAGATAAAAGCTTCACATATTAGTTATCCATTCTAACCATACTAATCATGTCTTCACTATAAACTCAAATAAACAACATTATTTAGTCAACTAAAAATTTCCAGTGTTATATAGCTAGGATACTAATACTTTTGGGGGACGAATGCATGCTGAGTCAAATTTCAGAGTTTTAGCATAAGGGGAAAATATTATTATATCCAATTTGACAATCCAATTTCAAAGTTTCTTTTTGCTAAAACGGAAACACGTGTATAAAGGTGTTTACATTAAACAATTCTTAGAAAGCAGTAACGAAGCAGTCTATCAGCATGAATAGAGCAAAAGGAAAAGGGAGACGTCAAAATCCCCAGCAAAGACATATAAAAGGAATCACTAAACAAAAATTGCTCAAATAGTCTAACCACAAAACTTCATTTCTCTACATACACACAAAGAGAGGCAATCAAGAAAAAGAACACCCAACAAAACCATTAAACCATTAAATACCAAAGCCATCCCCTTATGCAAACACCAATAACATTCAATGATAAGAACATCAAAAAGCATCAATATATGCGTAAATCATGAAATCCCCAGCAAAACCATTAAAACATTTCTAAATTAAGCTAATGATTTCCTACCTTAACAACAATTTTACATATTTTGCAAGTCAAACCCAGAAGTCCCCTCTGAACTATAACACTAAAGAACTAAATTTTAATTGAAAAGAACACCATTTTTCCTTCTTTTTTTTCACTATAAAACAAAATCCAAAACAAAAAAAAAAATGAATGAAGTTTGAGAATGCCATTAGAAGCATAGGAAGCCTCCATATATTCTACACTCCTTAAAATAATTATTAAATAGAGCCACTTTGATCATTTTAAATGTTTAAGATTGTTGAAATTTGTTATCCTTATATAATCAATAGTATGTAACTGCAATACATGCCTTTGGTATTCATATTTTGGTTGGAAGGCTAAAAGCACCTTTTATCTCAGGAGGTTCTCGGGTGAGGAAGGAAGTTGTTGAGAGCAGCCTTTAGAGAAGCTTTTGTTACTGGCAATTAATACTTTTTGATTCCCTGAGCATCATCTATGTCCTAGAAATTAGTTTGTATTTGGGCAAGTATTTCAAAGTTCTAATAAGCAAATAACACAGGCATGCATAAACAAAAAAACAATTAAAATCAAAGGGTTATCATTATCCAAATATTAATCACAAAAGAAAAAAGTAGCCAAGACACTGAAAAAATAATTCCAATCAGCCTTCTTATCATTACAAATTTCTTTACATTTTTCCCATTGACTTACTATCATTCTTATTGTTGTAACCACAACAATATTCCATAAGAGTAATTCAAACTCATCATATACATCCAATAGGTTCAGTGAATTCCTTTCGCCAAATTAAAAATGACAGCTATTTTTTAACCGCTGGATACATATATCACCAATCCAACCAACAGCAAAATGGCCAAATACGTTAATAGTTCTAGAAACCAAAACCTTAAAGCTAACTGGCATCTCACCATATAGACTACTGTGTTGATCCACCCTTAATCCATCAAATAAGAACTCCAAGACTCAACCACCTATTATCAGCTTGTCTGATAATTCTCCTACACATGCAAGGTCAAACCTACACGTCTTCTATTTCCCAAAATAATAATTTAAAAAAAAACACTGAACTGAAACTTATTTTGAAGAAATATAAATTTCACGCAAAAATTCACTGTCATTCTTCATAGCTGATATTAGTAAACTTGAGCAGATTACTTCTCTTGAGTCCTTATATTTTTATTGGCTTGATAATGATGCTTTCACATAGGCAGTTGTATTCCATATTCTAATACCACCAAACTTGAGTTGCATTTGTGAATAAATAAGAGTGTTAAGGCTTAGGAAAGCACTTTTGTAAAATTAAATTGAAGTTTAATCTATCTTTTTCATTTGTTTCATATTCCCTATCTATCCATTAAGTAGAAACCTAGATTATCACTCTCACTATACCTAGATGTAAGAAAAGATGCAATCTCTATCCAGAAAAAAATGTAAATATGCTTGATCAATCAATACTATACACAACTCAGAAATAGATATCAAAACTTTTACCTCTTCCATCTCCCTTAGAATGACATCCCCTTCTCGATTTATGTTACTCTCTTCAAACTTTGAATGTTGAATGTGCATCATATGTGGGCTTCTGATGGTAAATCATAGTTGCAAAATACCGAATGGTTTCCTAAACATGTTTATATTGACACACAATATACTTAGCACATAATGAAATTCACAAAGCTTGTAGCACATCTAACTTAGCAAAATTCCACCGAATGGTTTCTCAAACATATTTATATTGACACCCAATATACTTAGCATATAATGAAATTCACAAGCTTATAGCACATTTAATTTAGCAAAATTCCTTTACGGTTTTGTAGACTTCAATAAAAAATACATTTACATATTCAATTCTATTAATGTTTTCATGAAATTATGCATCATACGTAGGCTTCTAATGGTAAACTATCATCATAAAACACAGAATGGTTGCCCAATCATACTTATATTAATGCCCAATATACTTAGCACATAATCACATCCCAAAAAATTTATTAGTGAGGTATTGGACAAAATAATTGCTGCCAATATTGATGGTGATGATGAAGCTATGATGTTGATGGTTTTACATTCAATGCTGAGCTCAAAGTTATTCAATCTGGATCTTGAGGCCTCGCTAAGACTTGCTATATCAGCCATCTCTATATATAAATGAGTTTATACACTCTACACAATGTAAATACAAACCAAATGCACCTATCTTTTATTCATTCTACTATCTTGAAAAACCTCCTACACTTCTCATTCAACTCTACATTGCCAAAATCTTCAACCCACAAACATGTTAACAAATTGTATTTTGAAGCTGAAAATTATAATATAGGAAGAAATGGGCCTCAAATATAATGAAATGAATCGTTAGGTAAAGTGGAGAATGCTACAGTGACAAACCACCAAATTGGAATGTCTCTATTTGTTCAGTCATTTCAAAATTTTCAAGCAATGATAACAACAGAAAACATCAATACTATTTAGTGACTTCAATTTTATGCAAAACAAATTAAAAAAAGAATTAATTCTTAGCCAAAATGATGGAACAAAAATAACTTCCCATGATTGAACAAAAGTCTCCAATACCTCATGATTTAAAATACTCGAACTTCTTCAGTCTTCACTCCTGTCGATCAACATAAAAAAAACTTCAATTCTAGCTAAAATTCCATAAACCCAAAGAAAAAATATACTCATCCCTCCAATTAATCATGAGGAGAATAATCATAACAGATATACAAAATAAAACCAACAACTATGACAGCAACATTCCAATTAATAAATAAAAATACTCAAATATCATACTCTCTCTTTGCGAGTAGCTTTCTTCTACTCAATTTCTTCTAGGGCATGGGCTCGGTGTGTCTCAAGGGCCTAGGACTCTGCCTATTGTCGCTGCAAGAGCATTCTGCAGCCATCAAAATAGAGTAAAATTTGCATTAGTAGACCATTATACCCCAATTCTCTATTCAGTAATTTAAATACTTTCTTTCTTACCATTTTCATTAACTTAAAATTAATCATTTTAAATTATCAAAGAATTTATAAATACATCTATGGAAGCAATGCTTAGACTTATCAAATTAAAAAGTTTCACTTCAACCCACACAAAAAAGTAATCGAGGTACTTTTTTTTCCTTCCTCAAGTCTCCCAGAAACACTTGCACATAATTTTCAAAAACAACTCACCATTTTCGAAGTATAAAATTTCTAATCTCCTAAAAATTAAAACTCAAAATTTGTATTTTTGCTTAATAACTCATTCTCAATCATTTCATTTGACCCTGACGTTTCATATATAAACATGTCACTTGTGCAAAAATTGATTAACATTAAGAATGGCTAAATAAACAAAAGAAATGACTCACTGATGTTTTCATGATCCATGTGACAAAGAAACTTGATCTCATGCAGTATCCTTTCCGTGTCAATCTTATTATCAAACGCATTCACTATTTTTCTTGATCAAAAATGAACACAGAATGCCTAATTAGAGTTTAGTAATCCTAATCCAATATGTCAACAATATAAGTCAAAATCCAATAAGCTAGAACTATGCAAACTAGCGGTTCGATTGGGTATGCAAATATTTTCAGCAATGGTTAATTGAAACAACAGTGCCAACAGAGATCTAAGAACACAAAATTCACTTCCACTTCTCATTTTGGCTGATGTTGTCTGCTTTCCCTTGGTTTTGATCAAACAATGAGAACTTCTTCACTTTCTGTAATTTGAAGATAGAACTAATACTTGAGATAAACATATGGTAACAAAGACTTCTTCAAATAGCATTATTGCATAAGTACAAAACACAGTAAAGCGAAGGCTGATCCTCTTCTTCAGTGAGATTGGTATCAGTAACAGTGGAGGAGAAATAGCAAAAGAGCAATTGCAACAACAATTAAAAAAAAAACTACAAATTAACAACCTTTCAGGTTGGAGAACCATCAATCCATGAACATTTCTCCAGCAAATTATTTGATTAAGGGAAGGAAAATAATAAAATTTTGAAATCAAACAAACATTCATGCTTTCACTTGTCACTATTTGCTTGTTCAACTCTATCTCGCAACTTAAAGAATTGCATCCTAAAAAATAGTAATCCCAATGTCTGCTGCCAATGATAGCTTCAGTAATTAACAATCCGAAAGCTCATAGACATCACAAAATCAGAAACACTACCTTGTCGAGGACGTATTGACGCAACGATTGAAGGAGGCGGAGGAATTTGTCTTGACTATAAGTGGACTCGGTGACACAATTGAGCAAATCGAGTGTCTCTTTAGCGCATACAAGTTGGGGTTTTTGGGAAAAATCAAAATCAAGAAAAAAATTAAGAATAATCAGATTCTGATATAGAGGAGAAGAGGAAAAAAATCTCGAGAAAAATCCAATGTACCACAATCAAAAATCAAAATCAGGAAAAATTAAGAATAATCAGATTCTGATGCATAGGAGAAGCGGAGCTACACAATCGTCCATTTTGTCTCCCAAATTTATGCCAAAAAATAATTTAAAAAAGATGAAAAAAAGGAAACAACCCCCACCATGGTTACCTCCTGCTGGCGATTGACGATGAAGTTAACGATTTGGATGGCGTGGGGCTGGCATCATCAAAGCCATCATCGGATGTTCTCCATCCCCACCGACAGGTACATCTATTGTTGCTGCAACAGAGGAGGTGGTTGCTTCGCTTCTCCATCCCCGTTGGCAGGTACAACTGTTGTTGCTACGATGAAAGAGGTGGTTGCGTCGCCTCCGAGACGACTGTGTCCGACTACTAACCTACACCGTCGTCCATTTCCTCTCCCAAAATCAACCCCCACTATGGTGACCCCTTGCTGGCGATTGATGATGAAGTTTAAGATTTGGATGGCGTGGGGCTGGCATCATCGAACCCATCATCGGTGCCATAACGTCAGGTGGAAAGAATCCCATGGAGATTATCGGTGATAAGCTTTCTCCCTTGTTCAGTTCCTATATGTGATCATTTGCATTCAAGAAACCCTTCAGAATTTCTACTTTTTTTATAAAAAAGAATCCCTTCATTTCATTTTAACGCTATCAAGTAAAAAATAATAATAATCTTCAATTAAATTTTATAGTGCCAGATGTCAATAGGTAATAATGCCACGTGTTGATGCAAGGTTCTTCTGCAGCTCCTTTTATAATCCTCAAGCATTAGATACTTTTACATTAAATACATAGATTCAAAACATTGAATTTGAAATAAGCACTAGATAAATAGCATTAATTTATAGGGTATACTATAAATTAATGAAAACAACATTAAATCCTAAAGCTATTAATTATAGTAAACCATGAATGGCCAGGCTATTAGAAGCCAATTTACATCATGCAAATACTTATGTTGCACAAATGCCTAATGAGATGAAGTTATGAAAAACAATACTTGGAAATTTAAAAAATTAATGGCTCCTAAGCCTGTAGAAAAATCATCACAAATAGAACACGTAGTAGAATTTGATCCTGGGACCTATGGGTTATGGACTCACCACGCTTGCACTGCGCCACTCTGATTTCATCACATATATATAGGTCCCTCCCTAACATCTTAATCAAGATCTTTTAGTGATAGAGACAAATCTATTACAAAGAATTTAGGAGTTAATTTTATAGAAAAATTCTTAGAGCCCAGAATGAAACAATTACAATAGGATCTGAGAGCCTTGCTTATAATCAGAGACTCAGATGAAATAATCTGAAACACATATCCAGTTAATGACTATTACTTTAGAAGAAAATTTGAATTAGATAAGATTCACCTTAAAATATTGTGGAATAATGCTATGAATGCGATTAAAAATGATTGATTTTTCAATCATTATGAAAAAAGAAGATAGAGAGAGGCTTAGAGATAAATAGTATTTAGATATAAAAAAATGAAGACTCATTGAGATTTTTTTTTTAAAAATGGTTTGAATATTCTTGTAAATTTAACAATCAACAATCTTTAGAAGTTATTACTAATAAATAATATACATCTAATAATAAAATTTTAGAAACTGATTCCATCTTTTTAAGAAATTAAGACACGACAAATTTACTACAGGTACATCATTTAAGTTTGAAAATATGGATATTTCTAGAGAATCTACATAAAAAGACATTAATAAAGTTATTCAATAGAATAATTATATAAATCAAATGCTATCTTCATAGCTAATCAATTACATGAAATAGATAATAGGTCTACACTTAAACAAATACCAGTAAAAGATCATCTCAATACATCACCTAAATTAGATTAAACATCCAATGATTAATTATAAGAAATTCCAAATAAAAATTCTACTAAGTTACAAGGTCATTTTGAAGTTACAAATAACATTCTAGCAAAAATAAACGAGTGATTATTGCAAAATTTTAATATTACAAAATCTAAAATACAAACACTTAACAAGTCATCTAAAAAAAGAACTAGTAGACTTTTTAGTTATCAACAAGATTAATGGATATAAAAATAAAAATAGTTCATCCAAACATCAACTTTATTGAAAAAAATTATTACACTCAACCGTCTTTTCCAGATATCCAACATGAAGAAAGACATCTAAATGTAGCATCTTCTTATAATGGAAATGATATAGTAGAATAGAATTTAAATACTATGTTAGAACATCAGATATATAATTTGACTCGTGAAATAGATATGGCAGTTACGACTTACCAACTACATGGTAAAAATACTGATCACTAATGTGCAACTCTATTAGTTGCTGAATTTATTGGTACTCTAACGAGTTGGTGGAATAACTATATTACACATGATTAGTACCAGCAAATTCTTACATCCTATATACTAGTTACAATAGTAAAACATAAAGGTCCTAGTGAGCAATAGATCCAACAAGAACCAAGGCAAGATGTAGTAACCACTCTTTTATGTAAAATTACAAAAAAAAATTTATAGGAGAATCACAAACTTTTTAAGAAAAAAGTTCTGAAATTCTTACAACTCCGACATGTCCTAAGTTATATGACTTTGGATGGTACAAAGATATGTTTCTTAATAAGTTATATTTAGATCAGATTGTCATCATGCATTCTAGAAGGAAAGCTTCATAGCAAGTTTACCTCTTTTTTTTTTGTAAGCATAGTCAAATAGAAACTTAGAAGCAGACATAAAAACGATATCCCGTATGATAATTTAACATTTGGAGATTCAGTTAATTATGTAAGTATAGTAAGATTAGAACTATGCACTGATATTAAATTAAAATTACAAATAATAAAGGAACATAATATTACTATAAAAGAGTTAGGAACCTTTTGTCGGGATTTTGGTTATCCTAAGGTTACAATGCCTTCTTGTAAGATTACTAAAAAAGATAAGAAGCAATCAACAAATAAGAAAACTGATAAAACATATAAAAGGAGAAATTTTAAGAAAACTAAAAAGTAAAGATAAGCAAAATAATAGAATAAAATGTTATAATTGTGAGGGAAAAAAAAGGACATTTAGCAATTGAATGTAAAGTAAAATCTAAAAAGAAAATAAAAATTAATGAATTAAAATTAGAAGAAGATACTAGAAATAAGATCTTCCACATCCTAGATCAAGATGATAATAGTACAACTTCAGAAGAGGATAGCTATTATTAGAAGAAGGTAGGTCTCTACTTTAAGAAAAATAAATAAATGAGGTCAATGTGTTAGTCCGAAGGGCATTCTCTTGTATTTTGATTTATGATAAACATTGATGTGGACTAACATGTATAATCTATATGTGATAGGACATGTTTGACTTCAATTCTTCTAAGGCGTGCTAATGAAACTGCCAAGAAACTCTTACGTAATGGAATCCAAAAATGGTAGATCAAGTATAACTCCAACTTGAGAGGTTGCATACCAAGAAACCCTGGAGAAGAATTATAAACTAGGAATTATTATCAAGGTATTAATTGTAAATTCCTATGTCCCTTTACCTTATGATCAGTTTTGTTTTATCTTGAAGCACTTAAAAATGATTTCAAAAGAAAATGATATTTCTAAATTTGAATTTTCTATTGAAGTAGTTTGGATAGACCTTTGAATTCAAAATATCATCTAATGATCTATGGAATTTTTTTTAAAATATATCTCTTTATGAAAAGTGCCATTTTGGACTCATCTTTTAGATAGATATCATTCCGCTTTGTGAATCCAAAACCCTAAAAATACTAACAGTAGTAACTAGCTGTTAGGACTTCGGGATTGGCTCTTTTAAAAGCTTCTAAAACTCGATTTTGAAGTAGATTTTTGTCTATCTCTCTCAGAAATATTCTTATACTTTATAATACAAAAATCTCCCTTTTTATTTGTGCTTCAAAGTGAAATAAAATTGTTCTAATGGAAAAATGTATTGGTGCTTAGTTGTTCATATTTTGCTCAATTTGTGAGCTATCTCTGTACTTTTTCTTAAATCCTTTTTGTATCAAGGTTAAGGAGGTAAAACCCAGTTGGAGTGAGCTTTGTTGTTGCGTTTAAAGAGGTTGGAAGTAAAACTAAGTGTGGTGATCCTCTTGTGTAAGATTAGTGTCACCTACCACCATTGATTTGGAAAAAGGTTCTAGTGAGTAGTGTTGAAATCCTTCAGTATGAACTTAAGGTAGTGAATGTTGATCATTTAAGGATCGAACCACTATAAATCCTTGAGTCTCTTCATGTGCTATTTGTCTAAATTTATTCACTGCATTTTTGCTAGTCCTCAAATCTTAAATGCTGTACATTTTTCTCTAAAATCATTAGTTCATTTAAGACTCTTACATTTTGTAGTAAGCTCGTCATTGATAGCTCAACTACCCATCTTTATTTCATACCATCCTCTCACCATTTTGTACTAATTTAAGATATCTCTATCCGCATTCCTAAAGCTGCAAATCAACTCTGCCATTCAGTTCGCCCTTGGCAAAAGATATCAAAATTTTAATTTACATTTATTTTTGCCATAAACCTTATTCACCCCCTCTAAGGTTTATCAATTGATATCAAAGCTTTGGTCTATACTATCTTCGGTTTAATAGTCTTGTAGAAAAGATCCATATGATAAACATATCTGCTCTGCCTTACACTAAAGGGTCTTTGATAAGATCTTGAGTGGGCTTTTTCTTAGTGTTGTAGGTGGTTTAGTTGGTTGTGAGTTCTACTCAACCCAAGGGGCCAAAATAAAGAATTTCTTGAGACAAAAAAGAGAAAATGAAACTAACAATCTACCCTCTATCAAACCCTTGAAAAACTAAGCTTCAAAGACCCTCAAGAATAGTAGATAGTTCTACTATAATCTCACCCCAATATCCTTGAAGCAACAAAGGCAAATAAGAACAAATAGAATAGAAAAAATAGGCACCTAAGTAATAGAATTCAAACAAACATTAGAAGACCAAAGCAACTAAAACCCATTCAAGAAATCACATTGGATTATCCAAAAGATTTTATAGACTCATTCTTAAGGAGGACTAACCCTTAAGCATGGTCTTGAACAAGATGAACAAGGAGGCTAGGGCCTCTCAAGACTCTCTCTTCAAATTTGAATAAAAAGTGTGAATTATGTTGTCAAATCACTAAAGGTTCTATTTATACTACCCTAACCCTAGCTAAGTAGTCCCTGAGGTTCTAGTACAATTTAGGGTCTTAATAAGTCTTTACAAGCACTTAAAATTGGAGATAACCGAAGAAAACATAAAAAACACGGAGTAGCCGTCGACTGCCCAGGCTGGAGTCGGCACCGGCTAGGGCACTTGAGCCAACGCCGATTGTGCTCTTCTTTGGGCTGTTGTTAGTGCAGGTTGAAGCTGGTGCTGGGTCTGATGCTTAGGGCCGGCGTCGGATGCCTGCTGGAAAGCCACCTTTGGTCAAGTTTCGTCCGTCTTTGTTGCCGGCTTAAGTTCTTATTGGGGTTGTTCTTAGATAGTCATCAAAATGAGGTCTTGGCTAGCTTCCTCAACCTTCCAACCCTCTTCCATCCTCAAGTATGGTTTTATGAGCAATTGAAACTCATCTTGAAGCTTCTTGGACCTAGATCTTGTCATCGGTCCTTGTCCTTGCATGGTCATGCCTCCCCCTCCTTAATCTTGACCTCCATGATGAAGCGGAATCTCATCAGTCTTCAACAAATAGATCTCCTTTATTCAATAGAAGCAACTATACATTTTGAAAAAACAGGATGAAAATATATATCTACTCAATAAATTTTGAGCTATGGAATTTGATTAAAAAGGGAACGTTTGTCCCAACTAAAGTGGTTGAAGGCGAAATAGTGCCTAAAGGAAGTAATGAATACAACAGTGATGATAATGCTAATATGACCTTAAACTATAATGCAATGAACATCTTATGCTACGCTCTCAAAGCAAACGAATACAACCGTGTGAGTGGTTGTGATTCTGCTTATGACATATAGAGACTACTTAAGAGCACCCATGAGAAGACTAATCAAGTAAAGGAATCGAAGTTAGGACTTTTAGCCCAAGACTATGAACTATTCACTATAAAGCCAAGTGAGAACATAATTGTATGTTCATTCGATTCACAAATATCACAAATGGACTAAAGGCATATGAAAAAATTTATTCCCTTGGTGAGCAAAACAAAAAATTGCTTGCTGTTTTGCCAAAAAGTTGGCAATCAAAAACCTTGGCTATGGAGGAATCTAAAAAATTAAATAGCTTACTTGTTGAAGAGCTAATTGGCTCTCTCTTAACCCATGAAATGAAATTCAAAATGTTTTAAGAGCATGATGATGATGATAAAGGAAAATGATGAACTACCTTAAAAGCAATTGATGAGGAAGCCAACAATGATCAAACTGATAGTGATGATGGTACTGATTTGGATATAGAGGAATTGGCTATAGTTGCCAGAAAATTTAGAAAAATATTCAGAAAAGGCCATTTTAAAAAGAGTAAGAAGTTTATCAAAAAGAAGGGACAAACTTCTTCCTTCAAGCCTTAATGTTTTGAATGTAAAAGTATTGAGCATTTCATCGCTAACTGTCCAGTAGTGAAAGAAAATGAAGCTAAGCAATTCAAAAAGAAGAAGAAGGATACAAAAATGAAGAAAGGAAAATGGTTGATTGGAACTTGAGATCAAGTTGAATCTGAGACTGAAAAAAGCTATGAATCTGAAAATGAAAAAGCAAACAGTTGTTTTATGACTGTGGAGGATAAGGTAAATCCCACTTCTTCAAATTTGATATCTGATTGCATGATTCTGATTGTGAGAAGCCTGATGATCCGAATGAGTTGCTTTTTGACATATTTCATGAACTTAAAAAGTTATCTAGAAGGAACAAGGAAATGAAAACAAAAATTGATTCCTTGTTAGAGGAAAATGCAAAACTGTTAAATGAGAACAAAGTCTCACTAGATTCATTTGTGTGCTCAAATGTTGAAAAGGATATTATCCTAACTTCCTTGCATTATATGTCTCTGAAAAATAAATTTTTGCATGACAAAGTTCATTCTCTTGAAATTATGGTCAGCAACTTTGATTATATGAAAAATAGAGTTGATGATCTCACCACATGCATTAAAAAGTTCACTAATGGCAAAATCAATTTGAAAAAATTACTTGGTGGACAACACATAATTAGAAACGGAAATGGTCTAGGCTATAAGTATGAAATCAAAGCTGAAAATTATAGATCCTAGTTTGTAAAAGCTGCTTCGTCATATATGACACACAGTTATTGCACATATTGTAGAAAATTTGGACACAAAGCATCTAAGTGCCATGTTAGGAAGAAAATGGAATCTAGTACAAAAATAGTTTAGAAGGTAAAAAAAACTATTACTAACCCCCGTGAACCCCAAGAAGGTATGGGTACCAAAAATCACTCTTCCATCTTATGTATAGGAACATTCATTGGACAAGATAAGCTCCACAAAGTGGTTTTTGGACAGTGGATGCTCTAAGCACATGACTGGAAATGCCAAACTACTGGAAAACATACAAGTCACAAATGATAGATTTGTCACTTTTGGAGATAAAAAGAAGGGAAAGATTCTTGGCATATATAATATTATTAAGGGATCCTCTACCATTATTAAATACGTGCTTCTAATTGATGAACTAAAGTATAATCTACTTAGTATTACTCAATTATGTGATAATGGTTGCAAAGTTGTGTTTGAAAAATGTTCTTACATCATCATAGATAGTTCCAGCAACAAGACTATTTTTGTTGCTAATCGTGTTGGAAATATGTATATATTTTATCTTGATGATCTTGTGGCTCATGATATTAGATGCCTCTCTGTCAATGATGATGATAGCTACCTTTGGCATAAAATGTTAGGTCATGTATCTGTGGATTTGCTTAACAAATTATCCTTAAATGAGCTTATTAGAGGACTGCCCAAAATGAAATTTGATAATTAAAAAAAAAAAAACCCAGGTGTGTGATGCTTGTCAATTTAGAAAACAAACTAAAACCTCTTTTAAACCCAAGAAAATAATTTCAATATCAAAAATTCTTGAACTCATACACATGGATTTGTTTGGACCTATGAAAATTGCTAGTCTTGATGGTAAGAGGTATGTCTATGTGATTGTGGATGATTTCTTAAGATTCACTTGGACTTTATTTCTTACACAAAAAGATGAAGCCTTTTGTAAATTTTCAAAACTACTCAAACGTATTCAAAATTTCTTTAGTTGCAAATTAATTTCAATTAGAAGTGACAATAGTAGAGAATTTCGCAACCATGACTTTATAAAATTTTGTGATGAAAATGGGGTTTCACACAAATTTTCATAAGCAAAAACTCCTCAACAAAATGGTGTAGTTGGGAGGAAAAATAGAACCTTGCAAGAAATGGAAAGATCAATGCTTTGTGAAACTCTTTTCCAAAATATTTTTGAACTAAGGCTGTGAACACAACTTGTTATATTGTCAACCGTGCTATGCTAAGACCCTTCCTAAGAAAAACTCCCTTTGAACTCATATTTGACAAAGTTTCATCCATTTTCTACTTTAAAGTTTTCGGGTGTAAATGTTTTGTTTTCAATACTCGAGACAATCTTAGAAATTTTGATAGGAAAACTGATAAGGCTATATGTTTTGGATATTCTTCAAAAAAAAAAAAAAGACATATAGAGTGTACAATAAAAGAACTTTGTGTGTGAAAGAATCCATGCATATTGTATTTGACGAATCAAATATATATTCTTCTAGAAATGATGATGATGATGTAGGAAACGCCAAAAAAAAAATAGCAGTGAGCAGCACAAGGCTCCATCTCTTGACATTCATGCCAAAAAAGAGGAATTAGAAGAATAAAAAGTTGAAGAAAACAAACAAAAGACTGAAGAGCCCATAAATCAAAACCTACCAAAAGATTGGAAGTATAAAACTGTTGATCCAATAAAATAGATCATTGGTGATCCTAGCTACAGAGTCAAAACTAGACAGTATTTTATTGATAATTTTGCTATACATTCTAGCACTGAACCTAATTGTATTGATGCAGCCTTACATGATGAATTTTGGATTATGGCCCTACAAGAAGAGCTGAACCAATTTGAAAGAAATCAAGTTTGGAAGCCTGTTCCTAGACGACTTGACCATCTCGTAATTGAAACTAAGCGGATTTTCAAAAACAAACTTGATGAGCATGGTATTGTTATTAGAAATAAAGCCAAATTAGTTACCCAAGGATTCAATCAAAAAGAGGACATTGATTATGATGAAACTTTTGCTCCCATTACTCAATTAGAGTCAATAAGAATGTTGTTTGCATTTACATCTTTCAAAGGTTTTATACTCTACCAAATGGATGTCAAAAGTACTTTCTTGAATGGTTTTATTGAAGAAGAAGTATATGTGGAGCAACCTCCTAGTTTTACTCATGAACACTTTCCAAACCATGTTTTTAAACTTTCCAAAACCTTTTATAGCTTAAAACAAGCTCCAAGAGTATGGTATGAAAGGCTTAGTGGTTTTCTTCTTTCAAAAGGATTTTCAAGAGGTTTAATTGACACCACGTTATTTATTAAATCTAAAAATTCTGATGATATCTTAATTGGGTAAATATATGTTGATGATATTAATTTTGGAGCTACTAACGATTTCTTGTGCAAGAATTTTGCCAAGACAATACAGCAAGAGTTTGAAATGAACATGATGGGAGAAGTTAATTTCTTCCTCAATCTTCAAATCAAGCAAATCAAATATGAGATCTTCTTAAATCAAGCCAAGTATGCCAAGGAACTACTCAAAATGTTTGGAATGAATGAAGCAAAAGAAATAAGTATACATATGAGAACATCGTTAAAACTTGATAAAGATGAAAAAAGGTAAGAAAGTGGATGAATCGAAATATAGAGGTATGATCGAAAATCTTCTTTATCTTACTGCCAGTCGACCTGACATTATGTTCTCAGTATGTTTTTGTGCTAGATTTCAATCATGTTCAAAAGAATCTCATCTATGTGCTATAAAACATATCCTTAGATACTTAATCGAAACATATGATTATTGCTTATAGTATCCATAAACTAATTCACAAACTAATTCATTTGATCTTATAGGATACACAGATGTTGACTATGTCAGGTGTAAAGTTGAAAGAAAAAGCACCAGTAGACACTATTAGTTTCTTGGACACTCTCTTGTCTCTTGGTATAGCAAGAAGCAAGCTTGTGTCTCTCTCTCAACAAATACATTGTTGTAGGGAGTTGTTGTGCGTAAATTTTGTAGATGAAAAACACTTTGTTTAACTTTTGTCTAAATTTTAATTGCGTGGGGCTATCCTATGTAATAATACAAGTACTATCAATCTGACCAAGAATCCTATTCAGCATTCTAGAACTAAGCATATTGAAATTAAGTGTCATTTTGTTAGAGATCATGTACTTAAGGGTGATGTGTGTGTGGAATACATTCCAACAGATGAACAGCTTGTAGATATTTTCATTAAACCTCTGGTTGAAGATAGATTTAATCATCTGCAAAGAGGTTTGGAAATTACCAAAATTATGTAACTAACAATTTTGCCAAGAATTTGTTTGTTCATTCTTATAGAACTTCTGAAGATACACACTTTTGGATGGTGATTTTGGATGAAATATCTGAGAAACATGAATCTAAAATCCCCTCAATAAAATATCTCTTGATCAGTTTTTGGACGAACAAATTTGGACTTAGTCTGAGTTCAAAATAGCAGCAACCCAGAATCGTGTAAAGCCCACATTTTTTAAAAAAAAATCGGATGAAACAATGTATGAGTCCAGAACCTACTTTTTGAATTTTCAAAATATCCGTACTTTTCAAAAAGGTTCACCCTATCTCTGATGAAATCTCTGTTGAGGGTACTTAATTGTACTTATCTACTCAAGTACTTAGGAAATCACAAAAAAAGGGCTTATCAAAATGACTACTTTTCTTTCTCCTTGAAATATGAAACCACCATTGATCTCTCTGTTTTTCTCTCACTTCGTATCTTCATCCTCTCCACCGAAACAAAAAAATCTCTCATCTTCCTCTCGCTACTACCATGGCAAAACTACCCAAATCTGAAAAGGGAAGCAAATCAAAGACAAAGAAGAACCCGAAAAGCAAAAAAAATGGCAAAAACAGAATCTGTTGTCGACATCCAACCCGCCATCAAACAAAAATGTAAGAAGATCACTACTGAAAAAATAGCTTCGTAGGCTGACTCATCACAAGAGCTTCCTATACAGGAAAGCTCTGAGACACAGGTACCTCGATTTCTTGATTTAAAATGCGAATTTGAGTTTAATGACTGGCTATCGAGGAATAGGATTGTAATCTCTGGATATTGTATTGATGCTGAGGCCTTTTTAAATTTTGCTGATATCTTGAATATGTTTGAGACACTTGGTTGGGGGGCTTTACTGTCGGTTAATAAAAAATTGTACACCATACTGGTTTGGGAATTTTATTCGAACTTAAGAAAAGGAAGGCTTGAAGAGACTAGTGAGGGATTTATGGTTCAATCATATACCTCTAGAGTACGCTATGTAAATATGGAATTTAACCATAGAATGCTTAATTAAATTTTTGGAGCCAGATACAGAGGAATTTAATTCTTTGAATTGAACAAATTTCCAGAAGAATTAGACCTATTTGATCTAAGAAGGTTTGAAGCGAAGTTTACTAGAGGGAGGAGTTTTAAAAATTCAAATGACCGAAATTCGAAGTGGCTGAATAGTTTTAGAAGAATTCTGCACTATATAGCGTCTACCATGGTGGCAACAAGCTTTGGGCATAAAACAGCTATGAGTATCATGTAAATGATACTGATGTTGGCCCTATCAAAAGGAAGATAGATCAATTTTGATTTTTTTGCTGTGAAGTTGATACTTCAATTGAGAAACACTTCTAACAAGGCCCTACCCTATGGAAATCTCCTGACAAAGTTTTCAAATATTTCAACGTGAATCTCAGTGCAAGTACCCTTGGACACCTAAAGATTAATGTCTACAGCATAAAGTCTTTTGAAAAAATGGGGTTTGTACAAATGAACAATCAATGGGTTTTACTTAGGGATGTGTCAGATCAGAAAAGAGAGAAGCTTATCAAAATCAAGGCCAAAGGAAAGAAAATTGCACCTGCTGCCTCAACAAGAACAAAATGAAAGGCTGAAATAGCAAAGGAATCCTCCAATAAAGGCAAGTATAGGAGAGTGGACTGACTCAAAGCATCTTGAATGCTTTAAATATTTTGTCTGAAAAGTTTGATGGGTTTTGCACAGAAGTTAAGACTTAACTACAAAACTTGGGAAATCGATTTAACAATGTAGATGGAAAGAAAGTGGAAAAGACTGCTGAAGAAGTCTCCGATGAGCAAGTCATTCCACCGCGACACAAAGATAAGCCTGCAAAGGATTCTGGACACCCCTCTAAAACTGAGAAAGCTGCCACTGAAGAAATTCCAGCTCCACCTGCTACATCACCTACGGTTGAACAAATTCCATCCCAACCAGTTAAAATGATTCCTGCTGCACAATCTGTTGATCTAGCTACCGCTACAAAAGACAAGCTAATTTGATGTGTTTAGATTTAGGTATAAAAATTATATAAAAATTAAGCACATTTCCAATCAAGTTTACATTAAAATGTTAACCCCAAATTACACATATGAGCAACCGTACTCATCATTAACATAGTATAGGGTTTAAACGAGTGTCGACCCTCAAGAAACAAGTATACATTAATTCCTGTTCTTTCATTGTTTAACATACTCAATAAAGTGAAAAAGAAATAAAACAAAACAAAAGACAATAAAAATATATACATGTCAAGGATGGAGAAGTATGTAACCCAAGCCATTGTTTGGACAAACATGATCTTAAAGTACCCAATCTTTATCATAATTAATTATTCTCTTGGCATTATAAAGGATTAAGATAGATTCACTAATTTTTCAATCCAAGAAATCACTACCTTATAGATAAATTAAAATCACTTGGTCTTGTCTCAACTAACTCATCCAAAAGATACATTAAATACAATCCTTAATTAAATTCCCTTAGTCTCAGCGAATTTAAAACATGAAATTAACCAATGAATCTTTGGTCTTGGTAAACATCAATTAACCTTTAATTACCTAGTCCTCATCAATTAACTCCCTTGGTCTCAGCGAATTAAGAGACAATAAATATGAAATTAATACATTGAAACTACCACTAACCCCTTTGGTCTCAGCGAATTAATGGAAAGAACCAATAAAGCAATCCCGTAATAAGCACAAGTAATTAAATACCAAGAATAACAATCAATTAATCAAAAGATCAAATAACTCTAAAATTCATGAATATCTGAAACAATGTCGAATTACAATAAAATAATTAACATATCATTGTCAAGAAAAAGAAAACAAAGTCAAAGAAAGCACTCATAGACAAGCTTCCTTCTTCTTCGTTTGAAGATCTTCTTGCACAATACTCCTTGAATTAAAAAATTCATCTTTTAATTGAGTGATTTTCTGTGATAATCAATGAATTCTCTCCTTTTCCCTTGTGTTTTTCATCGATTTATAGGTTTGGGAAGTGCTTAAACTCGTTAGTGCAATGTTCTTGGCCGAGTAAAAGTAGGAAGATACTAAAACTTTACAGATTACCAAAAACTGCGTAGAAAAATCACAATCTTGCCTTTTCCTTAGAGCACAACTGGCGCCGCCTTGGCTCTCAGAGCCAGCGCCGGTTGTGTCCTGGTTCTCTACTAATTCGCCGATTTTTTTTCTTGATTTTAACACCATGTTGTCCAAAATGCAGCCGGTGCCGCCTTGACTACTGGAGCCAGCACCGGTTCCACTCTGTTCCAATCTATTTCACCAATTTTTATCGCCTCGAAGTTTGTGTCAACAGTGCATGGTCGGCGCCAGTTCCAATGCCCTATCCGGCACCACCTCTCTTTTGTTTTGCTACGTTTTTGCTTCGTTTTACCCCAAAAATTTATAATAATGAACAAAATACCTTTTCAATGGTAAAATCTTAAATATGAACGAATATGACTAATTATTGAACAAAATGTATCACAAAAGAGCCTCAAATAACTAGAAAAAATATGACTAATTTAGCCCCTATCATATTCCCCTACTCTTAGCTCTTTGCTTGTCCTCAAGCAAAGTGTCAAAGACAAGTAAGAAAACACAAAGTTTAATCAATCACTCAATTAATTTCAAAACAATATCCTCAACACTTTCTTCATTCAAGAACATAAAACACAGGCTGCTACATCCTTCACAACAAATGTAAGACTTGTGTAAGTGAATAATGACTTAATAGAACCATCACAATACTTAACAATATTCTCAAACCATTGGAAAGAATTTAGTTCAAAAAGAATATGCATTCCATAAGCTTACTTTTCATACACTCTCTCCACTAATCCAAGACATATCATGATTCTACTTAGGTTAAGTAGGACTTTCAAGTTTGTAATGCAAGGCTAACAGCTTGTAATGTAGCTTAGCAAACGAATGATATAGGAAAATCAAATAGCAAAGAAGCTGAGAGTTCGCAAGAAAAGGATAAACAAAATGAATCAATAATTTTCAACTCTTCTTGCTCTCCTATTCCAAAAATCAATCAAACCCATAACCTTGTTTAGCAATTACAATTCCACTCAAGCAAATCCTGCATTTTTACTCTTTTTCTTTTCTTTATCTCATCTTTTCCTTCAGCACCTCTTCTCTATTTTCCACAAGAACATTCATATTTTTCAACAATGGTGTCAAGGCTTTGATACGAACTCAACTTTTACAGCTCAACCACCATTCCTCTTGCGATCTTTCTTTTCTCTTTCTTTCAATTTTCTTTTCTTTCACTGCTACTATTCTTTTCATTCCCTCCCATCCTTTTTACTTTTCAGCAGCTTTTCTTTTTCTTTTCTTATTTTCACTCTTTCTTCTCTTTCTTTTCTCTTTCCAGATCATTCTTTTCTTTCTTTGCTCTTTCCAGCTCAACACAACTATTGATACATACCTGAAAGCAACGAGTCATAATCGTTCTCCAAGTATTCTTCCTCAACATTCTTCTACGTATATTTTTATCCATCAAGAGCATCAAGATTTGAAAAAATTATTCAAACTCTCAGAAACAAGCAATGGACAAAGTATGGTAACGGGTTTTGAAGAAAGAAATCAACAATTTAGATTTAAAATAGTCACTAGGGATAATATAAAAATAGGTAGGCTTGAAAAGTGCAAACTATCCAAAGAAGGTCTATTACCGTCATCCCTAAGTTAAATCATGACTATTTTTCTTATTTTATCTCGAGAGGTATTCAAGTAAATTTTAGAATGATCCATGAATTTTAGTAGGAAAACAGGTTTAAGAACAATGCGAAGCATTTGATCAATAACTATTTCGTTTATGTGAATGCAAAAAGTCATGCATAAATCATAAATGATCTAGAACATATGCTCTATCATCCATCATAAAGACATGCATTAAAAATACAACTTGAAATCTTAAAGAAAATTAAAAAGAAATTTGAAAATTTTGCTCACACAAGAAGGATACAGGTTGAAATTTCAAAGAAAATCAGGAAAAAAAATTGAAAATTTTGCTCACACAAGAAGGAAAAAGTATATAAGAATGATGCATAGAAGAATTTTCAATCGAACTACTCCCCCACACTTAAATTAGACATTATCCTCAATGGCAAAATAAATAGAAAAAAGAAATATTGTCACGGGACTAAAAATAAAGGAGAAAAGAGAAGAAAGAAAATACTTCCATGACGAGGTAGCTCTAATTTTCCAAACTTTGGGCTCAAAATAAAATTGAGAAAAATTTGGACAAAGTATATCACCAAACTACTCTCCCACACTTAAATTGGACTATGTCCTCATTGGCAAAAAATAAACACAAGAAAGAATCTCCAAAGGGACTAAAAATAATAAGGGGTTAGAAAGTTTAAGTAATACTTCCCAAGTGCAATAATGGTCCAATAGATATCCAAACTTGAGGTAAAGAGAAGGGCTTGTCCAAGAGGACTTTATGCCTATACAACAAAACACAAATAAAAGTACAAGAAAAATACTAATAAAATAAAAACAAACCTAAATAAAAGAAAACAAGGTAAAGAAAAAGACAAATAAAAAAATAAAACAAAAACTTTTTACACTCATCATGCTTCCTCATCAAACCTTTTTAAAAAAAATTAAAGCTCAAAATAGAAGATAGGTATTATGAATGTAGAATGGAGAAAGTTTTATGAAAATAATTTTTCTTACTAAGGCAAAACACATAAACCTCTGTCTCTAATATTTCTTAAGATACACAAATATTTTTGTCAACATATAAGTGTGCATGGTTTCTAAAGAATGTATCAAGCTTGAAATAACCTTTTATCCCTTCAAAAGAATGTTCATAATTAGAATTCCCCTTTAAACTTAGTATTTGAGTTCTTAAAGATGAGATCAAGAAATCCTTACTTTTCAAGGCATGGTTTACAAAAATTAAGTTACCTCTCTGAAATTGGGGTAAAGGGTAGAATTCATCAACATCCTCAAAGGGTTTCTTAGAATGAATGATAAATCTAACTTCTTGAGGTATGTTGAACTCCATACATCATCATTGGGACCATTGTTCTCCAAGAAGTGAGAAGAGCCTAAGAAATCATGTGACAAAGAAATATTAGAATTATGAGCACATAGAGTAGAATTAAATACCTCTCTTACCACATCATGCAATTGTCCCTCATAGCCTCTCTTTTTTTCTCAAGGTCAAGTATACGGGCTTGCATGAACTCATGAGTCTTCTCAACAATCTTAACTAATTGTTTCATTTGATCGCCCAATCATTGCGAAGCTTCTTTATGCCACTAAACAGATGAATTTGTATTGGCAACAAAAGAATTCACTAATGCTTCTAATAACGTTTTACTAAAAATATCAATGTTAGCTTGTAATTTTGCCAATCAATCAGCAATACAGTAATGTTTTTTTTTTTTTTTTTTTGAAAACGAAATAAAAATGATGAACACGCAGCAATAATGAACAATGCAATTTAATTCATGAATAAATAAATAAAAATAAAACAAAATCTACTATATCGCCTTCAAGTCATTAGATCATGTACCAAGGCTAACACCTAAAAAAAACAAAGAAGCAAGTTAGATACATAATTCATAATTAAAACAAAATAAAAGGAATACAAAGTTCGGCAAGAGAGCATAGTCAAAGTTAGTAAGTTAGATTACAAAGGTACACAAAGGATACACAAGATACAAAAAATGACACCTTGTTTCATAAAGAACAATTGTACATATTTACATATTCACATATTTACCTATTTACATGGTTAAATCAACAAAATCCTAGCTTTCATGATATTGTTCCCCGGCAACGGCGCCAAAAACTTGATGTGGTTAGATTTAGGTATAAAAATAATATAAAAACTAAACGCATTCCCAATCAAGTTTACATTAAAATGTTAACTCCAAATTACAAATATGAGCAACTGTACTCATCATTAACATAGCATATGGTTTAAACGAGTGTCGAGCCTCAAGAAACAAGTATACATTAATTCATTTTCTTTCATTGTTTAACCGACTCAATAAAGTGAAAAAGAAATAAAATAAAACAAAAGACAATAAAAATATATACATGTCAAGGATGGATAAGTATGTAACTCAAGCCATTGTTTGGACAAACATGATCTTAAAGTACCCAATCTTTATCATAATTAATTATTCTCTTGGCATCATAAAGGATTAAGATAGATTCACTTCTTTTTCAATCCATGAAATCACTACCTTCTAGATAAATTAGAATCACTTGGTCTTATCTCAACTAACTCATCCAAAAGATACATTAAACACAATCCTTGATTAAATTCCCTTAGTCTCGGCGAATTTAAAACATGAAATTAACCAATGAATCTTTGGTCTTCGCAAACATCAATTAATCTTTAATTACCTAATCCTTATCAAGCAACCCCCTTGGTCTCGGCGAATTAAGAGACAATAAATATGAAATTAATACATTGAAACTACCACTAACCCCTTTGGTCTCAGCGAATTAATAGAAAGAACCAACAAAGTAATCCCGTAATAAGCACAAGTAATTAAATACCAAGAATAACAATCAATTAATAAAAAGATCAAATAACTCTAAAAACCATGAATATCTGAAACAATGTCGATTTATAATAAAACAATTAACATATCATTGTTAAGAAAAAGAAAACAAAGTAAAATAAAGCACTCATAGACAAGCCTCCTTCTTCTTCCTTTGAAGACCTTCTTGCACAATCCTCCTTGAATTGAAGAATTCCTTCTTTGATTGAGTGATTTTCTGTGATAATCAATGAATTCTCTCCTTTTCCCTTGTGTTTTTCATCTATTTATAGGCTTAGAAAGTGTCTAAACTCATTGGTGCAATGTTCTTGGCCGAATAGAAATGGGAAGATACTAAAACTTCACAGATTACCAAAAACCTTATAGAAAAATCACAATCCCACCTTTTCCTCAGAGTACAACCGGCGCCGCCTTGGCTCTCGAAGCTGGCACCGGTTGTGTTCTGGTTCTCTACTCGTTTGTCTATTTTTTTTCTTGATTTCAACACCATGTTGTCCAGAATGCAGCCGGCGCCGCCTTGGCTACTGGAGCTGGCACCGGTTCTTCTCTATTCCAATCTGTTTCACCAATTTTTGTCGCTTCGAAGTTCGTGTCAACAGTGCATGGCCAGCGCCGGTTCCGATGTCCTGTCCGGCGCCTCCTCTTTTCTGTTTTTGCAACGTTTTTACTTCGTTTTACCCCCAAAAATCTGTAATAATGAACAAAATACCTTTCCAAGGGTAAAATCTCAAATATAAAAGAATATGACTACTTATTAAACAAAATGTATCACAAAATAGCCTCAAATAATTACGAAAAATATAACTAATCATAATCCCACCAGATAGCTCCTTGGGGTGCAGGGTGAACTATGTGGTCGTCAAGAGAAAATCCAGCAGAATTGTTGGACAGCATTCCAAGAAGGGTCCTAGCACCAAGTCAGAGACCGTTCATATCTCCTGATTTGCACATGATAGTTGCTGCCTATCACCTTTTTATGCAACATTCACTTAGATGAAAAATTTTATAATTTCTGCTTTATGTTTTCTGCATTAACAATCTTACTCTTAAATTAACAATCCTGTTGATTCTTTTGATTATATGCTTACTATATCCCTGTTTTAATTCCTGATTAATTCCTTACTGCTTTTGTAACACCTCACTACCTATGCCCCATTAGGTTTGGGGATGTCGCATCGTCCACAGAACAAGAGGTCTTTATAATTAGGACACACAAAATAAAATAAAATAAATACTTTAAAGTTAAACTTATTACAACCCAGTAATACATGAACAAATTCAAAAATAATTGTCTGCTACTGTCTCTTAAAAGAAATATATAGAAAAAATAACAATGAGTCTTCAAGACATAGGTAATACTCTAGCTAATAACCTTCACAATGGATCGACCTGCAAAAATGGTATGAAAGGTGTTGAAATATACATCTTAGTAAGCCCGTGTATGTTTTAAGTGTTCAGGTAAAACAGTTTATGTATGCAAGTTGTAAAAGTTTCATAAAAGAAAATGCTAACAAGCCTTAAATAAATTTTATAAATGAAGAGTGGTGTTTTTCTTTCCAAAACATACATATGCACAATAAATATAACCACCCCAAAAGAGGTAGCCATGGCACCACACTTTATACACCATAACAACATAATGATCAGAATATCACACGTTGAACATACTGACACACGGTAGGTGTACGGCCTACCGGGTAAGATACTCCTCCATCTCTACACCAAAACTTACCAGTTGTCCACTCCAAAAATACACAGTCCACTTGACTGAACTTACTACCTTGGACAGGTATGACCTACAGAACTGGCATCCCATCCGGGAAGAACTCATCCCTCAGAGGTGGCCACCTACTGAGAGACTTACCCTAACCCTTCAAAGACTAGTCCTAATAGTCTACCCTTATTGAGCACTCAACGTTGCTTGTCTCACTTGGGAGGAAAAAGTCTATACAATGATTCACTTGAGAATATCAATTATGGTTTCTAAAATTCCTATCAAAGTTAGATTTTTAGGAAAAGTTTTGCGTTTGGTATGAAATTTCTTGTTTAGTTTTAAATAGTTTGCTTGGCTGAATGAAAAAGAAAAAACTGTCCACAATTACCTTTACAGTATAAATACTCGTATACATTGAGTTTGACTTGCCACAATAACTTTGGTCTTCAAATAGTTCCATGTAGGAACTTACCTTATCTTTTGCTCTTCTTAGATTTAAAAGTCTTTCGAGGTCAACATAACCCCGCTGGGGTAAACACAAGGTATAAGACAATATCCATGCCATATCTGCCTTAAATAAATAATTTCTAGTTCAACTAGTCACAACCACCCTAACTCTGATCATAATGTCTTAGGCTTTAATACTAGTTGATAAAATATTTTATAAAATAAACTAGCTTGATGAGTTAAATTAAATGGGTGTTATAAAATAAATAATCAATAAAATTAATAATAAATGAATTACACTTAATTTTTAATTAATAAATAATAAATAAATTTTAATATAAATAATATTTGTGGATATATATAAAAGCTTTAGTAAGGCTAATTAATATGGTCTACAAGGTCATTTGATTTAATTAATTTCAATATTTTATTATTTATTTTTAATAAAAGGATTTTATTTACTTAACTAATAAAATAATATATTAAATAATACTCTATTTCAAACCTACCTATTGTTTTCAAATTTTATAGATTAAATTGAATAATAATTCTACTTAAATTAATAACAATAATGTTAGTAAAATAATTCTAGAATTAATAGAAAATAGTTTTTTCAATAATTTTCTATTATTAGAGAAGATCTATGAACATATTCTCATATAACATCTTAATCCATCCATGAACATACACTTGAATCAACATATACTAACACATGGATAATCTCTTTCTAGGCATAATCATCATCTATGGCTTTATTGAAAAATAAGAACATAAAGGCCTAATCACCAATGGTGTCATAATATTTAACATGCATCAAAACATCCATAAATCCATTTAATCATGATGATCATATATTGATTTAAAAGAAAATTCCATAAGGCCTAATCATACATTCCAACTCTCATATCCTAAGTCTATCCCCTTCACCCACATGTATATACTCAACCTCTACTTTATTCAATCATCCTATCAACATCTAAGAGTCTTAATTATGAAAATTAAAAAGGAAGATTTAAGGAAAAATACTTGATGGGTGATCGCTTCATGAAGGATTTTCCTTGGTTAGTGAAAATCCTCTCGAGCTTGATAGCATTTAGTGGTCCGGAAGTATCCATGGTTGGTCATCACCATTTCGGCTGTGAGAGAGAGAGAGAGAGAGAGAGAGAGAGAGAGAGAGAGACGAATGAGACTAGAAAGGAATATTAGAAGTTGAGTAGAAGATGAAGAACAATGAGGTTGTTCTTATTTTACCTTTTGGTGTTCTTGAAACCTTCAACAAAAAAGGTTGGAGTGATTGGAGGTATTTAGGATTGGTTTAGGCTTGAAGATGAGAAGTGTGTATTCTTGGTGTTTTTTGAGAGATTTTGAGAGAAAATGAATTTTGAGAGTTGCTGAAATTGTGATGGTCAAATGGCCTAGTGTAGAAGGGAGTTTTGGCTATCAAGAATGAAAGAGAAGGTTTTCAGATTTTTTTGAAATTCAAATGGAGAAAAATGTGGAGTTGTTTGAGGTATAACATTAGTTAATGGAGTTTGTTCATGGAAGGTCTCTTACTCTTCAATGGTGTAAGGCTAGATTAGCTAGGTTTTAATCAAACAATGGAGGGTTGTTCAGTACCTAAGGCTGGCCGAAAATGGCCTTATAATGGTAAGGGATTTTCTGGTTTAATCACTTAGCTATAGGTATGTTTTAATGGAACAAAATCTGAAATTTAGTTTGAAGTTTGAAAAAGTTTTGGATAAAGTAATCTTAGGAACTTTTTGAGGTATGATCATAGAGACCTAGCATTCAAGGTTGGTGTGGAGGCCAAAATGTTCAGTCCATGGCTGAACAAGGTCTGAATTGCAGTGGTTTTGAATGAAGAATTTTGGCCTTAGCCTTGAGGAGACAAGTTGGAAAATTTCTGGAATTTAAGCTTCAAGAATACTTGGAATTGAGATGTTTTTATGCAGAATTTTCTGTTCTCTTTGACATGATTTTGAAACTGATTCTTAAGGGTGTTTGAAGGTCTTTTAATGGTGGTTTTCCAGCCTTCATCTTGAAGAAAAACAGAGAAAATTCCAGCTGTTCTTATGTTCTAATGGTGGCTTCAAATTCCATGTTTAATGTGGCTAGATTGCTGAAACAAAATTTTGGTTTTGGGATGTTTGTGCAGTCCAAAAATTCACTGAATTTCCAGCCTTCAACCTTACATAAAATGTCTGTTTTTCTTATAGAAATTGGGTAGGAAAGTTGGCTGAAACTTTCGAAAACATCCTTAAAAGAAATCTAGAAAATTTTCAAGATTTTTCTTTACCAAAACATGAACAAGATGAAGATGGAGTTTGAAGGAATAGCTATGGTATTTTCTTTTCCTTGGAATCCCTACCTAATTCTCCTCCCTATTTTCGGCCATCCCTATCCCACATGAGCTAATTTTCAAATTCTAATGCTAGGGATTTATCATAGAAGTTTTATGATTAAAAATGGATTAATGAATTAAGGATAGTATAAATTTCAAAGATGTTAGGACAAGGCTAGCAAAATAAAAGGGAACAAGATTTCTTCTAGAATTCTTTTAGGACAAGACCATGTGGTCTAGACTTTATCATCATGTCTTCCTTAAGACAACATTCCTATCTTAAAGGGATGTAAGAAAATCGAAAATTCAAACATGGTTAAGATAATTATAAATAAAACTTAAGTGGTGGGATTTGAACTCAAGACCTTAGAGATTAATTCACAAAATTCTAACCACTTAACCACATTAAATCTTGTTCTTATTTTCTTACTCAAATATTCTTCTTATCTAAACTTCAAGCCATCTTCCTATTTTGACCTCAAGAAAAATTACATTTTTACCCTTTTCTACCCAACATGCATAAATAAGCCATTTAACCTATAAATTACAATTTTAAAGCACATAAAATCATTCAAAAAAGTATATTTTATGCATGATGACATGATATGCATCGCATCCCCCTTACTCTAGAGTTGGCTTTAGGTGGGGTTTCACGGTTTTTTTTCTACTATACTCTTTTTTATTGATGTCAAAGGGGGAGAAATAAATATGCATTATATTAATTATGGATTGTGACTATACGGATTGTGATGCACTATATGAATTATGGATTGTGACTATATGGATTGTGATGCACTATATGAATTATGAATTGTGACTTGGGTTATATGAATTATGGATTGTGACTCGGGTTATATGCATTGAGGAAATATGGCATTGTGGTTATACAAAAAAAGTGTGCTTGTAAGTTTTGGCCTCATTCTGTTGTGATTTGGTTGAATGATATCTCTATTAGGAATTCATGTCATGCAAATACAGTTGGGCAGTGGAATAAAATCAAGAATTCCCTTCGAGGATCTTATTTATGCGTATAAACGGAATTGAACTGTGAAGAAAATATACCTTACATTGTGTCTTGGAATGAAAAATTTCCTTCTGTTTAACTTGTGGTGCAATCCAGCAAAAAAAAAAAAAAAAAAAAAAAACCTCTCTCTATCCATCAAAACACTAAAGCTCAAGAGTAGAGATTTCTCTAATAGAAATTCACACAAGAATCGTGCACAAGAACACACCGATATTTTTGTGCTAGCAAAAATCACTTGGCGGCTAAGGTATTTTTCTTGTTTTAAAGAAGATGTTTTTTAGGAAAAAGGACTCTCCATTTTCTAAAACCGCTTCCTATGTAATTTTCAAAAATCATAACCACACGAAAAAAGGACACTTCTTCCTCTCTAAATGCACAGCGATGTGTAAAGAGGTATTTTAGTCATTTCACCTGTACGTCGGAGACTTTGCTAACACAGCATTGTCCTTGGAGTCAATATTTTCTTATAGTGATATTAGAAAATATTTAAAATGCAAAATATAGCTATTTGTATAGCAGGGATATTTTGGTTATTTTAGTAGCCAATGCGATGTGTCTTTTTAGTCTTCAGAATAGCCCGTAAGTCCCAATTAATTTTGGGTTGAGGAATTGATCTCAGTTAAAGAGGATTTTATTTTATTCAGGAAATCTAATTTATTATTGGACTGGAATAAAAATAAATAAAATGAAGTTGAGAGAAATTTATTATCTGGTTTAATTGGTTATGTAATTATTCAGGGCCAAGGTCCAGTTTGAATAATTAGAAAATTAACTTGGGTTTAAACTAGATGAAAAAAGTCTTGTTTAATTATTTATTGGGTTATTTCTATAAACCCAGGAAAAAATAATTAATATTTAATTATTTTTTGTTCATTTGGGCTCATTAATTTTTTATTGGGTTATTTCTATAAACCCAGGAAATAAATAATTAATGCTTATTATTTTAAACTTTTTGGGTTCAAGAAAAATAATAAATATTATTTTGGCCCAATAGCCTGAACCATGGGATTTTTCCAGATAAGGTTCAGAAGAGTTTAAGGCTAAGCCAAACTCACTCTGTTGATAATATCCGAGTATTTGAAATATCATATCCCCGGGGATATTGTTATCAGATATTCAATACCGTGGATATTGCAAGAGAGACTCACGTCTCTGTGAAAAAAAAGAACAAGCCATTTGTTTTTTTTTTTTTTTTTGCTCTCTCTCTCTCGTGACTTCTTGTCTCTGCCTTTGTTCTTGATATTGCTAATCAAATAGAAAATAATTAAGAACATTGAGACCACTCCTCCTTACCTTTTGTTTCACCAATAAGGATTGAGGTAGTGGAATATTCCGATATCCGGAAAGCTTTGGCGCTCATGCAAACAAAGCAAAATAGGAGGTTAGCGGAATTTCAACCGGAGGCTTCAACAAGCAAGCAAGAATGAGCTATCCCTGTGGTTCAATCGATCTCTTCACAGCTAAAGAGGCTTAAGGCACATAGAGGTATTGATTAAATGCTTCCGGGCTATTGTTCTTCGTTGTTTTTTGCCTCTGTTTTTTTTTTTTCCCGTTTCCGCACAGCATGTTTCCTTTATTTTTCGTTTTCAATCTACAATAATTATAGTTAATTATAATATAGTCCATAAATTATAACTAATTATAATTGGACCATAACAACTTCTTTTCACAATCAACCCTATAATGTTATCAAATAACATCTTGAACATTCAATTCTCTATTATCTGTAACCTATTAGGTTTTTTGGTCTATTGGTAGTAAAATATGAATTAATCTAAACGTCTTTAAGATTAATAATTCTTAATAATTGTAGAATTAACTTATTAACTTTAATAATGATTGATTTATTAATTCTCTAATTAATAAATCCATATTAAGCAGAACATGAGTGATATCTAGCAACACATCATGACCACCCAAAAGTCCAGAAAGTCAAGTAGTTTGACATGAACCTTTTAATAGCAAATGACAATGCAATAAACTCCTTTTACCATACAATATTTGATTTGGTTTGGAATACGAAATTAGTGCCAACTCCTTCTAGAATAATAAATTAATTCTGGTCTGAATATTTTAGTATTTGTTCCAGGAATCCACTACTCATCATATGTATCAATTGAAATCATTTCCAATATACAATTGCCTTGGCCAAGGACTTCTCGAGTAGTGATTTCTACAAGTCCCCGTGAGATATTCACCCATACTATTAGTAGTGGTAAATCCTTTATCGACCCTCTCAACTATTTTTGTTTACCTCACATTACATATCCCATAGACGGCCATCGATCTGGCTTTAGAAATTAGAATCAAAGTACAATACTTAACAAACAAAGTACCTTGAAGATCTCAAGTCTAAGGATACTTGAACGTTTGTTATATCGAGATTCTATCACTGGTACTAAATAGTTATCCATGTGATTATCTCATAGTTAGGTCATCAAATGTACTTGTTCTATTAACAAACATCCACGTGTTAACTTTGAGTATCACAATACTCACGAATGTGAGAACCACCACCTGATCAAATCAGGAAGTATAACACGTGCTAGAATTAATGCATTAATGATGTCCTATCTAATTAATACTATGACTATAGATAATTTAAGCTGTGAACACTATCCAATATAGTAGGAATCCCACATCATGATTTTCTTAACACAGTGTTGCACTTTGGACTTTATCTAACAGTTATTTTACACAAAAGCAAATATCAAACAAATTGGAAGATAAAGAATGCCTTATTTATTTAATAATACACAATACACATAATACATGTGATTGCCTCTAGGGCATAACACTAACAAACTCCCACTTGCACTAGAGTCAATCATTTATTTATCTAATACCAAATGGCTTAACATGTCTGTCATGTTTCTTTTGGAATAGTGTTTTTGTATGCGGGTCAGCTATATTCTCATCTATGAAAACTCTCTCTATCTCTTACATCTTTTCTATCAATGATTTCATAAATCAAGTGATAGCACTCAAATTAAACATACAGCCTGATTATAACACGTAGTCAATATTATCATATTGGAAACTGGTATCAATACACCTTTTACTTATGAAGAATAGAAATAATATCTCCTATTAGCAATATGTCATTTACAAAAAGTGATAGGAACACAACTGCAATCTCTCTCACTGTCATTATCCTCATAAATATGGATTGAGAACCTGAAATCTGTTTTATGTCTTAGCGCTGTCAAAAGTGATCATGATAATGGTTATGATGCACATTATACCAAATATTAGACAATGAGGATATTTGTGTGGATGTTTATGAAAACTATGTTGTTTCTTTTTTGTTGCACAAAAAATTCTTTGTGTTAAAATTCCTTGAGAGAACTGGGTTCAAATTGAAAACCTTTGATCTATCATTGTGAAAATTCTCTTTTACCCAGCACAAACATAGGGGGAGCTTTGGATCCTAAATTTGTCAATCCAAAACATCAGTCCAAAACTGATTTTATAAGAAGTGATCTTCTGTCTTATTTTAACTTATTTTGGATGCACGATTTGGAAGCCCAAAATCTCAAATCCCAATTAGTTTTCAACGCACTTCATCATTGGTATCTTTTTATCTACTATTTATATATGCACATATATAGGGGAGTATTGTCGTTGATAGTTTATCCTCTACTCCTCTTCATATAAATACTTACATTTTTTATGTAACCATTATTTTGCTATTTCTATAAGAAATAGTCCTCTTTATGGAAGTAATGAGGATAAGGAGGTTGGTTGGGCCATAGGCTCATTGAGCTCTGTTTATGAGACTATGTTTAAATCTCTCTTATCTTAAACTATAATCACTCTTTGAGTCCTATAATAAGAGAACACATTTCAAATTAAATATATTCTTATCTCTCTTGGTCTAACATGTCCATATTGTCTATATCATTTTATTTTTTTTTTGTCACAATCCCATCAAGTTTGTCATCACTGAAAAATGGAGAGATTGCTAGCTCGAAAGGCATTCTCCTGGTTTTGGTTTATGATAAATATTAATGTGGACTAACATGTGTAATATATATGTGATAGGACATATTTGACTTCAATTCTTCCAAGGTGTGCTAATGAAACTACCAAGTAACTCTTAGGTAATGAAATCCAAGAGTGGTAGATCAAGTATAACTCCAACTTGAGAGATTACATACCAAGAAGCCCTTGAGAAGAATCATAAATTAGGAATTGTTATCAAGGTATTAATTATAAATTCCTATGTCTCTTTACCTTATGATCATTTTTCTTTTACCTTGAAGTACTTAAAAATGATTTCAAAAAGAAAATGATATTTCTAAATCTTAATTTTCGGTTAAAGTGGTTTTGGATAGACCTCTAAATCCATAACATCATCCAATGATCTATAGCATTTTTTAAATATATCTCTTTGCAAAAAGTGTCATTTTGGACTTACCTTTTGAATGGACATCCTTCCACTTTGTGAATCTAAAACCCTGAAATCCTGACAGTAGTAACTAGCCATTACTAGCTGTTGGGACTTCGGGATTGGCTCTTTTAAAAGCTTCTAAAACTCGATTTTGAAGTAGATTTTTGTGCTATCTCTCTAAGAAACATTCTTACACTTAGAATACAAAAATCTCCTTTTTTATTTGTGCTTCAAAGTGAAATAAAATTGTTCCAAAGGTAAAAGGTATTAGTGCTTAGTTGTTCATGTTCTGCTCAATCTGTGAGCTATCTCTATACTCTTTCTTAAATTCACTTCGTATTAAGGTTAAGGAGGTAAAAATCAGTTGGGGTGAACCTTAATTGTTGTGTTTAAAAAGATTAGGAGTAAAACCAAGTGTGATGATCCTCTTGTATAAAATTAGTGTTACCTACCACCATTAATTTGGAAAAAGGTTCTAGTGAGTGGTGTTGAAATCCTTAAGTGTGAACGTAAGGTAGTGAATGTAGATCATTTAAGGATCGAACCACTATAAATCCTTGAGTTTCTTTTTGTGTTGTTTGTCTAAATTTTTTTACTGCATTTTCACTGGTCCTCAAATCTTAAATGTTGTACCTTTTTCTCTAAAATTAGCGGTTCATTTAAGATTCTTGCATCATATAGTAAGTTTGTCATTAATAGCTTAGCTATCTATCTTTATTTCATACAATCCTCTCACTATTATGTACTGATTTAAGAGACCTCTATCTGCACTCCTAAAGCTGCGAAACAACTCTGCCATTCGGTTTGCCCTTAGCAAAAGATATCAAATTTTTAATTTGTATTTGTTTGCGATAAACCTTATTCACCCTCCCCCCCCTTCTTAAGGTTTATCATAATGTAAATAACTCTAATATAAATTATAATTTTACCTTTAATTCAAAGTAAAAGAAACTAAAAGATGGTTCTAAAACTTTAAGGTATTTATTGTGTTATAGTATAAGATATTAAAAAATAATTTATATTTTAATACAAGAATATCTATGAAAAGATCATCCTTGAAAAAATATTTATATAAATCAGATATTTACAAATGATAACTCCACAAGTGAGTTTCGCGGACTTTGTTTGTACTGTTCATTGTTGGTCTCAAGCTCAGATTAAAGAGGAGAGTAGCGATAAGATTTGTGACAATCAACGTAAAATATAGTCGCATCTATAACATAAACTATTAATTCAAAGTAAAAGATGGTTCTAAAACTTTAAGGTATTTAAGTGTAATTGTGTTATAGTATAAGATATTAAAAAATTAATTTATATTTTTAATAGAAGAATATCTAGTAGGCTTTAACCAAAATGGGTCTCTTTGAAAAAACCCACCAAAACTGGATTGGAATTTGGAAGCACCCCTTACAGATTCCTCACGTTTGGCAAACATGAGATGCAGGGGCACCTCGCATTGAGATTTTATTGTTGAATCATAACTGCTTATTGAGATTTTAGTGTGACTTTATTGTTGAATTGTGTAGCAAGTGAATATTGAGATTTTGCAAGAAACTATATTTGTCGAATTCTTTACTGATTTGTGACTGTATATATTTTATCTGTAGTGAACCAAAAGTTTAGCCATCTTCTGTTGGTTTGGTTTGTGTTATTTTGTGGTGAATGGATAGATAAATTCTGGCTTCCCTTGTTGTTGGTTTGGTTTGTATTGCGTTGTGGTGAATGAATATACCCCTTTGATCTATCTTGATTTGTGGTATGGTGAAGTTTATGTTAGAAACAGGGTACCTACGAGCACAGACAGGCAACTCAACTGAATTGAACAAGCACCGCCTATACCCGACCAGGGATAAACGTAATTATCAAATATCAACAATGCCGGCAAGGCCACACAGTCCAAACGTAATGTAACTAGATAGAATTCAAACTTAATAAATAAGTCAGTAGTATACCCGAGAGACTTGCTCGCGGTTCTTCCAGAACGTACCTAGCGCTGGCACTCCTCTGGACAAGCTTCGCCGCAACGTACTGTACTGCTGACCGAATCACCAGTCTAATACTGGCTTGCCTTCAAGAAGCTATTTGCCCCACTCCGGTGCGATGGGTACAGCGACTCTTCTTACAGGATAAGACGGTCTCAGATCACTGTTGACGCACACCAACTGCGATCACCTCGAAAATCCCCTCAGTTCACCGGTCCCGATAAGTCAAAAAATTATGGATCGTAGAGAGAGAACCGAAGCGATGAATTTTCTCGCAGGAAGCAAAAAAGCACGAAAATGGGTTAACCTTAATGGCGGCTCTATTCCCTCTCTTAATCTCGCCTTAGGAAAATTAAAACCCAATTCGGATTAGGAAGCCCTAATTCCTTACCAGATTTTATGTTTCCTATTCCTTTTCAAGCTAGAGTTAATTGGGCCAAATAAAAATAGAGGATCGTGAAAACATGGGCCAAGCCCGAGCCCGAGCCGAGCCGGCCGGGCGGCGCACGCGTGTTGCATCCTCCATACCTTGGGCTTTTCTATTAAGTCTATAGAAAAGCCTTTTAGTATATAAAGGCTTCCACACTCCTTTATTTTTCTCATGTGGGACTCATGTCTAACATAAGTTCCCAAATGGTTAAACACCCAACTTTAACAATATTTAATTATGGATTCCCACCATGAAAATGGCTTCTACCACAATCAAAACAATCTCTAACATGTCAAGAACAATTCCCATTAATTGTTTTAAGCTAACTAATCATGAGTTAAAAATTATTAACTCCTAAAGTTGCCATTTTCAACAATCCCCCACAAATCCATAGTTAAAGACTATTCAGGATTTACATAATCTGCTTTCGATAATGGTACATTTCGGTTTGAACCACTACCTAAGGTATCCAACTTATGCCCCCACAGGAACAGATGGACTTAAGTCTTGAATCTGAACCTTGAATGTGACGGCGTCCATTGGTAACAACAGACTATCGACTATGGAGATAATCTTTAGGGTTGACACGTTATGGCCATGTGTCCTGATCCTGTCTCATGAGTGTATTCAGAGAAAACCCAATTCCCTTTAGTTGCACCCACACAACAACATTCACATAGTTGGCGATCTCCAAGGATGTACTGCTAGCATCCTATCTAAAAGACTTGATCCCATTCAGAGTCAAAACTCTTACTAATTGCAGTAACCACACTACAGGCTTTCAGGGAAAGGACCTAGATACAAAAATATCAGAACTAGTGCCAGATTCACTCAAACAGCTTGTTTATACCACATTGAACTGCCTTACGGGATCTCCACTTAGTCAGTTGGGTTGCTACTGTAGGTGAATCATTTCTGGGTTATCAGTCCCATTCCCAACCTGGATTTAAGGAACAATGATGTTTCAAGTTCCTTAGTTAGGGGGTCTGCAATGTTATTTTTGGATCCAACAAAGTCAACAGACACCACCGTTTCAGACACTAACTCCCTTATAGACTTAAGTCTAACTTGGATGTGTCTCTTAGTCTTTTGATTATACTTGGTACTCTTTATCTTTGCAATTGTGGTTTGACTGTTACAATGCACAGATATAACAGTAACGGGCTTGCTGATCATTGGCAAAAAGGACAATAGTCCATACAGCCATTCAGCTTCCGTTCCAATAGTATCCAAGGCACATAACTCAGCCTCAAAAGTTGACCGAGTTATCAAAGTCTGTTTACAAGACTTCCAGGCGACTGCTCCGCCACCTAATGTAAACACATATCCAGTGCAACCATTGCTACCAGAGTTCTTGGCTATCTAACTTACATCACTATACCCTTCAAGTACAGCAGGGAATTTCCCATAATGCAGCCCAATGGACACTGTTCCCTTCAAGTACCTTAGTACTCTATCCAAGGCCTCCCAATGAGTCCGATTTGGACAGCTTGTATATCTTGCCAGCTTAGATACAGAAAATGAAATATCCGGTTTTGAGCCATTTGCAAGATATTGCAAGCTACCAATAATTTGAGAGTATCTTAATTGAGACACAGGAACTCCACTTTCATTTTTGAACAAAGCTACAGAAGGGTCACTTGGAGTTTTAGCAATTCTACAATTTTGATACCCGTATTTCTCAAGAACACTCTCAACATAGTGAGTTTGAGAAATGGTTATCCCCTCAGTTGAGCGAATTAACTTTAGGCCAAGAATCACATTTGCTACTCCCATATCCTTTATTTCAAACTTACTTTTCAAAAATGATTTAGTCTTATTAATTATTTCAATATTGGACCCAAATAGCAAAATGTCATCCACATACAGGCATAGAATAATACAAGCATTACCTTTAACCTTACAGTAAACACACTTGTCATTCTCATTTATGTTGAAGCTAAATAATAAAATTGTTTTATCAAATTTTTCATGCCATTGTTTGGGTGCTTGTTTTAGACCAAATAGGGATTTAATAAGTTTACAAACTTTCCGTTCATTTCCTTTAGCTACAAATCCCTCAGGTTGATTCATATATATCTCTTCTTCAAGATCACCATGAAGAAAAGCTGTCTTCACATCCATTTGGTGGATAGTGAGACCATATATGGAAGCCAATGCAATTAGCACTCGGATTGTAGTTAAACGAGCGACAGGAGAGTATGTATCAAAATAGTCTATTCCCTCTTTCTGTCTAAACCCTTTGACAACTAATCTGGCTTTATACTTATCTATGGTCCCATCTGGCTTAAGTTTCTTCTTAAATATCCATTTACATCCAATTGTACTGCACCCAGGAGGAAGATCTACCAATTCCCATGTCCCATTGGAGACAATGGAATCCATCTCACTCTTGACAGCTCCTTTCCAATGCCCTGCTTCTGAGGAAGCCATAGCTGCTTGAAAAGACAAAGGTTCGTCCTCAACATTGTAAGTGACAAAGTCACTTCCAAAGTCCTTGACAACCTTAGCTCTTTTACTCCTTCTAGGTTCTTCCAATTCCTCAATTTGAGTATTGGGACTATTTGGACCTGCCCCCACATCTTTCATCCTTTCGACATGATCAGGAATGGAATCAGATGTTAAGGCTGAATCTAAAGTAGAAACATCTTGAGGCAAACCAGTTTTCATGGGAAACACATTCTCAAAGAATGTAGCATCACGATATTGAATGATAGTGTTACAATCTATACCAGGTATTTCGGACTTAATTACCAAAAACCTCATGGCATAGCTTGTTTCCACATAACCAATAAAAATGGCATCAACAGTCTTTGGTCCTAACTTCTTCCTTATATGTTCAGGGATTAGAACTTTTGCAAGACAACCCCACACACGGAAGTATTTTAAGTTAGGTTTCCTACCTTTCCAGATTTCAAATGGAGTTACCTCTTTATATTTATGAGGGACTCTGTTCAGAATATGGCAAGCCGTATTCAAAGCCTCACCCCACATATACTTAGGCAATCCAGAATTCAAAAGTAAACTGTTGATCATATCTTTAAACGTTCTATTTTTTCGTTCAGCAATCCCATTAGACTAGGGAGAATAAGGGGGTGTCTCCTCATGAATTATGCCATTGCTTTGGCAATATTCAACAAATGGATTAGACACATACTCTCCACCTCTATCAGATCTTAACTTTTTAAGTTTCTTGCCAGTTTGAGTTTCAACTTCATTTTTAAATATGAGAAACTTTTCAAGTGCTTCATCTTTATGTTTAAGTAAATAAATATAGCAATTTTTACTGCAATCGTCAATAAAAGTAATGAAGTATTTCTTATGATCCCTAGTCAACAAGCCATTGAATTCACAAATGTCTGTGTGAACTAAATCAAGTATTTATGAATCCCTTTCATAGGGTTTCCTGGTTGTTTTAGCTTCCACACACACTTGACATTTATTTTTCTTATCAATTAAATGTTTAGGGATCAAGTCTAAATTCATCATTCTTTTAACAGAATCTAAATTTAAATGTCCAAGTCTACTATGCCAAACATCAGTGGATTCAATAATGTGCACCATAGGATAAACAGAATTCTCAATAGAAGAAACTTTATTCAAATCAGAAGTAAAAGGTTCCCTCTTAATTTAAATAAACCATCTGACAAATAACATTTGCCAACAAAAGAATTGTAGTGCATAATCACTACTTTTTTACATTTGAAAGTAAATTCATAACCCTCTCTAACTAAACATGAACCACTAAGAATATTCTTACGAACTGTTAGAACATGTTGCACCCTATGAAGAGAAAGAATACGCCCTGAAGGAAACTTCAAGTCCACGCATCCAATCCCTAACACATTGGCTGCAGTTGAGTTCCCCATCTTCACAGTTTTTCCTTTAATAGGCTGGTAAGACACAAAAAGCAATTTATCAGCACAAACGTGCACATTTGCTCCAGTATCAACCAGCCATTCAAGTGGCTCATAAATAGTAAAGACTTATGGGTTAACAGAAATATACATTTCATCATCATTGGAAGTAGTGATGCCAGTCTCAGCCTCAATGGTACAAACCTCAACAAGGTGAGTACTCAAATCAGCTTCCGCTTGACTAGTATGCTCTACCACCACACTGACTTGTGCTTCAGAATTTGATCCTTGTTTGACTTTGGACTTTTTAGACGGACAGTCCTTAGCCCAATGTCCAACTTGACCACAATTCCAGCAAGGTTTGTTCGCTTTCGATTTCTTCTTGGCCTTGCCTTTTGTCTTGTTTATGTTTTTAGAGTTTGAGTTAACCCCCACATTCCTCTGATTATTGTTCTTCTTCCCAATAGTCACCACATGGACATTAGACTCCACAGGTACAATACGACTATTCTTTCTATGTTACTCCTCAATGGATATTGATTTCATCAGATCGTTTAGAGAAATCTTCTCCGTCTTGTGTTTGAGGGACATACCAAAGTCCTCCCAAGACTTAAGAAATTTCTCTATCACTGACATCACTTGAAACTTCTCAGGAAGTTCTATATCCGATTCATGAAGAGAATGAATAATCAATTGCAACTCTTGAGTCTGTTTAGTCACAGACTTACCCCCAACCATCTGAAACTTCAGGAATTTGGAGACATAATACCTTTCCAGACCTTGATCCTCGATATTATATTTCCTATCCAGTTCATCCCATAGCATCTTTGCTGTGTATGACTCAGACCAGTAGACATCAAAGAGAGCATTTGTCAATACGACCATATTGCCCCTCTGCCTACATCGTTCTGTTCATCCCACGCAGCAATCTCAGCTACTCTAGAATGCCTTTCAGTTGGTATAGGCTTGTCTACCTGCACTACTGATAATAAGCCCCTCATAGTCAACCAAATTTTCATGCGTTGTTGCCAACGCTTGAAATTCTGCCTTGGACCAAACTTGTCCGGCAAACCATTCAAGTCAACCAAAGGCTTATACGCAGCAGATGCAGTACCTGACGAACTGGCTATTGCACACACACAGATAATTGTAGAATAGCTTCTTGAAGACTGTTAGAAACAGGGTACCTACGAGCACAGACAGGCAACTCAACTGAATTGAACAAGCACCGCCTATACCCGACCAGGGCTCTAACAAACGCAATTATCAAATATCAACAATGCCGGCAAGGCCACACAGTCCAAACGTAATGTAACTAGATAGAATTCAAACTTAATAAATAAGTCAGTAGTATACCTGAGAGACTTGCTCGCGGTTCTACCAGAATGTACCTAGCGCTGGCACTCCTCTGGACAAGTTGCGCCGCAACGTGCTGTACTACTGACCGAATCACCAGTCTAATACTGGCTTACCTTCAAGAAGCTATTCGCGCCACTCCGATGCGATGGGTACAGCAACTCTTCTTGCAGGATAAGACGGTCTCAGATCACTGTTGGCGCACACCAACTGCGATCACCTTGAAAATCCCCTCAATTCACCGGTCCCGATAAGTCAAAAAATTATGGATCGTGGAGAGAAAACCGAAGCGGCGAATTTTCTCGCAGGAAGCAAAAAAGCACGAAAAGGGGTTAACCCTAATGGCGGCTCTGTTCCCTCTCTTAATCTCGCCTTAGGAAAATTAAAACCCAATTCGGATTAGGAAGCCCTAATTCCTTACCAGATTTTATGTTTACTATTCCTTTTCAAGTTAGAGTTAATTTGGCCAAATAAAAATAGAGGATCATGAAAACATGGCCTAGCCCGGGCCGGGCGGCGCGCGCGGGTGGCATCCTCCATACCTTGGGCTTTTCTACTATGTCTATAGAAAAACCTTTTAGTATATAAAGGCTTCCACACTCCTCTATTTTTCCCATGTGGGACTCATGTCTAACATGAGTTTCCAAATGGTTAAACACCAAACTTTAACAACGTTTAATTATGGATTCCTACTATGAAAATGGCTTCTACCACAATCAAAACAATCTCTAACATGTCAAGAACAATTCCCATTAATTGTTTTAGGTTAACTAATCATGAGTTAAAAATTATTAACTCCCAAAGTTACCATTTTCAACAATTTATATATATGTAAACTGTAATACATGGACAGTGAGCATATAAGGGTCGGAATTTCTTTTTCTAAAATTATAAAGTTAACATTTGGCAGTCGTTTATTTTCTGACCACCGAGGAACTGAGGGTTTTTGAAAATTATGTTTGAAAGTTATTTTAGTTATTTTTTAATTGGGACTTTTTGGATTGCAAACTGAGGTGTTCGCACATTTGGACATCAATTCGTTCGGTTTTTTATTTTAATGAATAATAACTTAATATAATTAAATTTAAATTGTTAAATATTTTTAATTTTTGCTTACCTTAAACGAATAAGAATATTAATATTTAAATTTATTATTTTATATGGAAAGTTAGATGCCAGGAGCCTTCAAAAATTTTCAAGTAAAAAGGAAAAAAAATGGTTAGAGTGAATTTATCAAAAAATTAAATTATCCTAATCTTTTTTAGATACAATTACATTTGGAATATTAATATTTTAAAAATAAATTTTTATCAATTTCAAATAATTGAGAATTTAAATATGTTGAAATAGTAATTTGAATTAAATAAAAATTATCTAATTATTTTCAATTTATTTAAAATAAAAAATAATATTTGTATACAAACTTAAGAAGATTTAATTTTGAATATTGAATATTAATAAGAATACTTAATTTTATTTTCAAAAATTTTTGAGATATATATTTTATGAAATAAAAATTTAAAAAAAGGTTGCAAAATAAATTAACATGAAGATTAATAATTTTTTCATGTACTTTACAACAATAAACTTGTAAAGTCCGGAAAAAAAGTAATAATTTATCCTTTCAAGTTTTTAAATATTAAAATTTTATATAAAAATCAAATAGAAGAAATCAATTTATTAAGTCTATATTCTATTAAGTTTTTTTAGATATTTACGTAGTTAAAGATTCTATAGCTAAGTGAATTATATATTATTTAATACTTCAAAAGAAGAAAAATATTTTTAGTCATTATTTTAAAAGATAAAAATAAAACAAAAATCAATTAGTAAAAAGTAAAAAAGATATGTATAATTCCCTAAAAAATTGTACATATAAAATTTTTAAAAATTAAATAAAAACTTAAATATGGATTTATTGTCTCAAATGATTAAAAAAAATTATACAGATATAATTTTATATTAAACGACAAATTAAATTTCAAATATGAATTCTATAACTAAATTTTCTAATATAAAAATAAATTTTGAATGGTATCTACACGCAAACAATTCTTGTAGAGATCCATTTCAAGTATTTAAATATTATGTTTTTATATAAAAATTAAATACAAATTTCAATTTAAATTAGATTAATATTATCACATTATATTCAGTTTCAAATAAAATAGAAAAAATAATAATGTTGAATGAAAGATTAAAAAAATAAGTCCTTATATTTTTATATACAAATTAAATTTGAAATATTAATATTAAATATATGAAATTATTTAAAATTTATATTTTTTGAAATTAAAATTAAACGATAATATTAAAATTAAATTAACAATAATTAAAAATGAGATGTGGATGGAATCTCTCTGTCTTTCCCGTGAATCTCTTTGTCTGAATTGCTTCTCAGACATGGATGGAATCTCTTAAAAAGAGAGAAGAAGAAACAAACAAAACCAGAAAGCAGCTATGACCATGTTGGGGAAATTGTGCAAAAAGGTGTAGCACTACCTCCTGTCTCATAGACAAAAACTCCATTCTCTGTCGAAATTGGGATCGGGCAGTATCAGCACGCTGCACCTCCCGTCTTCAGACGCGAGGAACCCTGCAGGGGTGCCTCCAAATCCCAACACAGTTTCGGTGGGTTTTTTCAAAACAGACCCATTTTGGTCAAAGCCCCAAACATCTATTCTATGAAAAAGACCATCCTTGAAAAAATATTTATATAAATAAGATATTTACAAATGATAACTCTACCTGTGAGTTCCACGAATTTTGTTTGTGGTTTTCATTGCCAGTCTTGAGCTTGGATTAAATAGGATAGTTAGTATTGTCATGTGGGTTGACCTACACGTTTTCGGGTCATGTCAGGCTAATCCTCACTATGCGGGTCGGTCCCACGCTAATGTGGGCAGGTCTGTGTTGGGCCTAGGGCCAGAAACCCTAGGCTCGGCAAGCCTCGGGCCCTAGGCCCTTGAGACCTGCGGGCTTCGACCCGCGCCTATCCTCTCTCTTTCTTTTTTTTTTTAACTTAATTCGATTAAAAATTTTAATATTCACTTGTTTTGGAATTTTTTATTATTACTTAAATAATACGATTGTTTAAAATTATAAAAAATTACCTTGAAGTGGTGGAGGGTTTGGCTCGGACCTCTACCAGTTTTATTGATTAAAAAAATAAAAATTACATAAGAGATGGACTTAATATCTAAACCTCTTAAAAATATTACAATGATCAAATTTTAAAAATAAAATAAATATCATGAAAATAAAATTAAACAATTACATCATATTAGTTATTCAAATACTAGACTAACTATTTGACTCACCCCATTCATCATATGAGTCATCATCAACAATTTACAAATTGGCCATCTTATTTTCAGCTACGAACCAACTATTACAACACATTAACAGCTTCAAAGTATGAGAAGTCAATCGAAATCTTCTTTCATCAATTGTTCGAGCGCTCTCACTAAATACGCTTTTCGATGGCACTGTAGAGACATGTGATGTCAAAAAGATCACGTGACATTTTAGATAAAATTGGTATTGATTTACATAAGTCTTCTACCAACCACAAATGTAAAAATATTGATCTTCATTTTCTATTAGAGGCTACATATCGTAAATTGTCATCTCATTATAGATTGTAGATGATCTTTTTTTTATACTTCATGATATCCCAGGAATTAAATGCTGATGAAAGCAAAGAGGTAGATTTTCATGGTAGTTGAAATTGACTTCTAGATGATGATGATGATGATGATGAACATTTCCTACTTAAAGTAGTAGAATTAGTACAAGAAGACTCAAACTCATACAAATTATACATGTTAGATAGAGTTTTAACTATTTTATCTTTTATCATGCATTGCCTAAGTGTTTGAGATTTATTAAAATCTAATATTTCGTATAAATATTCAATAATACAATAAAATCCAGTCGTTTTTACTTGAGGATCCAAATACAATGTCATACAATATAAAATAGGAATATCTTTATAATATTTTTTATATTTTTCAAACATAGTTATTGTAAAATAGCCATATTGGGGATGCTCCATATACGTACCAAAGATATGTGCTACTTTAGCAAATGTTGGAAAAATATTATGAGTAGTGGGATAATAAGATCCTGATAAAAGTTTCATTGCATCTTTAAAAGCAAATAAAAATGTTGAAAGTGCAATACAATTTTTAAAATGAGTTTCAGTTAGCTGAGGTTGAAAATTGTTACTGTTACAAAATTCAATAAGTTGATTTTGAAAAGGTATAACACTTTCAAATATATCCAAAGTTGAGTTTAGTTTTACAATCTAATCTAAATATTTTAAAAGATATATATTGTTCTCAGTAAAAAGCCTTAAAATTTTGTTACCTAATTGAAAAAATTTTAATAAATAAAACAACATTCCTAATTATATTAGCAATATCATCAATATATTTATATCATTCCTTAACACACAAATTAAGTATATAATAAGCACACCTAATATTAAATAAAATACTATCTAATATATGATTCATAATATTTTTCAAAATTGTTATGGTAGAATCATTATTTGAAGTGTTATCTAAAGAAATAGAAATAATTTTATTTAAAATATTATATTCATGATATATTTGAGTAATCATTCTAGTAATATTAGAACCTACTTGAGGGTATTCAAATAATTTAAACAAATAGTTCTTTTTTGTACTAACCAATCATGATCTATCCAATAATATGTAATTCACAAATAAAATTCATTAATAATTGCAGTCCAACCATTACAAGTAAGAGTAAATTTTTAATTACAAGAATCAAACATAGCAATAAGACACTCTTTCATTTCTTTATATATCTTTGTTATATCATTTTTTAATGTTATTCTAGGAATCCTTTTCCATGCAAGTTGGCAATTGTTTTGCATCTATTGTTCATAATGTGAATTTTCTGTAAAATTAAAAAGTAATTTAGTTTGAACAATCATTTTAGCAAATCCCCTTCTTTTTTTTTTTTTATAATCGTATTAAAAATTACCTATAATTTGACTTTCTATTGTATGAATATGTTGTTGTTTAAGTAGGTTTTCTAATAAATCATTATGTGACATTTTTATATATTTAGCCAACGTTCATATCCCTCCTCCCTTCTTATATATATATACCACCCTACAAATTTTACATGTTGTCCTATTATTATCATTATCCTTTTCAAAAAGATTATAAACCGTAGATATTTTTTCTTTAACTATAACTTCCGAAGTTTCACCGTCATGCTGATCCATATTAGATTCATCAGGATTAATAGTTGGAGTTAGTTATAATTGTAAAATACTAATGCTAGGCCTACTATGGCCTTTATTTTCATTACCTATTTCATTATTTATTAAATTTAAGGTTAAATCTATATTGAAATAAAAATGTGAAAATGATTTAGATCCATTATTTCTAAACAAAAATAATCAATAAAAATTCAAAAAAATAAAATAAAGTATTAACAAATAACGAAATAAGAGAATTAAAAAATATAAATGATTTGTAAATTAATTTTAAAATTAAACAAATAAGTAATTAATAACGCTAAAGAATAAGAATGTAAGATTAAGAAACACTAACTAATTGATCGTCAAGAATAATAATACTTTGTAGAGCTTTACTTATTGTCTTCTTCAAGACTTGAACTATCCACTATTCCGCTACTTAATAATCTTCCAAAATATGAAGATTTTACTTGAAGAATTGAAAAAATATATTAAAAAAAATAAATTCAATTCTAACACTTTTTGTAGAGGAAATGAAGAGATTTGAGGATTATGAGAAAAAAGATGAATGAAAATAAGAGAGTTTGAGAGAATTGGAGAGAGTTGAGAGAGTTAGAGAGTGTTTGGTGAGTTTTGGGGTGAATTGGGATGTATTTATAGAGTTGTGGGGATTAGGAGGGAGAATATAGCCATTGGGGCTACAAAAGTAAGAAAAAAATTTTCTTAACCGTTGAGGGGCTAAATTTTTTTTAAAAAAATTAGAGAGCCATTGTATAATGGCTCTCAAAGGCAGGCAGGCCAGCCAGTGTGGCCGAACCGGCCCACATGCCAATGCTAAAGAGAGTAGCGGTAAGGTTTGTGATGACCAGCATAAAATATAATCGCATCCATGACAAAAACTAATTGATTGATTTCTGGGGAATTTCCTACTTAGTGACGCACTGTACTTCCTAGACCGGGCTATAGCAATAAATGTGTGAGAGTTGTAAGGGTTGCCTAGAAGTAGCGCACCATGTCAGTGATGGAGACGGAAACAGAGGGCATGCACGGTCACGGGAAAAAAATTCAGAGAAAAAAACCCGCGAGCCTTAAAGGCTATACAGAAACGTGAAGATCATACATTTGCGCTCCTTAACCCTTCTAGGTTGAGTAAGAGCGGATTGAACGATTGGAATCGCCTCGCTTTGTCCACTTGAAGAAGCTTTCGGTTGAACACCCACTAGCCTTCTACTCCGCCTTGTTTGCATGAACGCCTAGCTTTCCAGCTCTCGGGATATTCCTCAGCCTAACCTCTAGTCGGTGAACACAACAGAAAAGAGGAATGGTCTCAAGTGTTCTTGATTCACTTGCTATTGATTAGCCAAAGAACCAAGAATAACAACAGAGGAAAGAAGGAGAGTCTGAGAGAGAGAGACTCGAGAACCAGAGAGGGGACGTGAGTCTCTTGTGTGTGAAGGGAATTAGGGTTTTTCTTTTTCCAAAGAGTTGTTTATAAGTTAGCCAAAATTAGGTCTCTCATTATCTGATAAACATATCCCCGGGATTTCAAAACACCCGAATATTATCCTGAGAATCAGTTGGCCTAACCCTAAACTCCTCTTAACCGTATCTGAAAAAACCCCTAAGGTCCAAGCTATTGGGCCAGATAAATATTTATTATTTTTCTTGGACCCAAAAGGCCCAAAATAATAAATATTAATTATTTATTTCTTGGACTTATATAAATAACCCAAAAAATAATTAATGAGCCCAAATGAACCAAAATAATTAATCTTTAATTATTTATTTCTTGGGCCTATATAAATAACCCAATAAATAATTAAACATTAATTATTTCTCCTAGTTTAAGCCCAGGTTAATTTCCTAATTATTCATACTGGACCTAGGCCCTAAATAATTAATTAACCAATTAAACTAGATAATTAATTTTTCTCAACTCCTATTTTATTTATTTATTTATTTTATTCCAGTCCAATAATAAATTAGACTTCTTGAATAAAATAAAATAAAATAAAATAAAATAAAATCCTCTTCATACGAGACCAATTCCTCAACCCAAAAGTAGTTAGGACTTACGGGCTATCTCGAGGACCAAAAAGACACATTGCCTTGGCTGCTAAAATGACCAAAATACCTCTACTATATAAATAGCTGTATTTTGCATTTTAAATATTTCCTAATATCACCATAAGGAAATATTGACCCCAAGAACAATGCTGCATTCGCAAAGTCTCCGACCTACAGGTGAAATGACTAAAATACCCCTCTACACATCGCCGTACATTTAGAGAGGAAGAAGTGTACTAATACCCCTCTAAAAGACATCTACCATCCTTAGGCTTCTAATCTAATGATCCACGACTTCCTGGAGTGTTTCCGCTTTCCAAGGGAGCTACCTTAAAGCAAACATCCAAGTCATGTTTCCCAGGGCCATGGACATTTTAGACCATTCGGACAACCACAAGGGGCGATATAGTGCAAAAACTATCTTGTATAAGTCTGTTTTAACTAACTAGTCACACATACCCAACATGCAAGTATATTGGCCCTACGATAGAACCTCAACTATAGCAACTCAAAGTATATGCTTCCAGCTTCGCCAGACCACCAACTCACACTCAAGTCGTAGAGTACTAGTCCATGCTATAGCGGTAGTAGTCTAGGTTTCTATCATATAGTACTTTTAGAAACCACTACTACAGGTCTTGTCCTACGTATTCGAAATACGCTTATGTCATGAAGTGAGTGGACTACTCACTGGCTAAAGGTAAGCCATTCCCCATTTGGAATTCATAACATAATAACCTAAACATGATGAGGTTCCCAGTCTTATCAATAGGTTAAGAACAAATGTTTATGTGTTAAATAACCCGTGATCCATACCTTACTGTGAAAGACCACCATTCACATAGATCACTTATTTAAACATAATGGGTCTGTTCCAAACGAAAATCGTGCACAAACAAAAAGTAAATTCACAAACAATTTCTGAAAATAAATTCTTTTATTAAAACATTCGATTTTACATCAGAAACCTAGTCTAAGAGGGCATACAATCCAACAGTCAGTCCCCAGACACAGTGTCAAATATGCAAGAGTGTAGGGTAAAAAAGATAGTTCATAGTAATATGATTCATCTAACTTCTTAGAATATAAGATCTTTAACTGGTAAATTGGCATAATTAGTTAAGGTTATGAAAAGAAAAAATGTTAAATTTTTGTGTCTTTAGGAAACCAAACGGGTGGGTGAGAAAGTAAGAATAGTAGCTCCTTGGGGTTATAAGTTATGTTATTCAGGTAAAGTTAAAAATAGAAATGGAGTTGGGATTATTATTGACCGTAGGTTCATTAATGATGTGGTTGAAATGCAGAGGAAGAATGATAGGCTTTTAAGTATCAAGATCATAATTGGCAACGAGATTACTGTTGTTATTAGCACATATGCCCTACAAGTGAGACTTGATGATTCGGTTAGACAACAGTTTTGGGAAGATCTAGATGAGAGTGTACAGAGTATACTGTGTGCGGAAAAATTTTGTATTGGTAGTAATCTGAATGGACATGTAGGTACTGATCAGAGTGGGTTTGAGAGTATTCATAGAGGTCAGGGTTTCAAAGATAGAAATGTGGCAAGAACTACTATTCTTGACTTTGCCTTAACCTATAATTTGACTATAGCAAATACTTAGTTTAGGAAGAGAGATTTTCACTTGGTGACTTTCAGAAGTAGGTTAAATGTCAATTAGTAGACTTCTTTATTGTAAAGCGTAGGTTTCATAGTAGTTGTACGGATTATAAAGTTGTTTGAGGCTAGAGTGTGGTTACATAATACAGGTTGTTGGTTCTCAATTTTATTCCAGGAAAAATAGTAAGTAAATGGGTCATCGGGTTGATCCTAGGATCAAGTGGTGAAAGCGATAGGATGATGAAAAAACAGGCTTTGTCAATAGGAAAATCTAGGCGGATAACTAGTCTTCCAATATGGACTCAGATCCAAATTCTACGTGGAGAAAGATAACTCAATACATTAGGACAGTGGCTAAAGAAGTGCTTGATGAATCTGAAAAAAGAGTACCACTAAATAAGGGCGTGTCAGGGTGGAACAACGAAGTGAGAGAAGCCGTAAGGAATAAAAGAGAGTGCTATATAAACTTAAGGGAGTGTAGGAGTGCCAAGAATTTTGAGAAGTATAAGATCGCTAGAAAAGAAGCTTAAGAAGTTCTTAAAAAAGTAAGATCAATAGTTTTAGGAGAGATAGGTGTTGCGTAGTTCTCTAGTCTATTCAACAAGATATACAGAGTTAACAAGATGCGTACAAAGTAGAGGAAGAGTACTTTGATTCCTCTATACAAGAATAAAGGGGATGTTCAATACCGTGTCAATTACTACAAAATTAAACTTATGAGTCATACTATAAAGTTTTAGGAGAGAGTGACAGGACACAGGTTAAGAGGCATTATAATGATTTTAGATAATCAATTTGGTTTTATGCATGAATGCTCCACTACAGAGGCAATTCATTTATTATAGCAGATGATTGAATATTATAAGAAAAGAAAGAAAGATTTGCACATGGTATTTATTGACCTAGAAAAAATTTATGACAACGTGCCTAGAAAAGTAGTTTGATGAGTGCTAGCCAAGAAAGGTGTATCTCATAAGTATATTACCCTTACTAAAGATATGTACGATGGAGTATGTACAAGTATAAGGAACTACGCTGGAGTGATTACAAAGTTTTCTATTAATATCAGGGCACATCAAGGATCAACGCTTAGTCTTATTCTCTCTGCGATCGTTATGGATCAGTTGACTTATATTATACAGGAGATTGTGCCATGATGTATGTTATTTGCTGATGATATTATATTAATTGATGAGATTAAAGTCAGTGTAAATGCTAAATTGGAATTGTAGCAATAGACATTAGAATCTAAGGATTTTAGAATTAGTAAGAGTATAACAGAATATATGAAATGCAAGTTAGTACTAGTAGAAATATAACTCAAAGTGTAACTTTGGATGATAGAGATATACTAATAGATGATACTTTTCGATACCTAGAATCTATTATTCAGAAAGACAGAGAGCATGATGGTGACGTTGCACACCCAATTTAGACAGGTTGGTTAAAATGGATAAGTGCGATAGACATTCTGTGTGATCGTAATATATCTTTGAACCTAAAGGGAAAATTTTATAAAACAGTCATAGACCTATTTTACTATATAATACGAAATGTTGGGCAATTAAAATGTATCATATTCACAAAATAAAGGTATATGAGATATGTATGTTATGGTAGATGTGCAGATATACTGAAAATGATAGAGTAAGAAATGAGACTATTCGGGACTTGATTAACTGAGACTTTCTTAAGAAGAATGTATGATTGCAAAAGATTTGATTTTTGAAGGACAAAATTGAAAAAAAAAAAAAAAGTCTTTTTGTTACGTAGAGGGATCGATTTGCTTTCGCCGAGGTAGTTAAAACTTCTATAGTACCCAATATTTATAATTAAATTCAAAACTTCTAATAAAGTCACTAATATGTTCATATTAATTTATAGCATGGATTATATTAGACTACTGCCTCTGTATTAATGAATAAAATATTAAATTCAACTTTGCAAAACTGTAATTTTTTATTTTTTTTAATTTTAAAGTGATTTTCACTAAAGACAAATCATAAACTCGTAGTCAGTAAAATCCTATTTAAATTGCCAGGTTTTTAAAATTTTTACTGCTTGAAGATTGTCATTTTTGCTATTATACATTTTCTTTTTCAAATCAAGTAACATTATCTATTTAAAAATCTTAAATTTGCAATTGCGAATTTCCGTTAACATTCCAATGGTCAACATGAACCACTTGAAATGATTTAATTACAATTATAAAAAAAATTGAAATGATTAATACTAGATCATCCTCATTAAATCAATTACAAACTCTCAAACGATATGACCATTGGAATATGGATTAAAATGTATGATTGTAAATTTTGAAACTTTAAAGAAGTAACAATAATCAATTTGAAAATACCTTGTTAGAATTTAATATTGTTTAATAATTGAATTACTTAATATTAAAAAAACTACGGGCTAAAACTCTCTTCACGTCGAAATAATATACTTCTACAACTAGCTATATATTTAAGAATGCGACTTCATATTGCCAATTAAATTATGCATACATACACTTGAAAATTGATACAGAGAGGAAAACAAAAATCATCTTTAAAAAAACAGAAAATAGAGAGATTGGGAAAAGGAGTAAACAAAAAGTTGGTTTATTATTTTTTTAAAGAAACAATTGGTTTATATTATTCAGCCATAAATGTTTTAAAATTGTCCCATAAAAAATATATGTATGTAAACTGGAATTAATTTTTAATTTTTTTTGTCAAATAAAAATTTCCCACGACTTGCTGAATTTCACCATCATCCTGTCTTCTCTTCCCGATAAAATCAGTGTATTTATAAAATGACACTTTCGATCTTTTGATTAATTTCAACCGGTTAGAATTGTTATTTTGTATTATGCATCATTTCTCAAGCTATTGTGCTTTCCGCAATTAGAGCAATATTGCAATTTGTGGGTATCTATTGATTTAATATTGGTGGGGAAGCGAGCACAAAATAAAATACTAGGATATATCATTATGAGATAATATAGGATATACCTGTAAAGATTATCCATTTTATCCTATAATTTTTTTAAAAACCAAGTTATAAAGTTATGGTGCCTTCTGTCTGCAAGTTCTCAGAGTTACGAGGAAGACTTCTTTGTACGAAAAGTTCTTGTGACTCGATATTAGAACTTTGATTGTCCAACCACCCTTTTGAAATACATTTTCTTTTTCTTCGAAAATAAAAAACCTACAATGTCTATTACAACTAAGTTCCGCATTATCATCATTTTGCTTTTAAATGGCTAAAATTGATTGTGTTTGCATTCTTCCAATTTCAATTTTATAAAATAAATATTTTATCTTTTACAGATGACAACAGAAGCATAACTTGTTAGTTTTGCGTGTTGTCTTTTAGTACAGCGATACTCATGTTGAGTATGATTTTTTTAAAAATAAAATTGGCTTTGATAGGTAAGGAATATTAATATTTTTTGACAATCCCTATTCACTATTGTTTAAGAATCCGCAGAGCTACAGAGATTTGTCTGGAAAAGATTGGAAAAATGAAGGAGAATGGAGTATCATGGAGATCTCCCCCTATCTTTATTTTTCCCTTCCAGTAGGCCGATTTCAATTTACCTGGGACTATTGCAAAGAACATTGATTTCTTCTCAGGGAGATCTGCAGAGATTCGTCTGCTACTTATCAAGGTACGGGGATCTCCCTCTATCTTTTTTTTTTTTTTCTCATTTATGATAAGATTTTTTATGGAAATCTCTGCTCTGTCAAAAGAACTTTAACATTGATTTCTTCTGTTGTTTTGCATGCAATATTAAACAGAATTCATTGATGAGAGTTTAAGATGTGCATATTTTCATATCATTTGTGGTATGGTTGTTCAGGATTTATGATTAGACTGACTACTCATTTCCCCTATTTTCCCCTTATTTTATGTAGATTGTTTAGAAGAGAATTTATTGGAAAAACAAGGTGAAGAAACATGAAAAAGAAGGTGAAGAAGAAGAACAAACCGGCATAAACAGGCCCTGGTTCGTTTCATAAATCTAAGAATTTAAATTATTGAGAGTAACTGGTGCCAATCTAGAGCATTAAACTGGTGCCGGTTCATAGATGGATCTTGAAGAAAGTAAGTAACCGGTGCCAGATTGTATAGATGAATAAGCATCGGTCAATGTCGCAAAAAGTACTGTCCTCTGAAGTTTTCAAGGGTTTCGGAGCTCAACTATAAATACCCCTTGTTCTGTCATTTCAACCACAACTTTAAGAGGGAAAGAACCATCTAAAACCCTAGAGCTCCAAAAGAGATTCCAAAGAGAGGATCCAAACTTCTATTGAAAAGGAGAAGGGTATTTTCAAGAAGGAATCACAAGAAGAAGAAGGGGCCAACTTGTTTAAGAATTTATTCTCTCCCTTCTTGTATTTCTTACTTTGATTTTGTTTGGGCATTCATAGATTTATTATGTATTTAAAGGGTGGAACCCTTATTTTGTTGAATCTTGATTTCTATTTTAGTTTATTGCAATCTATTGTGGTATTCAATCACTAGATTTGGATTTTGTATGTTGATTTATTAGGTTTTCTTATCCTAATGAATCCGAGAAATGTGGTTAGAATTTAGATACTTGATTTGTCAAATTACTTGATGGCTTTTCCTTCAATTAGCTCAAAAGAGAGGTTAAAGGATGAGAATAATGTGATTGAAGAGTTATGAGGTTGCCCAAAAATAGGGATACCGTTTCCCCCGAATTAGATGGGTATTTCATCTTAATGCTCCTTGGATCTTATTAGTGAAGTATAGATATCCATTAATTAAGTTAAGGGTGAGAACTCATAACTCGAGAAAGTGAGTCTTGTATGAGATTATTTATTGGTGGCAAATTTAGGTTGTAGCTAACTAATTTAGTTAATTGAGGCTTAACTTAATATTGGGGGATTCAATTTACTTACATTACTTATCTCTTTTTCTCATTCTTTGGACTTGGTGATTTTGGATGATTTCTATTGTGATGGGGTTAGTTAATTCCCTTGATAATTCGTCAATTTTGCATATACACTTTAACTGGCCAAATAATGAGAAGAGGGTAAATTAGGGGTACCTGTCACTTACCTTGGGATCTTCGATACTTACCAACCAGAACTTTGTATTACACCGATGGGTATATTTGCCCACATATGTGTTGCATGAGTGATTTTTGGTATTTTAGATTAAAACTTGGTTAAATTGTTGAATTATTGAGATTTTTTCCTATCCACAAATATATGCACACAAGCACGCTATTATGTTTTTTGCGCCGTTTGATTATATCTTGAAAATCTTAAATTTTATTGATTTGACCTTGTGCATATATGTAGATATTTGTACACAATTTTAACTTTTATGTAAATAGTTGTTTCTGTGTTGTGTTGAGAATATAGTTGATTTGGCCAATTGTAGTTGAGAATTCTCTTGTTTTGTTGTTGTGTAAGTTTTTATTCTTTTATAACATGGGAATTTCATTGTGATGTTAATTCTTTGATAACTTCATTTGTGATTCATTTATTCATTGAAAATTGTCTATTGAGATTCTTTTGGCATTAAAATATAAATTTGGTTTTGTTTTATTATTGATATAGTTGTTTTGAAGATGAAGTGATGGATTTTTGGTATATTTGAAAAGAGAATATGTTCATGTAATATGAAAAAGTGTGAATATTTCCTTTTCCTTCTATTAGATAGTTTGACTACTTTGAACCGACTATTCTTTTGATTGACTTATGGCTATACATACATACATACATACATACATGTGTGTGTGTGTGTGTGTGTGTGTGTGTGCGTGTCTTGGGACACTCATTTGTTGGCCATGTTTTTAACTTTTTTTCATTTAGGCATATGACACTCCATATTCATTAGTTCTATTAGATTTTGCTCTCTAGGGTACATGCAATATTCCCTTTTATTCCCTAATGTGTGATGATCAATACTCCATGGAGGAGTCATCTTCAATGGAAGATCTTTTGTGTGAATTTATGATTACAATGGACTCTTATTTTTGTACAATGGAAGCTTTGTTGAAAAACTAAGAAGGACTTTTCTCTACTTTGGATGGTCAAATTAAGCATTTAGCAAGTTTATTTCGGGATACAAGCATGAGAGCACAGGCAGAGACAATCACATTGAGAAGTGAGAAGCAATTAGAAGCCCAAACCAGTGACATTAAAGAAATAAAGGAAGAGAAACGTAAAGAAGAAAAGAAAGAAACCTATAGGGATAAATCGACGCCAGTTGTTATTCTAGAATAGGCGCCAGTTAGTATGAACAGCGACGAACCAGCTACAATAAGAGTTCGAGAATACAAGCCTCTTATCCTTTACCTTGGCAGACTGAGAAAAAGAAAAGAAGATGAATAATTCGAGAAATTTTTGGAGCTATTCAAACAACTTTATGTCAATCTTCCTCTCATGGAAGCATTGGGTTAAATGCCAAAGTATGCCAAATTCCTCAATTACATCTTGTAAACTACTGTGATCTTGGATGAAGAGTGGTCAGCAAGCTTACAAAATAAGAAAAAGCTACCTCAAAAGTTAAAGGATCTAGGGAGTTTTTCTACTCTTTGCCTAATTAGTAGCTTGACTTTTGGAAATACTCTTATTGATTTGGGCATTAGAATTAATTTCTTGCCTTTTAAAACTTTTAAGTTAGACTGGGGGATTTGAAACCTACTAAGATGAGCATTCAATTAGTTGATAGATCTGTAAAATATCTTAGGGGGATTGTGGAGGATGTGCTTGTCAAGGTGGATAAATTCATTTTTCTATTTGATTTTGTGATTCTTGATATGGATAAGGACTCTAAAGTTTCTTTGATCTTGGGTAGACCTTACCTTGCAACTGAAATAGTTATTATAGATGTTCATGTAGGAAAGTTAATACTTATGGTTAAAGATAAAGAAGTTACCATAAAAATAACTAAAGCCATGGAATATTCATCCAGTCATGATGACCATTTTTGTTTTAGGATTGATGTTCTCGATACGTGCATTGATGATTACTTGTAGAAATATTTAAAGGAAAAAGTAGGGAGTTTAGCTAAGTGAATATGAGAAAGATGACTTTGTGAAGGACAGTGTAGCATGTGTGAGTAGGAAAGAAGAAACTTCAAGTATTGAAAATTTTGAGAGCATTGAGAAAACAAGTCAAGAAAGGTGAAGTAATCTATTGAAGATCCACTTGAGTTGGAATTAAAGGAGTTGCCAAACCATCTAGAGTATGCCTTTTTTGAGTAACCACGAGAAATTGGCAATGATTATTGCAAAAAAGGCTTGACATTAAAGCAAAAGAACAGTTGATACAAGTTTTAAAGAAGTATAAGAAGGCTATTGTATGGAGGATAACTGATATAGAAGGGACAAGCCCAACTTTTTGCACCCACAAAATTCTATTGAAAAGAAGTGCAAATCCAGTGGTGCAACCTCAAAGAAGACTTAATCTAAACATGAAAAATGTGGTGAAGGGTGAAGTGATCAAACTTTTGGATTCAGTGATTATTTATCCTATCTCTGACAATATTTAGGTTAGTCCTACACAAGTGGTTCCAAAGAAAGCAAGAATGACAGTTATAGTTAATAAAAGAAATGAGTTCATTCCTATGAGATTAGTTACAGGATAGAGGATGTGCGTTGTCAAATGAAGCTACAAAGAAAGATTATTTCCTACTTATATTTATACATCAAATGTTAAAAAGACTGGCAGGTCATATATACTACCGTTTTTTAGATAGATTCTTTGACTACTTCCAAATTCTAATAGCTCTAGAAGATTAGAAGAAGATCACTTTCATTTGTCCATTTAGTACATTTGCTTATCGACATATGTCATTTGGTTTTTGTAATTATTCGGGCACATTTCAGAGATTCATGATGGCAATTTTAGAAGGATTGGTTGGTGACATTATAGAGGTTTTCATGGATGGCTTTTATGTTTTTGGAGATTTATTTGAATTACGCTTGTAAAATATTGAGAAAGTACTAAAAAGATGTGAAGAAACTAATCTAGTTTTGAATTAGGAGAAATGCCACTTCATGATTTAAGAAAGAATTGTTCTAGGACACAAATGAAGGATAATGGAAAAACATCAAAGGAAAACACAACGGAAAATTATTTATGAGCGATTGTCAGGGGTTGGGAGTAGAACTGTCTCTATTCCTTGGTTAAAACTTGTTGGCAACAGGGATTCTTTCGGTAGACCTTACCTCCTAGCAAACAAAAAAGTTCTTCTCTAATATTAAGCATTACTTCTGGGAGTATTCTTTCCTTTTTAAGAGATGTGCAGATCAAGTGATTAAGAGATATGTTGATCTTGCTGAAGTTGGGAATATTCTGAAGCACTGTCATGAAGGATCAGTCGGGGACCACTATCAAGCTATTAAAACTACTAGGATGTCCTAAAATGTAGATTTTATTGGCCATCAATATTCAAGGTTACACATAGGTTTGTGAAGAGTTGTGGTAGGTGTCAACAAATAGGTAATATCTCTAAAGTTCATAGATGCCTTTTACAGTTTTTTAAGCTTGTGAAATTTTTTATTGTTGGGAGATTGATTTCATAGGACCTTTTTCTAGTTTATTTGGAAACAAATATATCTTGGTTGCATTGGATAATGTTTCTAAATAGGTGGAGGCACAATCTTTATCAACAAATGATGTTAGGGTGGTGATAAAATTTCTCAAGAAGTTGTTTACTCATTTTGGAATGCCAAGAGTTCTCATTAGTGATAGAAGGACATAGTTTTGCAATAATCAATTGGAGAAGGTGCTTAAATGTTTAGGTATGTCACATAAGTTTACTACCCCATATCATCCCCACACCAGCGGTCAGGAAGAAGTAACTTATGGAGAGATAAAGAGAATTTTGGGAAAAATATGGTGAGTCATACAAGAAAAGATTGGAGCACAAAATTGGTATAGGACAGTTTACAAAACTCCCATTAGCACTATCCTGTACAAATTGGTTTATGGGAAGTCTTCTCATTTACTAATGGAGATTAAGCATAAAGCTTTTTGGGCAATCAAGCTGGTAAACTTTGATTTAACTACTACAGAAAATAAGATGCGACTACAGTTGAATGAACTTGAGGAGTAGAGAAATGATGCATATGAGAATTCAAGAATCTACAAGGAAAAATTGAAGAGATGGCATGATCAACACATCTCATCTAATAGCGAATTCAAGGAACGTGATAGAGTTCTGCTATGCAATTCAAGACTAAGGTTATTTCTTGAGAAGCTAAGGTCTAGATGGTTAGGGCCATTTTTAGTAACAAAAGTATTTCCCTATAGAGCACTTGAGGTGGCTCGTCCAAAAAAAATAGACTTACACAGTAAATGGTAATAGGCTGAAACTTTACTATGAAGAGAGTTCTAAAGAATTGAAAAGAACTGATTGCAATCTCCATGACATAGAAGATTCTTCAATCTGATCTTTTCTTTTCTTTCTTTTCCCTTTTCTTTTCCTAGCATTCTTAGCATTTCCTTTTATTTAGTAGGTTTTTGCTTTATGTTTCATTTTTTACCTAATTTATACATTTAATTTTGTAGGAGAGTTTCAAGTTTTATTTGGGATGTCTTCTCCTCCAAACTATGCCAAACTTCTTTTCTTCAAATAATTTTGTATAATTGAGCTCAAATACACTTGAGAAGTATCATTTTTCCCTTTCTCCCTTATTTATTTAAGTCCTTGTTAGATGTATTTATAGTTAAATTTGTAGTCAATAAGGATATTGCCCAATTCAAGTATGGGGGAGAGGTTAAGACTTTATTTCTTGCAAGTATTCATACAATTAGTTTATTTCTTGGTGCTTTTCTCTTTTTGAAAAATAGGCTAATTTTTTTTCGATTTTTAGCATATTTTAGACTATGATAGGATTGTTATTCTTTTTTCTTTGGCATGAAAATTTGGTAGGAGAATTTGAATTAACCTTGTCTATATTTTAGTAAATATTGTGACACTTTGTTCCTTGGGAATGGATAAGAAATTTGTGATGAAATATAAATAAGAAATTTGGTTGATTTATGTTCCATAATCTTCTAGTTAGTCTTTACTCTAAGTTTAAGTACAGGTAGATTACGGTAAGAGAGAGAGAGAGAGAGAGAGAGAGAGAGAGAGAGAGAGAGAGAGTAAGGTAAGGCAAAAGTTAAAAATCTTGATTACACATCTTTATTAGGTATTTGCATTATCTTTGTGTTTTTAAAGAGGGCTGAAGGCACGGGAAGCGGGAAAACACAGGGCACACAGCGGCAGCAAGCATAAAAAAAACTGAAAAAACACAAGAACAGGGATTCTAGGACAAGGCCGGTGTCGGCTCTGGCTGCCCTAGCCGACGCCAGTTGCGCCCTGTCCAAATCCCAAGGTTTTAAAATTTTTTACCTCTCCTTTTGGTTCTCAAAGGTGGCTGGACCGGAACGTGCGCAACCGGGGTAGGTATGCTGGTAGAAGCCTCTAGTGCGATTCCTACAAACCTCCTTCTCCGCCTTTGCATGTATGTGAACGCCGAACTCTCGGTCTTCCAGTATATGGCCTACCTAACTATCGTTTGGTGAACAACTAACAGGTTAGGGAATTTTCTGGAGAGAGAGAGAGAGAAAGAGAGACGCCTGGCCTTTTCCACAAAGAAAAAAGCCGTCTCTTAGATTGTGTGTTCTGTAACAACGACGTTATTTTCAATCCTCCTATTTAACCTAAATAAAACCCTAGGTTAAATTGGACTGGATCATTGGACTCTTAGTTTAACCTTTTGGGCTTAATTAATTATTCTAGTTAGAACTAACTTAATGGCCCAACAAATAATTAATTTTTCCAGCCCAAATAAATTGGTCCAATTAAATAGCCTAAATCAGTTTAATCCTAGGTTAATCCCTATTATTCAAACTGGGTCAAAACCCTGAATAATTAATTAACCCAATAAACTAATTTAATTAATTATCTCTCTCTATGAACCTTTATTTTTTTCTAGCCCAATAATTAAATCAGGCTACTTAAATAAAATAAATTCTATTTAATTTAATTTAATTCTTTAGCCCGTATTTAATTAGGACTCACGGTCTATACTGGGGACTAAAAGACACACCGCATTGGCTATTAAAATAACCAAAATACCCTTGCCATATAAATAGCTGTATTTTGCATTTTAAATATTTCCTAATATCACCATAAGGAAATATTAACCACAAGGACAGTGCTGTGTTAGCAAAGTCTCCGACCTACAAGTGTAATGACTAAAATACCCCTCTATACATCGTCGTACATTCAGAAAGGAAGAAATGTACTAACACATCTCTAAATGACATCTACCATCCTTAGGCCTCTAGTCCAATGATCCACGACTTCTTGGATTATTTTCACTTTCCAAGGGAGCTACCCTAAAGCAAACATCCAAGTCATATTTCCCAGAATCCTGGATATTTTGATCATTCAGACAACCACAAGGGGCGACATAGTATAGAAACTATTTTGTACAAGTTTGTCTTAACTAACTAGTCACACATACTTAACATGCAAATATATTGGCCCTACGATAGAACCTCAACTATAGCATATCAAAGCATATGCTTCCAATTTCGTCAGCCCACCAACTCATACTCAAGTCGTAGAGTACTAGTCCATGCTGTAGCAGTAGTAGTCTAGGTTTCTACCATATAGTTCTTTTAGAAATCACTACTACAGGTCATATTCTACGTATTCGAAATATGCTTATGTCATAAAGTGAGTAGACTACTCACTGACCAAAGGTAAGCCATTCCCCATTTAGAATTCACAACATAATAACCTAGACATGATAAAATTCCCATTCTCATTAATCGGTTAAGAACAAAAGTTTATATGTTACGTAACCCGTGATCTATACCTTACTATGAATGACCTTTATTCACATGGACCACTTACCTAAATATAATGGGGTTTTTCCAAACGTAATTGTGTACAAATAAAATTGTAAATTCACAAATAATTTCTAAAACTAAATTTTTTTATTAAAATATTCGATTTTTTACATAAAAAACCTAGTCTAAGAGGGCATACATCCCAACAATCTCCCACTTGCACTTTAAGACTAAGTAAGTCCATAGGTATCCATCCCTATGACGTCTAAATATCTCTTAAAGACTCTGTCAGCCAAAGGCTTGGTGAATGGATCTACTAGATTGTTTTCGGAGGCAATCTGTTCCACCATGACTTCCCGACTCTGGATGAAATTCTGGATCAGGTGGTACTTCCTCTCAATATGCTTCCCCTTCTTGTGGTTCGTGGTTCTTTGAATTGTGATACTGCTCCAGTGTTGTTGCAATACATCACAATCGGCCTATCCATGTGTGGCACGACTCCAAGTTCTGAAAGGAACTTCCGGAGTCAGACTGTTTCCTTGGATGCCTCCGAAGCTGTCACATACTCAACTTCCATGGTTGAGTCAGCAATGCAAGATTGCTTGATACTCCTCCATGAAATAGCTCATCCAGATAAGGTGAAGATATATCCACTAGTAATTTTCTTTTATCCTTATCCGTCTGGAAGTCTGAGTCTGTGTATCCTATAGGAACCAAGTCATTAGCCCTGTAAACCAATATATAATCTCTTGTCCCCTTGAGGTACTTGAGTATATGTTTTACAGCTTGCCAATGAACCTCCCCAAAGTTTGACTGATATTTGCTAAACAAGCCTACGGTAAAGCAGATATCTTGCCTAGTATACAGCATGGCGTACATGAGACTTCCCACAGCCGAAATATAGGAAATCCTACTCATTCTATCTTTTTCTTCTTGAGACTTAGGACAGCCCCTTGAAGAAAATGACAACACATGTCTGTAAGGAATTAGAGCTCCCTTGCATGAGTTCATACTGTACCTGGCCAGCATCTTGTCAATGTATACCGCTTGGGATAATCCTAACATTCTCTACTTCCTATTTCTAAGAAGTCTAATCCCAAGAATGTAGCTGGCTTCTCCCAAGTCCTTCATACTGAATTGACTAAACAGCCAAACTTTTATAGATGACAATAACCCTACATCATTTCCAATGAGTAAAATGTCATCTATATACAAGATAAGAAAAATCACATTAATGCCTTCAAGTTTCATGTACACGCATGGTTCATCCTCGTTTTGAACAAAACCATAAGACTTTACAGTCTCATCAAAACAAATGTTCCATATCCTTGATGCCTGCTTAAATCCATAAATGGACTTCTTAAACTTGCAAATCATATGCTCTTGGCCTTTAGCAATAAAGCCTTCCAGTTGGGACATATAGATGTCTTCACTAAGATGGCCATTTAAAAATGCCGTCTTGACATCCATTTGCCATATCTCGTAGTCATAATGATATGCGATGGCAATGAGGATACGGATGGACTTAAGTATGGCTACTGGGGGAAAATGTTTTCTCATAGTCGATTTTCTCTTTATGAGTATACCCTTTCGCCACAAGCCTAGCTTTGAAGTCTTCCACCTTCCTATCTACTCCCCTCTTTCTCTTGTATACCCAATTACACCCTATGGGTTTTATCCCTTCAGGTGAAGCTACAAGATCCCAAACATGATTGAAATACATAGACTCAATCTCAGCTTTCATTGCTTTATGTCACAGATTTGCATCGGCATCAGCAATAGCCTCCTCGTATCTAGTGGGATCTTGTTCCTGATGATCAGAGACCAGCTCGAATGCTTCTCCAGTCCATCTTTCTGGAACTCTAGACACTCTCTCACTACAACGAGACTCCATATGTACAGGCTCTTGAGGTTGTGCCTCTTCTTGTTCCATAATCGAGTCAGAAGAAGTTGCTTCTAAAGATAACTGCTCCTCCAGTTCCAACCTAGTTGAACCTTTCGTGGAAGTACTTTGATCATCTTCTACGTATCTAGTATTGGTACTAACCAGTACTTTCTGCTCCTTAAGATGATAAAAGTAACCACCCTTTGTCCCTTTTGGATACCCAGCAAAATAGTATAATTCTGATCTTGGTTCCAACTTGTCTCCCTTGACCAGTACATAAGTTAGACAACCCCATATTTTGAGATGATTCAGACTTGGCTTATGTTTAGCCCACATCTCATAAGGAGTCCTAGGTACTGACTTGGAAGACACCAAGTTCAGAATATATGCCACTATTTCCAGGGTATATCCCCAAAAAGACACTGGAAGAGTAGCATGAGACATCATGATTCGGATCATTTCCATCAATGTTCTGTTCCTTCTCTCAGCTACTCCATTCTGCTGGGATGTCCCCGGCGCAAAGAGCTAAGATACTCTTCCATAATGTACCATGTAATCTTTGAATTCACCAAGGAGGTACTCTCCACCACAATCCGATTATAAGGTCTTGATCAATTTACCTGTCCGACGCTCCACTTCAGCCTTAAACTCTTTGAACTTGTCAAAAGAGTCAAACTTGCGTCTCATCAGGTAAATGTAACCAAACCTTGTACAATCATCTATGAAAGTGATGAAATACTCAAAACCTCCTCTAGCTGGTGTAGACAGGGGACCACACACATCAGTGTGAACAAGACTCAATACCTCCTTGGCTCTATCCGTCTTAGGGGCAAATGACCTTTCGGTCATCTTTTCCATTAGGCAGGACTCACATTGAGGCCAATTTTCCAATCTTAATGAGCCCAAGGGCCCATCATGGATCAACCTCTGAATCTTGATTGAGTTGATATGCCCCAACCTTAGATGCCAAAGATAAGAGTCATTGATATTAGTCTTTCTCTTCCTTGTTAAAGGTTCAGATCGAGCATTATTTAATTGATTATTAATAAGGTTTAAGAAAAATAAATTCCCATACATGTGCCTAGTACATAAAATTTCTCCATCTCTACTGATAGAAATACCAGAATGGAAAGATATAGAATATCCTTGATTTATTAGTTTAACAACCGAAATCAAATTCTGTCTAAATCCAGGTACATATAAAATATCTTTCAAAACTGCTATTCTATTACAATAATATACAAGATCCAGCTCTTCCACTGTAAGGGCCCAAACTTGTGCTCCATTTTCCACACGTAGTCCATGTTTGCCCTTATGGAGTCTTCTAATCTTTCTAAACCCCTGCAAGGAATTACAGATGTGATTAGTGGCTCATGAATCAACAATTTAAGTGAAAGTTAATCCAACCATTGATATAGACTCTAGATAGAAAATATTACCTGTGGGATTTTTCTTGGCTTGAAGATCTAGACACTCATTTTTCCAGTGTCCCCTCAGTCCACACTTGAAACATTTACCCTTGGGTTTGTCTTTGGGCTGGGTCTTAGGCTGGACCGCTGCGTTCCCCTTCTTCTTCTTGAATTTTCTGGGCTTGGGCCCAATTCTAGAAGATGAAACCTTAGCAATCATAGCCTTAGATTGTAGCTTCATGACCTTCTCCGCTATCTGAAGCTCCTTCATCAACTCAGTCAAATCCATGTTCAACTTGTTCATGTTATTGTTCACCTTGAATTGAGTAAAGGAACCTGGTAAAGATTCCAGAACCATGTCCACTTAGCTCTCGGGGTCAATGATAGCCCCTAAGATTTCTGCCTCCTCGAAAGCAGTAATCATATTGAGCATATGTTCTCTGACTAATGCTCCCTCAGCCATCTTAGTGTTAATGATGGTTCGAAGAGCCTCCTGCCTTGCGGGCCGGCTCTTATCTGCGAATATCGTGGCTAATGATTGGGTTATGTTATACGCAATGGTCATGTGCTCATGTTTGGATTGGAGCACATTAGACATGGAGGCCAACATGTAACATCCAGCCAACTTGTCGGCCTTCTTCCATGCCTTCTCAGTCTCACGCTCCTTGGCGGTGGAACCCTCCCCGATAACAGGGTAGGTTTCGTATAGGACATACTTATATTCTTTCGTTGTGAGTATTATGTCCAGGTTCCTTTTCCAGTCCACATAGTTTGGTTCCGTTAGCTTATTTTCTTGGAGAATAACGGCCAATGGACTAAAAGAACCTCCCACCATTCATGAAAAATCGGAAAATAAAAGAAAAAAGATTCATTTTGTGAAAAAAAAAACAAATATGTGCACTTTATCCTTATTATCAAAATCAATAATAATCAATTTAGCTCTTAGGAAAACTGACATAGCTTCTTGGGAAGATTAACAATTTTCTAAGCTAAGTGTGTTAACCACCACAAATTAATTTCCCTTCTGGGTAATGATCTAGAAGATAACTCCATCAAGGGGATGGCTGTTTCCTCTCATTTCTTATGGATATACCTCGCACAATGACCTCCAACGAGGGACTGACCGATCATAATACATGCCTTAGGTTATTAATTATATCATTCCATTAGATTTAGATCCTTGTGGTATCCCCATCCTATACGGGTTCACTCTCAGGGTGACGCGAGGAGACCTACGATCTCTAATAAGGATCGTGATGGAAGCTGTGGGGCCATTGGAACCCCTCTCCCACTTAGTCTTTTAAAACAAGGATTTTTTGAAAAATATCCTTTTGAAAATTTTCATTAAGTTTTCCCTTAACTCAAAAATAAAATGTCTAAGTTCATAAAAATCTCTATGCCAAGGCTTATATCCTTTGAAAGTTTTTCCCATGGACTAATTTTATTTAAGTTAAAAATTTAATGATTTCAAATATTTTCTAATTAAAACTTTCTAGAGACTTTGGTCTCAAGTTTATTTGACAAAACAATTTTTTTTGTGCCAAACTAAAACAAAATGACTTTCTATTTTAACTTTACAAAAATATCTAAATCCAATATATTTTCTATGTCAATGATTAAATCTTTTGAGAAAATATCTAAGGATTAATTTTTGTTCAAGCTAAAATAACCATTTAATTTGTAGAAAAATGTTTTTCATGTCAAAAACATTCCCAAAGACTTTGGTCTTTGAGAAAACGTGCACATATGTACAAAAAATAAATAGCATGCTAGAAAATAGTAGATGTTTTCATACTCTTCTATTTTTAAACTTAAGTGCCCAGATAATAGAATTAAATAAATAAATAAATAAATAAATTCATTAACTAATTAATTAATTAATTAATTAATGGTCTTGTTTAATCCTAAAATCCCTTACTAATATTTTTCATGCAATAATATTCCTTAAATATTAATTATTGCAAAATATTAACTTCGCCTGGTATGGATTCCAAAACCAAAAGAAATTGCAAGAAAAATAACAAGAATTTTTTTTTTTTAAAAAAAATCCTTGGTCCACTACACCTACCGCACTGGATCAGCCACCCATTTGAACTGTGGTCCACTGCACCCACCGCACAGAACCAGGACCCACGAGAAAACAATGCGGACCGGCCTTCCAGGCCCTAGTCGGCGCCAGTTCGGGCTGTCTAGCTAGCGCTAGTTCGGCTCTGTTCTCGTCTTCCTGTAGTTTTTTTTCTACGACTTTCTTCTACGAATTTCCTCTGTTTTTCTGCACAATTTCTGGCTTCAATGGCTCTCCGATTTCAAACTGAATACAATGAAATCAACTAAAATCGATAATCGCCTATACCCATAAACATTGGGCTTACACGATTTACTAAAAAAAATAGTAAATTACAGAGTCCTATACCTCCACCCATGAGGTTTAACAGAAAATCTATCCATATCATGAACATCGAGGGATCACAATTTTAATCACACATATGTGTCCAGTTTTATTCATCTAGATGCATACTTCCTATATTTTTACAAAACTTTCATGCTCTGATACCAATTGAAGGCATGGGAAGCCGAAAAACACAGGGCACGCAGCGGAAGCGAATATAAAAAAAAACTAAAAAAACACAAGAACAGGGATTCTAGGACAGGGCCGGCGCCGACTCCGGCTGCCCTAGCCAGCGCCGGTTGCGCCCTATCCAAATCCTGAGGTTTTAAATTTTTTTACCTCTCCTTCTGGTTCTCAAAGGTGGCTAGACCGGAACGTGTGCAACCGGGGTAGGTGTGCTGGTAGAAGCCTCTAGTGCGATTCCTGCAAGCTTTCTTCTCCGCATTTACATGTATGTGAATGCCGAACTCTCGGTCTTCCAGTATATGGCCTACCTAACTATCGTTTGGTGAACAACTAACAAGTTGGGAATTTTCTGGAGAGAGAGAGAGAAAGAGAGACACCTGGCCTTTTCCACAAAGAAAAAGCCGTCTCTTAGATTGTGTGTTCTGTAACAACGACGTTATTTTCAATCCTCCTATTTAACCTAAATAAAACCCTAGGTTAAATTGGACTGGATCATTGGACTCTTAGTTTAACCTTTTGGGCTTACTTAATTATTCTAGTTAGAACTAACTTAATGGCCCAACAAATAATTAATTTTTCCAGCCCAAATAAACCAATCCAATTAAATAAGCCTAAATCAGTTTAATCCCAAGTTAATCCCTAATTATTCAAATTGGGTCAAAGCCCTGAATAATTAATTAACACAATAAACTAATTTAATTAATTCTCTCTCTCCATGGACCTTTATTTTATTCTAGCCCAATAATTTAATCAGGCTACTTAAATAAAATAAATTCCATTTAATTTAATTTAATTCCTTAGCCCGTATTTAATTAGGACTCACGGTCTATACTGGGGACCAAAAGACACACCGCCTTAGCTACCAAAATGACCAAAATACCATTGTCATATAAATAGTTGTATTCTACATTTTAAATATTTTCTGATATCACCATAAGGAAATATTAACCCCAAAGATAGTGCTGCGTTAGCAAAATCTCCGACCTACAGGTGTAATGACTAAAATACCGCTCTATACATCACCGTACATTCAAAGAGGAAGAAGTGTACTAACACCTCTCTAAATGACATCTATCATCCTTAGGCCTCTAGTCCAATGATTCACGACTTCCTAGATTATTTCCACTTTGCAAGGGAGCTACCCTAAAGCAAACATCAAAGTTATGTTTCCCAGGGCCCTGGATATTTAGATCATTCAGACAACCACAAAGGGCAATATAGTATAGAAACTATCTTGTACAAGTTTGTCTTAACTAACTAGTCACACATACCTAACATGCAAGTATATTGGCCCTATGATAGAACCTCAACTATAGCACATCAAAGCATATGCTTCCAGCTTCGTTAGACCACCAACTCATATTCAAGCCGTAGAGTACTACTCCATACTGTAGCGGTAGTAGTCTAGGTTTCTACCATATAGTACTTTTAGAAATCACTACTACAGGTCCTGTTCTACGTATTCGAAATACGCTTATGTCATGAAGTAAGTGGACTACTCACTAGCCAAAGGTAAGCCAATCCCCATTTAGAATTCGAAACATAATAACCTAGACATGATAAGATTCCCATTCTCATCTCGGTTAAGAACAAAAGTTTATGTGTTAAGTAACCCATGATCCATACCTTATTGTGAAAGACCTCCATTCACATGGACCACTTACCTAAACACAATGAGTCTTTTCCAAACGTAATTGTGTACAAATAAAACTGTAAATTCAGAAACAATTTCTGAAAATAAATTATTTTATTAAAACATTCGATTTTTTACATCAGAAATCTAGTATAAGAGGACATACATCCCAACAAGGGCAATGTAAAAGCTACCCCCTTATTCAAATATCTTTATTAGGCGATTACATTACCTTACAAAAGTATGCATATAGACTAATCCTCTGTTTACTACTTAGATTGTAGTAGCTTTGGAAGTCATAAAACTTAATTGGTCCATTCTTCCTGATTTATATGAATCGCCTAGTTTGTATTCTTAACCTAAGAGATAAGGTGCAGCTCATTGAATAGATATAAACTTGTTTAACTCAACTTTGATAGCTTTAATTTTGTCTATTCAAATACATAGGTTTACACAAGTTTAGCTTGGTTAGATAGTCTTGAATTGAATTTTCATTTTAAGAGAAAAAGAATATATTTGTCATAATTTTCAGTAATTGCCAAAAATCCACATTTGTTTAAAATACGTTTTGCTTGGGATGATAATTATTTTTTATGGCTTGCTTGAGGACAAGAAAAAGTTTAAGGAAGCAATAAATACTTAAAATGTGCATATTTTCATGTCATTTGTGCTATAATTGTTTAAGATTTATAACTAGATGACTACTTATTTCTCCTATTTTTTTCTCATTTTATGTAGATTGTTTAGAAGATAATTTATTAGAAAAATAAGTTTAAAAAGCATGAAAAATGGATGAAGAAGAAGAAGAACAAATCGGTGCCTGGTAAAGCTATAATAGGTGTCAATTTGCTTCAGGAAGCCAAGAATTCAAACTATTGGGAGTAACCAGTGCTGGTCTGGAGCATTAAATAGGCATCAGTTCATAGACAGATCTTGAAAAAAGTAAGTAACTGGTGCCAGATTGTATAGGTGAACAGGCGCTAGTTACTGTTGTAGAAAGCACTGTTCTGTGAAATTTTCAAGGGTTTGCAAACTCAATTATAAATACCTCTTGTTCTGTTATTTCCACGACTTTGAGAGGGAATGAGCCACTTAAAACCTAAAAGCTCCAAGAAAGGATCCAAGCTTCTATTAAAGAGGAGAAGGGCATTTTCAAGGAGGAATCACAAGAAGAAGAAGGGCTAACTTGTCTAAGAGTTTACTCTTCCCCTTCTTATATTTTTTACTTTGATTTTATTTAGGCATTCATAGATTTATGTATTTAAAGCATTGAACCCTTATTTTGTTGAATCTTAATTTCTATTTTGGTTTATTGCAATCTATTGTAGTATTCAATCACTAGATTTAGGTGGTGTATATTGATTTATTGGGTTTTTATATTCTAATAAATTTGAGAAATATGGGTAGAATTTAGAGGCTTGATTTGTCAAATTACTTGATGGGTTTTCCTTCAGTTAGCTCAAGAAAAGGGTTGAAGGATGACAATTAGGTGATTGAAGAATGATGAGATTACCTAGAGATAGGGACACCACTTCCCTCGAATTAGATAGGTTTAATATCTTAATGCATTTTGAATTTAATTAGTGAGGTAGAGATATCTATTAGTTAGGTTAAGGGTGGGGGACTTATAATTCTAGAGAAAGTGGGTCTTGTATGAAATTACCAATTGGTGCCAAATTTAGGTTATAATTAGCTAGTTTAGTTAATTGAGGCTTGACTTGATATTGGGATATTCCATTTACTTACATTACTTATCTCTTTTTCTCATTCTTTGGATTTGGGGATTTGGGATGATTTCTATTGTAATGGGGTTGGTTAATTCCCTTGATAATTCGTTAATTTTGCATATATACTTTAACTGGCCAAACAATGAGATGAGAGTAAATTAGGGGTACTTATCACTTACCTTGGGATCTTCAATACTTGCCAACTAAAACTTTATGCTACACGATGGCTATGCTTACCCACATGTGTGAGTAATTTTTGGTATTTTAGAATAAAACTTAGTTAAATTGTGTCAATTGTTGAGACTTTTTCCTATGCACAAATATATGCACACAAGCATACAATCATTCATACTTTCCCTCCAATATTGATAAGAACATTAACTTTCTATATAACTATCTCCCTTCTTATTTCACATAATAATTTTTATTCTTATTTAATTTAATTGGTTATATTCTTATTTGAACACATAGGAATTTTAAATTCCATTTGTTACAATCTATGCCTATACTCTGTGTATCAAAAGCTAAAAAGAAAATCAAATGGAGTAATTGTAGAGTTGAAGATTTGGTTACAATAGGTAAATATTAATGTGGCAGCATCTTTATTATATGACAAGTTTTTGTGACACGAAGGCTCAATTTTTGATTTGTTTGAAAGTATTATACCTTTTTAAAATCAATTTATTAAATGTTGTAACAGTAATAATTTTCAACCTCAATTCACTAATGCTTATTTTGAAAATTATATTGTGTTTTCATCATTTTTTTTTTTTACTTTTAAAAGAGTAACCAAACTTTTATCAAGATTTTATTATTAAACTACTCATCATATTTGTCCTACCCTTACTAAAATAGCACACATTTTTAGTGAGTATATGGAACATCCATAATATGGTTCTTTTATGAGAAATATGTTTGAAAAATATAAGAAATATATGAGGATATTCCTATTTTATATTGTATGGTATTATATGTTTAGATTTTACGGTAAAAACTTCTAAATTTCATAGTATTACTGAATTTCTTTATGAAACATTAGATTTTGGTGAATCTCCAATACTTAAGTAATGCATGATAAAAAATATAAAAGAAAAAAATGGTTAAAGCTCTATCTGATATGTATGACTTATATGAGTTTGAGTCTTATTGTTCTAGTTTTGCTACTATAAGTAGAGAAGGTTCATCATTATCATCTAACCTTCAAGTTCAACCATCATGAAAATCCACCTCTTCAATTTCATCAAGTTTTAATCCGTAGGGTATCATGAAGTGTCAAAGAAGATGATCTACTACTTATAATGAGATGACAATTTACGAGATGCAACCTGTGGTAGAAAATGAGGATCAACATTTTGATATTTGTGATTAGTGGAAGGATCATATAAAAGAATATCCAATTTTATCCAAAATAGCATATGATTTTTTGACACCACCTATCTCCACAGTTCCATCAAAAAGTGTCTTTCGTGATAGTGCTCAAGTAATTAATGAAAGAAATCTCGATTGACTTTTCATACTTTGGAGATGTTAATGTATTGTAGCAGTTAATTCGCAACCAGGATAAGTTGGCCAATTCGTGAATTGTTAATAAAGACTCAAATGAAGAATGGGGTGAGAAAGGGGTTGAAGGATGAGAATTAGGTGATTGAAGGATGATGAGATTATCTAGAGATAGGGAAACCACTTCCCTCGAATTAGATAGGTTTTTTTATTTTATTTTATCTTAATGCCTTTTGAATTTAATTAGTGAGGTAGAGATATCCATTAGTTAGGTTAAGGGTGGGGGACTTATAATTCTAGAGAAAGTGGGTCTTGTATGAAATTACCAATTGGTGCCAAATTTAGGTTATAATTAGCTAGTTTAGTTAATTGAGGCTTGACTTGATATTGGGATATTCCATTTACTTACATTACTTATCTCTTTTTCTCATTCTTTGGATTTGGGGATAAGTAGTTAGTATAATTAGCTAGTAATTAGTATAAGTAGTTAGTATCTCTTTTTCTCATTAATTGAGGCTTTCTAAGTAGTTAGTATTTCAAATAATTAGGATAAGTACCATTATATAATTGTTTAATTTTATTTTAGGATATTTTTCTATATTTAAATTTCAATAATTGTAATATTTTTAAGAGGTTTACGTATCAAGTTCTCATTTTATGTAATTTTTATTTTATTAATTAATAAAACTAGTAGGGATCCAAGCTATATTCCCCCACTTCATAGTGGTTTTTTATATAATTTTAAACAATCATGTTATTTCAGTATACTGCTTTTAGTTTTCCTTCTCAGGAAAGACCAAACCAATTCAAGAATCAAATGAGTCAAATGAAGTTATCTTTTTCCCTCTCTACTTATACTGATAATTGATGATAGATATTGATGATGACATGCAGAGAGATTCACCTCCTATGCAGAAAAAAAAAATACTATTGGATTTCTCCCTTCTATCTTTCTTTCTCCCTTCCAATTCTAATAAGGAGTTCTTCATTTCTCCATTTTAACTTTCTTTTTCTTTTCTGATTCGATGAAGAAATTTTTTATTTATCTTAAGACTAGTTGAAAAATACTTAAGTTAATCTCTTCCCCCAACTCCTCTACTCCATCCTATTTACACTTTCTCTATATATACAGAGTGTTATCATTTTCTTAGACTCATTCTCTCACTCGTGCTTTGACCAGTCTCATCCTTTGATATTGTGGTGAAATTAAGGGAGTCATTGGGAAATTTTTATTTAACAAAAAAAGTGAATTACAATTTACATACATTTATTTTTTTATGGGACAATTTGAAATATTTGTGGTTGAATAATAAAATTTGATTTTTTTAAATAATAAAATAATTATTTTGAAATATCTCATTATTATTGAAATAAATGCTTCTAATGTTGGATAAGGAGGCATTCTTAAGCAAATAATGATCTTTACAGAACAATCGATTCAATATTATTCAAGTATTTTGCTTGGTACTCAGAAAAATTACAATACCATTAAAAAGGGAAATATTATCTATTGTAAAACAACTAAAGAAGTTTTGGAAAAAAATGTTAAAAATCTTGTTTCGAAACAAATATGTATAAGATGGCAAGCTATTTTATCTACTTTTGATTTTCAAATTGATTTTATTAAAGGATCTAAGAATTCTTTGCCAAATTTACTTACAAGAGAATTTTTATAAGTAAAATATAGCAATCTTCTATTACTTGTACAAGGCCTACGAGACCCGTTTCACCACAATTTAACAAATATTCTTTATTAGCATCTTATCCAATTTTTTCAATGCCAGAGTCCAGTTGGTTCTTCTCAGAAATCCATTATTAAAGATAAAGAAAATTTGTACTATGAAGGTACCTACCGCTTACAATGAAGTTGTCAAACCACCATCAATGTCAAGGAAGCCTCCAACAGAGACCATAATTACTAAACCCTTGTTTGAATATCAAACACTATCCATTAATCCATTATTTTAGATAGAAATATCCTGAACTATTATTCTTTGATAGACTTTGCAAATTGAATTACCATTAAGAACGTCCTTAAAGATAATGATCCTTACAATATTTCTTACTCAAAGTCTACAATTAACAAGGCATATTCTAGAAACATGAGCCATTACAAAATACCTCACTCCCATTCAATTTCCTTCACTTTACAAACCTTCTTGCTACAATTATTATGATTACAAGAAAGTTTGGTTCAATTTTCTATACTTCAGTCCTTATATCCATAGTTAGTTTATTCGCTATGGAAAAGATGTTACAAATATGCTACACAAATGTTTCTATGAATGGTGGCTCCAATTTGGAGAAAATGACATAGTCTTAACAATGTCATTTAAGACATTAATACATCATTCTCATTAATTTATACTATACCCTATAATGCTATTAATCTAATACCTATTTCAAATTCAGTGTTTTGAGTTGTATATTTACTATAAAAAAGTCTTTAATGCATGAGGATCTTGAATATCTGTAGAAAAATTAGGATAACAATTAAAGTAAATAGGTCCATTAACTAGACTAGACTAGACTAAAATACACTACTAGAATAGAATTATAAAAATTTAAACATCTCGATGTAATAAACAAATTAGGGTATCCGATCCAAATTGATATAAGGGTTTAACAACTACCTGTACTAAACCAATGTGTAAATATTGATATTTCTTTTTATATAATTTTATAGCTTCTTTTGTAAGTAAATTAATTGTTCCAAAAGGCTGATTGATTGATTCACAAGTTTTAATACCGTAATCTTTTGTGTGTGTGTGTGTGTGTGTGTATGTGTGTGTGTATCTATTTTATACATTTTACTAAATTTTTCTCTATGTATACTCCAATTTGATATTTGTATTTTTACATAACTTATTGTAGTGATAACTTCAGAAATGACTATGTCATTTTTAATATTTAAGTTGCTAAGCTTTTCCATGTTACAAATTTAGGTATACCATTTAAAGGTTCACTTATGATTATCAATATCATCTATTTAGAAGAATCTCCATGCTAGACTAAGTAGTAATAATGTTTTGAAGACTAGATTTATATAAATATATATATATATATATATATATATATATTTCAAATTGTAGTTAAATTGTTTGAATATTAGAAAATATATGGTACTCCATTTAACTAAATAAAGTTTTTTTTTTTAATATAAATAGTAGTTGATCCCCCAAATGAAATTTCATGTAATCTTATCCATTTGTTTAGTAGTTGCCATGGTGAACTCTAAATCTCACAATAGATGACTAGGAATAGATGAAAAGTGGCGTAGTGGCAAAGGGCGAGTTTATATATGATGGTGTCTCCGTGAGGTCACGGTTTGATTCCTGACTCCACGTTATACATACCATGATTTACATCTTCACTTAGACTAAAGGTTTGTTTGGTATGAAAACATGGAGTGATAAGTGATGTTTTCCTCTCATCAATATTTTTGGAGAAGAAGATTTTAGATTTGTTGAAGTTCATTTTATGACCAATATATGCCCTCAAATAATCAAGGATACCATGGTAGGGTCTGCATTTTTCTGATCTTCTTTTGCAAAACAGACAATATCATCCGCAAAGAATGAATTTGAAATTGGAGATCAGAATTAGAAGTTTTAATTGAAGTCTAATTTTTGTCAAAATTTTTATTAAAAAAGACTATTTAATCTTACCCAAGGCTTTTTTTAAATCGAGTTTAATATTTATATAAGCATTTTCCCCCAAATCACTCCATATATATATAATAGAGAAGCGGAGGGCTCCTATTATGACACGTGGTGGCGTCTGCAACTCCCATTGTAACATGTGTTAGCAACCTCTATTGACACTTAGTGTGTTGAATTCAAATGAATACTTGTTTAATTTAAAAAATTTAAAAGTTATCTAAAGTCAATGAATTCAAATAATTTTTATATTTTTTAAAAAATTATCTTAATAAGTTTTTAGAAAATGGAAAAACCATAATTAAAAATTATTTGTTTGACGTGTTTTGTTTTGTGTCCCTTCGTGCAACACACATGTAATGTAACACCCCGATACCTAGGCCCGCCAGGGCTGGGGATGTCGCCCCGTCCAAAGGACAAGGGGTTTTTATAACTAGGTCACACAATTAAAATAGCGAAATGAAAATAATAATTTAACTTAAAATTTATTACAACCTAAGAATAAATCCATGAATAAAACCATGAATTCCCAAAAGAAATACAAATCCATAAATAAAATCATCAACTCTCAACTCCCTAAAGCAATACATAAAAATAAAAGACAACATTCTCTTCCAAGGCAGATAACACAAGCTACTCATCCCCACAGCAGGATCGGCCTGAAATCATGGTGAAAAGGTGATGAGACAGAAATCTCAGTAAGTCTGTGTGTGCTTTGGGTGTTCAGTGGAAATAGTTCGTGGATGCAGAGTATAAAAACTTTATAAGAGAAATATTGGTAAGTAATAAACATTAGTCAAAAGCAAGAGTGGCGTTTTGGCTTTTCCAGCCATACATAATTTATAAGATCAACCACTCGAAAGAAAGGATTATGGATTACCACACGTTAGGCCCCAAAACCGGATGGTCAGTATGCCGACACTTTGTGCATACTGCCGGTTAGAATGCCGACACTTTGTGCAGACTGACTAAAGGTAGATGATCGGCCTACCGGGCAAGATACTCCTCATTCTCTATACCCAAACAACAACCGGATATCCATTCCAGCAAAACACAGTCACTTGACTGAAATAAAAATTGCTAGCTCGGACCGGCATGACTAAGTAGTACTGACGTTTCTCTAAGTTGAGTTCATCTTCTGGAGGAGGCCTCCTACCAGAAGACTCACTCTTGCTCTTCAAAACTAGTACTACCAGTCTACCCCCATTGAGTACTCAACGTAACGTATCCCACTTGGAAAAAATGAACAAAACATAGTTCCACTTGAAAATGGCAATTAAGGTTTTCCAAAGTTTGGGGCAAAATTTGGATTTAGAAAGAATTTTAGGTTTTGAGTAAAACCGCTCCTTGATTTACAAATAATTTATTTGTCTGAAATAAGAATGGAAATAATCCTCAATTGCCTCTATAGAAATGAGTGACCATGCACTCTTCATTTGACTTGCCATAAAAAAAATCATTTTTCATCAAACAGGTTTTATGCAAGAGCTTACCTGATCCTTGCCCACAACAAAGGTCTCCAACAGCTGACCTAACCCCGCATAGGGTAAATACAAACCACAATCAAACTCAAGCCAAAGACTCACTTTCTCAAATAAAACTAACTCAACTTACTACAATCATATCCCTAGTGTCCCAAGCTTTAAGGCTCAATAATAAATAAAAAGGGTTTATAAAATAAATCTAGTTTGATATTAAAATAATTAGAGTTTGGGAAATAGGTACTAATAAGTTGAAGGTTTAAATCTTGCTAAAATAATTTAGAGTTTATTTGATGAAAGGTCCTAGGTGGAATTAGGTAAAATAATGATTTATTAATAATTTAGTTGTTAGAAAATAATTGATAACTAAAATTAGTTGAAAATAAATTTAATGAGTCTTGCTTGAAAAATAATAAGCAAATCCTTAATGGGTTTTGATTAAAAGATAATAATTAAATTTTTAGTAATAAATATTTTATTAATTATAATTATTTCCATAAAAGGCTTTAATTGATTTTATTATTTTAAATAATATATATATATATATATATATATATATATTCCTAGCAAAAACTATTATTTATTTGACTAAAATATCACTATTTTATATAAAAGACCAAATCCACATTTTTCCATGGTTTTCAAAATTTTATTAGAAAAATCATATTATTAAATATTTTATTAATGAAATAAAATTTAGCTTAGGAACAACTAGATCATGATCATATTCCTATAGCTAACCACAATCATGAACATATACAACCCTTCAATTCATCAAATCATCCAAATCATGCATACAAGCATAGATCTCAATTTATCAAAACATGATCTAACCCCTACTAGCATAAATATGATCATGGCTTCAATAATCCAACATGAATATAAATCCCATTCACCAAAGGTGGCATAATCTCTAGCATACTTCATCACAAACACTACCTATAACATGCATCAAACCTCAAATCAACATGCAATCAACCAAGATAATCCTTCCATGTATAAGTCCCATCTCATTCACAATCATACATATATTCATGCTTCAATCTCAACAATATATATACATACTTAAATCCTATCGCCATCCATCTACTATCATCATCATCATCCTAGAGACATGAATCTAGAGTTTAAAAAGGAAGATTGAAGGTACTTACTTGGTTGATGAATGCCTTGAAGGAGTTTAGAGTAGATCTCAACTCCTAGATGTCTAACTTTGTCCATGGGAGATGGCAAAAGCATGTTCATGGGAGAAAAAGTCATCCGGCCAAGAGAGGGGAATTTTCGGCCATGAGAGAGAGAGAGAGAGAGAGAGAAAGAGAGACCATTAGCATGTTTATTCACATAGGCTCTCACTAGAGATCAAGATTGGAGAAGATGAAGTTGTTAGAATAAATTTACCTTGAAGGTGTTCTTGACCTTAACAGAAATTTCTGGTTTTTTATCCAAAAGTGCAAGTTGGATTTTGGAGTTTGATGTTAAAAATGGTATGGATGGACTCACAGTAATGAATAGATTAAATTTGAAATTTTTAGAGGTAGTTTAAAGTGATTGGAGAGGTATTAGATGAAATGAAGGAGTAGGTATTCTTGGTGTACTATGTGTTCTTGAGGTTGAAGAGAATAGAGAGTTCTTGGATGCAGGCTGTCAAAATTCTAAAGAGATTAGGGCTGCCAAACTGTTTGTAGGGTTTAGGAAGATGGATTTATGGTTTGGAAGGAAAAAGGAAAGGCTAGTTGTTAAAATCCTTGAAGAATATTTTTGGGAAGCAAATTTGGAAACTAGATATCACAAGAATATCTGCCATGGACGAATTTCTGGGCAGTGTTTTGGCTGAATGAAAGCTGGTTGAAGGAGGCTTAGGGTGGCCGAAATTATGGAGTATAATGGTGAAGAGAAGGTCTGGTTGTTTGAGGTATATTTTATGGAAAGTTGTTAAATCATGGTGGCTGGAATTTTGGTATCCAAATCAATGTATGATTGCAGAAATTTTTGGAAATCTTTTAGGCATCCATGGCTGGATTTTCGTGCAGAAATTTGGGAGGACAATGGAGTTTTGTTAATGGAGGTTTAAGGGTGGTTTTTGTAGAAAAGGGATGGAGTTTCGGCTAGGAGAGAATTAGGAAACAAAGCTGGAAAAAAAAACTACTGCAAAGATTTTTGCAAGGCTGGAATTTTCTGGGTAGTTTTCAGCTGCCCTTTTCCAAGAGATTTACAGAGGTTTTGAAGGGGAATTTCTGGGGATTTCAAGGCTGGTTTCCAGCCTACTTCATGGAGGAAAAACATGGCTAGGGTGCTGTACAAAAACTGGAAGAAAACAGCTTAGTTTTGGACCTCCAAAGCTGCGATTTGTACAGGATTTTTTTCTGGTTTTGCACCATCTTTGTGTTGTCCGAAAATAGCCATAAAAATCCAGATTCTAAGCTGATCAAAAGGGCCATTTTCTGGCAGCATTTGGGAGGGAATAATGGTCAAGAATTTCGACACCTTGAAGGCACATAAAGTTGGAAAAATTTCAGTTCTATGTACAAAGGGAAATGAACCTAGTTAGAGTGAATTTTTAGAAAGTTCACTAAGGAATTTAATCCACTTGAAATCTTTCTCTCTCATCCATTGTTTCGGTCCATATGATGTCTTTTACTAAGACATTTTGAACCTTCAAAGCCACAACACATTGCTGAAATTTTTCTAGAATAAAATTAGCTTGAACATAATGAACAAACTAATGAATTGAGAATTAGGAAAAACTAAGGATCAAGAGGAAATGAATTCCCCTTAGAAATTTTGTGTAGAGCAAAAGAGTAGGATTTGAAGACTCCTATCATGTCTCTCATAGGACAACATCTCTACCCTACTCCAAACACCACTAAGGCCGACAATGATACTTCCCAAGCAAAAATAAAATTTAATCATGCTATAGCTCTAATAATGAATTTGAACCCAAGACCTCAAGAATTAATTCCAAAGCTCTAACTACTAAACCACAACAACTCTTGTTCTTATTTCCTCTCTAAAAATATTTTCCTATTCAATCCTCAAGCTATCTCCCTTTTTCCACCTTAGGCAAAAATTACCATATTGCCATTCTCACACAATACTCACCAACAAGACCTCAAGACAATAAAATCCGAATCCAAAACACATAAAAATCATATGAAAATATATTTAACCATGAAATAAAATATTATATGCATCCCAACCCCCCTTACTCTAAGGTTGGTTTTGACTGGGGTTTCACATGTAACACCCCATATATATGTGTCGTAGTGAGCTTGACTTCATGGGATGTTGCCCCGTCTGAACTTCTAGATAAGAGGTCTTTATAATAATTAATAACTTAATACACAATAGAATTATTCTAAACCTTGAATGAACATGAAATTCATTTCATCATAACTTTGACATTACATCTCAATAATTTTACAATGCATCTTCAACAAGATAAGCTAATAATAGTTTCTCATCCTCACGTTTTCGTTGCACACTCTGATCACCACCATATTCAATAGAGTCTAAATATATATAGGAAAACGTGTGAGTGCATAACACTCAGTAAGTCCCGTGTGTGTTAGTAATTTTTAGATAAAGTAGGTTTCATGGTATTTTCTTAACAATACAATTTGTAAACATTAATGAGATCACATATTTTACACCGAACAGTCATTTCTTCACATGGATATTCATAGTTTCTCACAGGAATTGTATTCTCAATAAATGTTTAATAAGTAAGACTACATTGTGATCTCATTACTCGGAAGGAACATTAGTCCAACCAAAACATAAATACCATAGGAACATTAGTCCTATGAGAATAACATATTCGGGCACAAAAGTCGGAGATCAATGCAATGCAATATTTTTCAATCAAACTCTTTTTTTCTGAATTGAATTCTTGAAGTAACTTACAAAATCCATGTTTCATAAAATCATTCAATAGAAATATATTTTAGAAAATCACTAGCCAAAACGGTATTCGTAAAACAAAAGGAAACTCACCTTGCTTTCTAACTAATTCCTCAAGCAATTCAATCTTGTAAAAGTTCTATTCTCTTCTTCTTCTTTCTCCTTATTCTCCACTTCTGTCCCTTTTCTTCCTTCTTTTCATTTTTCCTTTCTCTCTCCTTCTCTCTCCTTTTTCGATTTCCTTCTCTTATTTCTTTTCTTCTTTCCTTTCTTTCTCTCATTTTTCTAGCACACTCTTCCTCTTCCTTTCTCTCAAAATTTCAGTCCTTCCCTTCTCATATATATATATATATATATATATATATATAGGTGTTCTAGGAGGCTTATAGAGGAAGCTTTATATAAAAGCTTAAGTAAGCATTTATGTAACATGCTTATCTAAGTACTTATGTAAGGCGGTGACTTGGCAACATTAGAAATATGTAGAACATCTTAAAAGGTATAGGTCACAACTTATGGAAGCTTATAAAATATGACTCATCAAGTTTCTAGAATATATTAGAAGCTTTTGGAAGATATATATCATCATGTCTAGAAGATTTTAGAAGCTTATGGAAGATATAAGAATATTATAGAAGATATAAATTAATATTTTATTTATAAAAGTTGTGGGCTTCACATATAAAAATATATAAAATTTTATTAAAGGTTGTGGGCCCCAAAGGTTACTTAGCAAAATTGGATTGTGCTTCTTATTATAAAATAGTATGATGGGTTAAGTAGCAAATTTGAACTTCTCTTCTTAACATAAAATATAATATTTCTTTATCAAATATAATGTAATATATTATTTCTTATCAAATATAGTATAGTATTTCTTTTCAAATATAAACTATAAAATATATTTAGCATAAAAGATTCATTTCATAAATAATCAATTTCTTGAAAATAAAATAACTTTATAAAATTCAACCTACATATAAAAATTCTCATATGATATTTAAAAGTTCACAAAAGTAGTAAAAATCTCTTGTCTAAAAATTGCTCAAGGCAAGATGTTACAATCTCCCCTCTTTTAAAAAATTCCATCCTCAAAATTGATATACCGTTAACATCTCCAATTTATCCAAAATTTCTTCTAAACCATTAACTAATATTATTTCAAAAAACTATAAACTTAAACATTTCGCACATATTTACCTATAAGCACTTCTCTTCTTTCAATCATTTCCTACAACCATATCTACAACCACAAGAGAATTACAAAATCAATATCTGCAAAATTCATAACATAATCTGATACCAATTGAATTTCCTAAAGATCAGTAACCTAAAGTCTCTTTCTAAAATCAATAACCTTAAGTTCTGATACTATTTGTATCTCAAGTCAATATCTCCTAAATCGTTAACCTTAAACTCTGATATCAATTGTAACAACTAAATCCATTAATCTACAACCTTAGAATCCATCAATTTACAACCTTAACTCTGATACCACTTGTAACACCCCATATATCTGTGTTGTAGTAAGCCTTTACTTCGTGGGATGTTGCCATGTTGGAACTCCCAGACAAGAGGTCTTTGTAATAATTAATAACTTAATACACAACAAAATTATTCTAAACCTTGAATGAATATGAAATTCATTTCATCATAACTATGACATTATATCTCAATAATTTTACAATACATCTTCAACAAGACATGCCAATAATAGTTTCTTATCATCATGCTTCCATTGCACACTCTGATCACTATCTTGTTCAATAGAGCCTAAAAATATATAAGAAAATATGTGAGTGCATAACCCTCAGTAAGTCCCATGTGTGTTCGTGATTTTTAGATAAAGTAAATTTCATGGTATATTTTCAACAAGACAACTTGTAAACATTCATGAGATCTCATACTTTACACCAAATAGTCATTTCTTCACATGGATATTCATGGTTTCTCACAGGAATTGTATTCTCGACAAGTTTTTAATAAGTAAGACTACATTACGATCTCACTATTCGGAAGGAACATTAGTCCAACCAAAACATAAATACTATAGGAACATTAGTCCTATGAGCATAACATATTCGGGAACAAAAGCCGAAGATCAATGCAATGCAATATTTTCTAATCAAACTCTTTTTCTCTAAATTGAATTCTTGGAGTAACTTACAAAATCCTTATTTCATAAAATCATTCAATAGAAGTATATTTTAGAAAATCACTAGCCAAAACAATATTTGTAAAACAAAAGGGAACTCACCTTGCTTGCTAGCTAATTCCACAAGCAAATTAATCTTTCAAAAGCTCTATTCTCTTCTTCTTCATTCTCTTTATTCTCTGTTTCTCTCATTTCTTTCATTTTCTTCCTTATTTTCCTTTGTCTTTTCTCTCTCCCTCTATCTCCCTTCCGGTTTCCCTCTCTTCTTTCTTTTCTTCATTCCTTTCTTTCTTTCCTTTTTCCAACTCACTCTTCCTCTTCCTTTCTCTCTAAATTTAAGTCCCTCCCTTCTCTTATATATATAGGTGTTCTAGAAGACTAATAATGTGAAACCCCACCTAAAGCCAACCCTAGGGTAAGGGGGTCGGGATGCATACCATATTACTTTGCATGAATATATATATTTTTGAATGATTTTTTTTTTTTTTGTGCTTTAGAATTATGAATTATAGTCTAGAAGGCTCAGTTATGCTTATTAAGTAGGAAGGGTAAAATGATAATTTTGCTTGAGGTCAAAATAAGAAGATAGCTTGAGGATTAAATGGGAAGAATATTTGGAAGAGAAAATAAGAACAACAGTTGTTGTAGTTAAGTGGTTAGAGATTTGGAATTAACCTCTAAGGTCTTGAGTTCAAATCCCATCATTTAAGTTTTTGTCATGATTATTTTAATTTAAGGTTGGATTTTCATCTCTTGTATTCCATAGAGGAAAAAAAAATTAAAAGTGTTGTCCTAGGGGAGAAATGAAGGGAATGTCCTAATCCTATTCTTATGTCCTAAAAAGAATTTTTTAAGGGATTCATGTCATTTTATTCGCTAGCTTACCCTAAACTTTTTACCAATTAAGTTTGTTCAAAATTTATGCAAATCTATGGTTTTAATTCTAGAAAATTCAGCAAGGATTCTTGGCCTTGGAAATTTCAAAAATGATTCCTAGAGGTTGGAGATTGGACTGAAAATAGGGAAGGAGTTAAGGAGGGTTCCCAAGAAAAATAAATCTCCATGGTTGAACCTTCAAACTCCACTCCATAGTGTTCATCTTCTCCATAGAAGAAATCTGAAATTTTTCCGGATTCTTGGCAGCCTAGCTTTCGAAAATCTTAGCCATCTTCCTTACTCAATTGCTGCCAGAAAAATAGCCAACTTATTCAGCTTGAAGGCTGAAATTCTTTTGCCAAAAATTGGACTGCACAAAGCTGTGCAAACCAGAAGAAAATTCTGGACAGCTTCGATGCATAGCAGGCCAAAATCAAAGCTGTTCTTCTACCCTTCAAACCAGTAAATTACCTATACTTTTCCTCCATAAAGAATGATGGAAACCAGCCTTAAAAGACCCTCAAATACCTCTCCAAACCATCTGCAAATCAGCTGGAATATTGCAGAAAAACTGCACAACAAATTCCAGCAACCAATTCGAAACATAACCAGAAAAAAATTCCAACCTTGCTCTCTTCAAGCCTAGTCCGAAAACCACCTCAAACCTCTGTAAGTTAATCTTTGTTCAGCCATGAACTGAACTCCATTACCTCATCCACTGACCTTGCATAGCTAGACTCTATAGCCACTCCTCAAATTCCTCCTACAATTACTCCAATCAAACTTTCAATTGAATTTCAAAATTTTCAGCATTTGCTCCATGATAATACCCTTAGATTAAGCTTCATAACCAGAAATCCTCCCCACCATTGAACTCAGAATTTCGGCCAGCCTTATAGCTCTCTCAACCCTCATTCATTTCAGCAAAATACAACAAACCAGTCAGCCATTGTAGCTCTAAGGAACCTCCATCAATCAAACACCATTACCATATCTTTTACCTTAAAACACTCCTTAAATTTCTCCATTTGAATTTCAAACAACCAAATTTCTCTCTCCTCTCTAATCTGAAAATCAAAATCTCAGAACTCCCTCAATCATTCGGCTAGCCCCTTCAGAAATTCATCCAGCATTTTCTCTCTAATCCTCTCCATTTTCACCAAGAACACACACTACCTTTCTTCAAGCCAAAGACCACTCTAAACACCTCCAATCCCTTTCAAAAATTCCAAAACACACCTACACACTCTCTAAAGTCCATTTTTGGATTTTGTAACATCAAATCTCAAAAATAAAAATTGACAATCACATCAAAACCAGATTTTTTCTTGAAGTCTCAAGAACATCATCAAGGTAACCAAGAACAACTTTTGTTCATCTTCTTCCCGTCAATCTTTAACATATCATACTAATTCTCTCTCTCTCTCTCTCTCTCTCTCTCTCTCTCTCTCTCTCTCTCTCTCTGCCAAAATGGTTGCTACAACCATGGCTATTTTCTTTCTCCTCTCTTGGACGATTCAAGCCTCTCAAGCACGTGGATCTTCTTAAATCTTCATCGAGATAGTCATCAACCAAGTATTTCTCTTTAACATTTCTTTTGAATTCTGGATTCATGTCTCTTGGTTGTTGATAGAGAGGATAGAATATGAATGGGGGATTAAGTATATGCATATGTATGAAAGAGTTGAGATTGGAGCATAAGGATGATTGATCATGGTTAAGCTTTATGAATTTTCTTGTGGATCAATGCATATTCATCATGTCTTATGAAATTATGAATGTTTAAGCATGCTAGAATGTTATGTCACCTTTGGTGAATAGGATATTATATTCTTATTTTCATTGAAGCCGTGAGTATGATTATGCTTAATAGGGATTTGATCATGTAATAGTGGGTATGAATTTAAGCCTTTGTTCATGAATAGAATAGTTTGTTGATTGATGTTGGAGTATGTGCTCATGAATCTTGTTAGCAATAGGAAATTTATGATCATGACCTTGTGATCCTAAGTTATTTTAATTAGCCAATTTTATTACGTTAATTAAAATTAATACTATATTTTCCTCCAAAGATTTTGAAAACCCTAGGAAGTTTTGGAATTGGAGTATTAAATGAAATAGTGATATTTTAACCAAATAAATGATATCTTTTATTAAAAATAATATATAAATATTTATATATGATAATAATAATAATAATAATTAATAAAACCTTTTATATAAATAATAACAATAATAGGTAAAATATTAATGATCTTGTAGGCTATATATTCATAAATATTATATGTATTTGTTATCTACTAATCAAGATTTAATAAAATTTATTTATTATTAATCTTACTTATTATTAATTATTTTCTATCTATTAATTATTAATAAAGATATTGGTAATAATTTAATATTTACTTTAAAAATATTATTTAAGAATGACCATATATTAACACCATCTAGAACTTAGGATTCTTCAACAATGAAACCCTAGTTTATTTATTAATAACAATACCCAAGATCTATTATTTAAACCTATAACTTCTTAGTAATTATTTTACAACACATAGTTATTTTAACTTATCAAGCTAGTCTTATTTTATAAAATCCTTTATCATCTAACCTTAAAGCTTAGGACATTAGGGTCATGATTATAATAAGTTGAATTAGGATTATTTATGTAAACGAATATAGTTTGAGTATAACCATATGACTTGTGTTTACCCCAGGCGGGGTTAGGTCAACTTTGGAAGATTCTTGAATTTGATCAAGCAAAGGATCAAGTAAGCTCCTGCATAAACTTATTTGATGACAAAATGTTACTATAGCAAGCCAAATGCGAAGCATATGGATACTCATTTTGTAAAGGCAATTAAGGATTGTTTCTTTTTTATTTCAGTCAAGCAAATCATTTGAAAATTTAAACAAGCAGTTTTGCACAAATACTAAACTCTTTCTAAAACCCAACTTTGAAAAGAATTTTCGAAACCCTTAATTGCTATTTCCAAATAAAGCAATGTATTATCAGTTTTCGCCCAAGTGGGACAATCAACGTTGAGTACTCAATAAGGGTAGACTACTAGACTAGTTTTTGAAGGGTTAGAGTAAGTCTCTCAGTAGGTGGCCACCTCTGAGGGGTGAGTCCTTCCCGGATAGGATGCCAGTCTAGTAGGTCATGCCGGCCCGAGCTAGCAAGTTTTGGTTATGTAGACTGTGTGTTTCCAGAGTGGACAACTGGTAAGTTTAGATGTAGAGAAGGAAAAGCATCTCACCCGATAGGCCGATCACCTACCTTTTATCAATCTGCACAAAGTGTGACATTCTGACCGTTATATGGTCATGGGGCCCAATGTGTGGTAACACATGGCTACCCAATTGAGTGGTTGTATTTATTGTGCACATGTATGGTTTGAAAAGTAAAACACCACTCTTTATTTTAACCTTATTTATTGCTTGCCAACACTTTCTCTTATACAATTTTTACAACTTGCATACATGAACTATTTTACCTAAAACACTCAAAGCACACACGGGCTTATTGAGATTTTTATCTCATCACCTTTTATGCCATGTTTTTAGGTCAATCCTGCTGTGGAGATGAGTAGCTAGATTTGTTGCCTGCTTTGAAGACTTTATGTTATTTATTTTATGTGTTGTTTCGAGAGATGATAATAATCAATTTGTTTTGGACTTGTTCTTGAATTTTTGGGTTGTAATAAGTTCAATTTTAAAGTATTATTTTTTTTATTTTCATTTGTGTGACCTAATTATAAAGACCCCTTGTCAATTAGACGAGGCGACATCCCTGGCCCTGTTGGGCCTAGGTAGTGGGGTGTTACATATAAAAGAAGTTTTATACACTACAAGAAAATAGTGGATTTGCTACAAACGAATCTGTGGCAATTCCGTGGCAAACCAAGACTTTGCCATGGATCTATGATGGAATCAAATCCGTGGCAAATACTTTTGTCGCTAAATTTTTTTGCAACGAAAATCATCTACCGTCTCAATCTGTCACGAATTGGCCAGCAACATTTTCCAACGATAGCCATTGATAATTCATATTCAGCGATAAAACTTGCGACGGAATTGCTACGGAATGATTCACTATCCGTGGTAAGCCATGGCAATCTGCCACTGATAAAATGCTTCCAATATTGCTTTTGTGGCAAATCTGTGGCAATCTGCCATGGTTTAAATGCTTCCTAGCTTTGTCCACGCTGCCACGGAGTTGCTGTAGATAAATTGGTTCTAAAGTTGCATCCGTGGCAAAGCCGTGGCAATCTGCCGTAGATTTGCCACAAATAAAATGTTTCCAAAATTTCTTTCGTGGAAAATCCGTGGTAATCTGCCATGGATTTGCCACGATTTAAATGCTTCCCAAACTTTGTCTGTGGCAAAACCGTGCCAATTCGCCATGGATGTGTTGCTTCCATATTTTCTATCGTGGCTGATTGTCACGGCTTTGCCACAAATTGAAAGCTTCCCAAGTTTTGACCATGGCAAAGCTATGGCAAAACTACCACGAATGTGTTGCTTCCATATGTTAGCCCTAAAGGTATTCTCCTGTGTTTTGACTTATAACAAATATTGATGAAGACTAACTTGTATGATCTATATGTGATAGGACATGTTTGACCTCAATTCTTTTAAGGCGTGCAAATAAGATTGCTAAGCAATTCTTGAGCAATGGAATCCAAGAACTGGTGATCAAGTAGAAGACCAAGCTTAAGAGATTACATACCAAGAAATCCTTGTGGAAGAACTTTAGATTAGAAATTGTTATTAAGATATTTCTTGTAAATTCCTATATCTCTTTACCTTATAATATAATTTATTTCTACCTTGAAGCACACAAACAAAAAGATTTCAATGTTTTATATCTCAAAATTTTGGATTGAGTAGTTTGGATGATTTTGCATCCAAAAGATTTGTCCAAAATCTCATGAACGGTGTCAAATTGTTTCTGCCTGAAAAAGTGTCATTTTGGACTTACCTTTTGGATGCATCATCGTCCGAAACATGAGTCCAAAACGCAGGTAAAATTGACAGTGAAAAATAGCCATTTTATAGTTGTTGGTACTTTACTTTATATCTCTATATAAGGCTTCTAAACTCGATTTAACAGTAGATTTTTACCCTATCCTTCTAAGAAACACTCTTACTCTATAGAAAACAAAAATCTCCTTTATCAAAGTGCTTCAAAGTGAAATCAAATTGTGTCTTAAAGGTAAAAGTGTTTGTGCTTTTTCTTGGTGCACATCTGCTTAAAGAAGTGAGCTTTTACTATTCCATTCATTTTCAATCTCTTTTGTATACCAAGGTTGTAGTGTAAAACCCATCTGAGGTGAACCTTGATTTGTTGGTTAATTGAGAGGTTTTGGAAAATCAAGTATGGTAATCCTTTCTTGTATTTGGTATAGATTGATTCTATTAAGTTGGGTAAATGAAATCTGGTTGAAAATCCTAAGTGTGAGCTTAAGGTAGTAGATGTAAATCTTGGTAGATCGAACCACTATACATTCCGTGTTTCATTTCTCTACATATAGCATTAATTGCATCGTGCTTCTTATCTCAGATCAAATCTGGATATTTCTCAAAGTTTCCTTAGATAGCTTTCTTTGTTGCGATGTAGTTGGTCCAAGAAACTTGAAGAAAATTTATATTCTGTAAAATAGATTTCTTAAAAAAATTTCGATTGCCAAAAAAAACCTTATTCACCCACCTTCTAAGGTTTTTCATTTGGTATCAAAGCGAGGCCTACTTGTTCTCGGTCTAACAACCTTGTAGGAAAGATCCTCTTGGCAAACTCATTCTCTCTTTCATATGTTGAAGGTTCATCAACAAATCAACCTCTTTTGTTCAATGGAAACAACTACATAGTCTAGAAAAATAGAATGAAAATCTATATATGCTCAATCAACTTTGAATTGTGAAATTTGATAGAAAATGGTCCTTTTATTCAGTCAAAAATTGTTGATAGTGTAAAAATGCCTAAACAAAATAACAAATTTAATTTTGAAGATAATGCTAAGATGACATTAAATTTTTAGGCTATGAATATCTTATATTGTGCACTAGATATCACTGAATACAATCGAGTTAGTGATTGTGATTTAGCTCATGACATGTGGAAATCAATTGAGGTCGCCCATGAAGGGACAAATCAAGTTAAGGAATCCAAATTGGGGCTTCTAATTCATGATTATGAATTATTCACTATGAAGTTGAATGAAAGAATTACTGATATGTTCACTAGATTCACAAATATCACAAATGGTCTCAAAGCCTATGGAAAGGTATATTCCCTTAGGGAACAAAACTAAAAAATTCTGGATGCATTACCTAAAAGCTGGCAGCCTAAAGCTCTTACTGTGGAAGAATTCAAGGATTTAAAATCCTTGCCAACCAAAAAGCTGATTGGCTCTCTTCTAACAGATGAAATGAAACTAAAGAGATTTCAATAATTCGATGATCATGATAAAGGTAAAAAGAAAATAGCACTAAAAGCTGAAAAAGAGGTTGCAGAAAATAGTCAATCAGACAGTAGTGATGAAACTGAAGTAGACAATGAAGATCTGACAATGATAGCAAAGAAATTCAGAAGGATGTTCAACAAAGGGAACTTCAAAAGAGGAAAGAAGTTCGCCAAAAGTAAAGGATAATCCTCAGTGTTCAAACTTTAATGTTATGAATGCAAAAGCACTGAACACTTCATTACTGACTGTCTAGTTGCAAAAGAAAATGAAGGCAGAATGTTTAAAAATAAGAAGAAGGAGTTGAAGGTAAAGAAAGGTAAATGATTGATGGGGACTTGGGATTAAAATGGGTCTGAGTCTGAAAAAGAATATTCTGAAAATGAAACTGCCAATATATGCTTCATGGCCATGGAAAATGAGGTAAACTCTACTACCACTTATTCGTGTCTAATTCGCATATATCTAAACATGAAAAGTATGATGATCCAAATGAATTGCTATTTGATATGTTCCATGAACTAAAAAAACTATCCAGAAAAAATAAAGAAATGAAATTGAAGATTAATTGTTTGTTAAATGAGAATAAAAAGTTGTTGAGTGAGAACAAAATGTCTCTTGAGTCACACATATGTGCTATTATGGAAAAGGATGTGATCATGATTACTTTACAGTATGTATCTCTAGAAAATAGAAGTTTGTATGATAGAATTCATTCTCTTGAAAGTATGGTTAGCACTTTTGATTACATGAAAAATAGAGTCAATGACCTTACCACATGTATCAAAAAAATTAACAAATGGCAAAAATAACCTGGAAAAATAACTTAGGACTCAACACCAAGCTAGAAATCGAAATAGCTTAGGATATAGACATGAGAATAAGGACAAAATTCACAAGTCTCGATTTGTTAAAGCTGTCTCATGTTACACAACACACAAAACATGCACATATTGTGAAAAATCGGGACACATAGCATCGAAGTGTCTTATTAAGAAGAAAGTGGAATCCGGTGGAATAAATTTTTGGAAAATTAAAGGAAACACTACTAACCCTTATAGACCCAAGAAAATATAGATACCAAGAATCACTTTCTTTCTTATGTATAGGCATGTTCATTGAAGAAAATGAACTTCACCAAGTGGTTCTTAGACAGTGGTTGTTCAAGACATATGACTAGAAATGCAGCCTTGTTAGAAGATGTACAAACCACAAATGAAGGATTCATTATCTTTGGAAACAAAAAGAAAGAAAAGATTTTTAGCATAGGTAACATTGGTAAAGGTTCCTCAACCATTATAAAATAAGTATTACTAATTGATGAACTGAAATATAATTTACTTAGCATTAGCCAACTATGTGATAACGGCTGCAAAGTCATTTTTGAAAAGGATTCTTGCTCTATCATTGATAGCTCAAATTTAAAAAAAAAAAATCTTTATTGCCAACCGTGTTGGAATTGTGTATATATTCATTCTATCTAAATGACCTTATAGCTCATGGCATTAGATATCTCTCCATACATAACAATGATGGTTTCCTTTGGCATAGAAGAATAGGTCATGTATCTTTTGATTTGTTAAACAAACTATTCTCAAAAGAGCTTGTTAGGGGATTGTCCAAAATGAAGTTTGATAAAAGAAAAAATTGTGATGCATGCCAATTTGGAAAAAAAAAAAATCAAAACTTCCTTTAAACCCAAGAAAATGATTTCAACTTCAAAACCTTTTAAATTAATTCAGATGGATTTATTTGGACCAATGAGGACTGTTAGCCTTGGTGGTAAAAAGTATGCATATGTTTTAGTTGATGATTTCTCCAAATTTACTTGGATTTTATTTCTTGGACAAAAGAATGAAGCCTTTTATGAATTTTCACAACTGATCAAACGCGTCTAAAACTCTATTGGATGCAAACTAATTTCTGTTAGAAGTGATAATGGTAGAAAATTTTGCAACAATGAATTTACACGCTTTTGTGATTAAAATAGAATATTTCACAATTTTTTAGTAGCCAAAACACCTCAACAAAATGGTATTGTTGAGAGGAAAAATAGAACTTTGCAAAAAATAGCAAGATCCATGATCTGTGAAAACGCCCTTCCAAAATGCTTTTGGGCTGAAACTGTTAATACAGCTTGCTATATTATAAATCGAGTAATGTTGAGACCGTTTTTGAGAAAAATACCCTTTGAACTTATGTTTGACAAAACTCCATCAATCTCCTATTTTAAAGTGTTTAGCTGCAAATGTTTTGTCCTTAATACACGAGACAATCTTGGGAATTTTGATAGCAAATCCGATGAGGCTATATTTCTTGGATACTCTTTCAATAAAAAGTCATATAGAGTGTACAATAAAAGAACTCTATGTGTGGAAGAATCCGTACATGTTGTTTTTTATTAATCTAACATTTATACTCCAATGAAAGATGATGATGATGATGTAGGAGGTTCAAAGGAAGTAAGAAAAGACCAACTCAAAGCTCCACCCATGTAAAAGAAGAAGAAATTGAAGAATAACAAGCTGAACAAGGAAGGCAACCAACTGAAGAGTCCACGGATCAACAATTACCAAAGGATTGGAAATACAAAACTGGTCATCCCAAAGAATAAACCATTGGTGATCCAAACTATGGAGTTAAAATCAAACAGTATTTCCAAGATAACTTTGCTCTTCTCTCAAGTATAGAACCTAATTGTATTGATGTAGCACTGCATGATAAATTTTAGATAATTTCTATGCAAGAAGAACTAAACCAATTTGAAAGAAATCAAGTTTGAAAACTTGTCCCTAGACCACTTGATCGTCCGGTTATTGGTACCAAGTGGATATTTAGAAACATACTTGATGAAAACAGAGCTGTCATTAGAAATAAAGCTAGACTGGTGGCCCAAAGATTCAATCAAGAAGAGGGCATTGACTATGATGAGACATTTGCTCCCATTACTAGACTAGAATCTATAAGAATGCTTCTTGCTTTTGCTTTCTTAAAAAATTTCATACTTTATCAAATGGATGTTAAGAGTGCATTCCTAAATGGTTTTATTGAGGAGGAGGTGTATGTAGGACAACCTCCTAGTTTTATTCATAAGCACTTTCCAAATCATATTTTCAAACTTTCTAAGGCTCTTTATGAGTTAAAACAAGCTCTACGAGCTTGGTATAAAAGGTTTAGTGGATTCTTGCTTTCAAAAGATTTTTCAAGAGGCTTAATCAATACCACTTTATTTATCAAATCTGATAAATCTGGTGATCTACTTATTGCTCATATTTAAGTTGATGACATCATTTTTTATGCTACTAATGATTCTTTGTGTAAGATGTTTGCAAAGACAATGCAGCAAGAATTCGAAATGAGTATGATGGGAGAACTAAACTTCTTCCTCGAACTGCAAATTAAGCAAATCAATGATGAAATCTTCATAAATCAAGCTAAGTATACCAAGGAATTGCTCAAAAGGTTTGGTATGAATGAAGCCAAAAAAATCTGCACACCTATGAGTACTTTTATAAAATTTGACAAAGATGAAAAGAGTAAGAAGGTAGATGAACATAAGTATAGAGGTATGATTGAAAGCTTACTCTATCTTACCGCTAGCCAGCCTGATATTATATTTTTAGTTTGTCTTTATGCCCAATTTCAATGATGTCCAAAGGAATCGCACCTATGTGCAGTAAAACGCATCCTTCAATATCTAATCGGTACACATGTTTATGGCTTATGGTATCTTCACACTAATACATTTGATCTTATAGGATATACTAATGCGGATTATGCGGGCTGCAAAGTGGAAAAAAAAGCACAAGTGGCCATTATCAATTTCTTAGACACTCTCTAATGTTATGGCACAACAAAAAGCAAGCATGTGTGCCGGCAGTTGCTGCGCACAAATCTTGTGGATGAAAAATACATTGCTTGATTTTGGTCTTAACTTTAATTACATACCTATATTATGTGACAATACAAGTACTATCATTTTAACTAAAAATCCTGTTCAACATTCTAGGACCAAGCATATAGAAGTTAAACATCATTTTATCCATGATCATGTGCTTGAAGATGATGTGTGTGTTGAATATATTTCAACTGATGAACAACTCGCCGACATCTTTACAAAACCTCTGGCTGAAGAAAGATTCAACAATCTGAAAAGAGGTTTGGAAATTACAAGAATCACATGACTGACTTATTTGCGCAAGTTTTCTTTATCTTGCAAAATCACTAAAGACAAAGATTTTGGATGCAATGTTTAAATCCAAAACCCACCTCCAAAACTTATCCCTGAAGAAGTTCTGTTTAGATGTATGTTTCGGATCGGGCTTAAATCCAAAATGGAATCATCTTTAATGCTTCATATTTTCATTTTAAAATAACTAGTTCCATATTTTCATGTTTGAATTTCAAAATGCTTGTACTTTTCTCTAGACAGCTTTTTTAAATCTCTGAGTAAAGTGGCATTTTTCAATGAACTTAAGTGCACTTCTATCGCAGCTTTCTAGGTATTAACAAAGGACTTTCCTTTCCCTCTCTCTTCCAAACTCTAGAACTGACAATTACTCATTCCATCTTCCTCAAAATTCTCTGAGTTCTTCCTCTCTAAACAACGAGTGTCAAAGCCCTCATCTTCTCAACAAAATGGCAAAAACAAAATTAGCCACACCGAAACTAAAGAAGGTGCAAAAAATTTCTCCAATGATGAAAAAGAAGCCTTCTACAACGAACAAAGGAAAAGAAACTGCACCAAATTTCTCAACTTCCCATTATGATTCCTCAAAATCATCTCTGAAACAAGAGAGTTTCGAGACTCAGGTACTTTGATTTATAGATTCAATAAGTGAGTCTGATTATAATGATTGGGTCTCGAGAAATAGAACTGTGATTATTGGGTATCGAGTAAATCTATCGTCTTTCTTGAATTTCTCCAATGTGTTGAATTTGTTTGAATCTGTTGGTTGGGGTAGTTTACTGTCCATCGATGAAAAATTATTTACCCCACTCATTTGGGAATTCTATGCTAATCCGAGGAAAGGTCGACTTGAAGAAACCAGAGGAGGGTTTATGATTTGATGGTATGCTTCTAGAGTTGGGGGGGGGGGGAGATTATTGAGTTTGATCACCGTTTGCTGAATAGAGTATGTGAAGTAAGAGATGAATGAATTCAGTATTTTGAACTGAATAAATTTTCGGAGAGAACTGACATGTTTAATTTAAAGAAGTTTGAAGAAATGTTTGCCAGTAGAAAGAGTTTCAAGAATTCCAGTGACAGAAACACCAAATAGCTAAATGGAGAAGGTAGAATCTTACACCATATGGTCTCAACCATGGTAGTGCCAAGTTTTGGTCCTAAAACTTCCATTAACATAATGCAGATGGTGATTATGTTAGACTTGGCTGAAGGAAGGCAAATTAGTTTTGGGTTATTGGCTGCCAAGTTGATGTTGCAATCAAGAAACACCTCTACCACGGCTCTGCCGTATGGAAATTTGTTAACAAAAGTCTTCAGATACTTTAATATTGATTTAAATTTAGTCCCTTGTGCGCCATAAAAAATGAATATCTAGAGCTTTGAGTCCTTTGAGTGCATGGGATATGTAAGGATGGGAAATGAATGAAAGTTGCTCCATGACACAGATGGTGAGGAAAGGGAAAGATTGTTAAAGTAAAATTTGAAGGAAAGAATGCCTCTTCTATTGTAGCCAAAAGAAAAAGTGAGGTAAATCCTCAAGAAGCATCCTCTGCCAAAGGGAAAGAACAAGCTTAGGATAAAGGATTATCTGAAAGCATATTGGATGCCATCAATTCTCTGGCTGTTAAATTGGATAGCATCAGTTCAGAACTTCAAACTCTTGGAAATAGACTGACTATGGTAAAGAAGAAGACAAAAATGAATAAACTAGTATCTGCTCCTACAGCACCTGCTCCAGCAAAGGAAACAGTAGAGGCAACTGCCCCTGAGAAAGAAATTGGACAAGAACAACCTGTTGAGGTAGTGACAATTACTGCACACAACAAAGAAAAATCCCCGCCTCAGAAAGCTATAGCACCCCCTGCCTCCTCTGAACCTCGTGTCTCATTTGGGAAGAGACAGAAACATGTGGTGGTTAAAAGAAAATCAAGTAGGATTGCTGGTCAACATTCCCGAAAAGGTGCCAGGTCGAAGATTAAAATAATTCACATCTCCTAATTGACCAAATTAGCAGAATGTACTCCAGCTGACCTCTACCCCGATTGACCTCAATTCTCACTGCTATCTTGAACAAATCTTAATTTCTTTTTGCATTTGAACAATTTATTGCCTGTCTTTTAACAAGTCTGTTTGCTCACCTTATGAATGCTTCATATCTATATATATCTTTTTTCCTGCTTCATTTCTGTTATTCCTCTTTTTTTATTGATGACAAAGGGGGAGAAAACTGATTGCTCTATTGTTGGATTATGATTCTCATGTGATTACTGACTGCTCTATTGTTGGATTGTGATTGTCATGTGATTGGATTGATTGTATTTATACCTACCTGTTGTGATTAGGTAATGTTGGGATAAGTTTCTACTTATGATTATGAGTGTGCTGGCTCTACTGACTGTGCTGTGATTATTCTACTGATTAGGAATGAATGAAAAAATCATTTGATCATCTATGTGGCAGTGTGCTATGCTCTCCGTGGCTAATTGTTAATAATGCACTAATAAATAACTACTTAACAATCCTTGAGTAGAAAACTAACATGAGGGAAACTTCGTGCTCTGAATTGATGTTCTGTACTAAAATTGATATTTTGCACTAGCATATTACCTCTGAATATAGCTAAGGTCTTGTAATTCTCTCTATGAAATTCATGACAAGATTTGGATAAACTGCTTAATATGAAAATTTATAATCTTTGATCTTAGTTTGCTGATGTCTAAAAAGGACACCAATTTGGTATCCTAAATGTCATCCAAAAGTACTCTATTCAGGAATAAAGGTATCTTTTATACTAGAGTTATTGCTAAATTTGTTTTAAGTTATTGACATGATTTTATGACATATTCATTGATAAAAATATCAGACAATTGGATAGCCTCCTTAATGATCAAAACTCTTTGAAAAAATCAGGACAAATAAAAATTCTAAAAATCTATTATCTCATGCATTATGACAGAAGGAGTTTTTGGACTCATATTTTCTTGATCCAAAAGTCCTGTCCAAAATTGCGTTCTTTTAAAACTACATGTTATTTTTTGGACACGCATTTTGGACATCCAAAACTCAAAATCTAAAAATTTCCATACTTTTCTTCACCAAGTTTTGGATGTACTTTTTGGACGTACAAAATTAACTCCAGTTTTCTAACATAATTTACAAATATTCATATATGCATATATTAAGGGGGACTCATCTCATGACTTATTTGCTATAACTTTCTTCTATACATGGTTATAAAATCATTGTAACAGTTATTCCTTTAAGGAATAATCATGGGATGGAAGGAAGAAAGATATAGAGGTAGGTTAGACCATAGACTCATTGAGCCATGCTTTTGAGTATATGCCTAAAATTCTTATCTTCAACTCATAAACTCTCTTTGCGTCCTATAAATAGATATTACACTTCATTAAAAAATATTCTTATTTCTCTCGGTCTAAACATATCAGTACTAAACAGATCATTATTATTTATATATCACAATCCTATCAAGTTTGTCATCACTCAAAAAAGGGAAGATTGTTAACCCTAAGGACATTCTCCTATGTTTTGACTTATGATAAACATTGATGAGGACTAACTTGTGTGATCTATATGTGATAGGACATATTTAACCTCAGTTCTTCTAAGGCGTGCAAATAAGATTGCTAAGAAATTCTTGAGCAATGGAATCCAAGAACGGGTGATCAAGTAGAAGACCAAGCTTAAGAGATTGCATATCAAGAAGTCCTTGTGGAAGAAATTTAGGCTAGGAATCGTTATTAAGGTATTTCTTATAAATTCCTATGTCTCTTTACCTTATGATTTAATTTATTTCTACCTTGAAGCACACAAACAAAAAGATTTCAAAGTTTTATATTTCAGAATTTTGGATTGAGTAGTTTGAATGATTCTGTGTACAAAAGATTCATCCAAAATCCCATGAACAGTGTCTAATCGTTTCTGCATGAAAAAGTGCCATTTTGGACTTACCTTTTGGATGCATCATTGTCCGAAACATGAGTCCAAAACACGGTAAATCTAACAGTGAAAAATAGCCGTTTTATAACCGTTGGTACTTTACTTTATATCTTTATATAAGGCTTCTAAACTTGATTTGATAGTAGATTTTTGCCCTATCCTTCTAAGAAACATTCTTACTCTATAGAAAATAAAAATCTCTTTTATCAAAGTGCTTCGAAGTGAAATCAAATTATGTCTTAAAGGTAAAAGTGTTTGTGCATTTTCTTGGTGCACATCTGCTCAAAGAAGTGAGCCTTTAATGTTCCATTCATTTTCAATCTCTTTTATATACTAAGGTTTTGGTGTAAAACCCATCTGAGGTGAGCCTTGATTTGTTGGTTGATTGAGAGGTTTTGGAAATCAAGTATGGTGATCTTCTCTTGTATTTGGTACAGATTGATTCTATTAAGTTGGGTAAATGAAAACTGGTTGAAAATCCTTAAGTATGAGTTTAAAGTAGTAGATGTAGATCTTGGTAGATCGAATCACTATACATTTCGTGTCTCATTTCTCTGCATATAGTATTAATTACATTGTACTTCTTATTGCAGATCAAATCTGGATATTCTCAAAGTTTCCTTGGATAGCTTTCTCTATTGCGGTGTAGTTGGCCCAAGAAACTTGAAGAATATTTATATTCTGTAAAACAGATTTCTTAAAATAGTTTGCCAAAAAAACCTTATTCACCTCCCTCTAAGATTTTTCACTATGTTTTCTACCGTGGCAAATCCATGGCTAATTGTCAGGGCTTTGCCACAGATTGAGTGCTTCCCATGTTTTAACCGTGGTAAAGCCGTGGTAGGTTGCCACGGATTTACTACGGAACAATTACTTCCATAGAAATCCGTGGTAGATTGCCACAGTTTTGCTACGGATAAATGGCTCCACAAGCTTGTCCGTGGCAAATCTATGGTAGAATGCCACGACTTTGCTACAGAATTTTGTTTTTTGTGGCAGCAAGTTCCCATTCAGCCAGGGATTTGCTACTTGTATTCAAATTACATTCAATACAACCACAAAACACATTCATTAACCAAAATATCTGTAAATTTATAAAAGTATCCAAAATGCAAAAATAACATATATTATAAAAGCATCTAGTTGTACCCAAAATGCAAATACAACATATATTATAATCTAACTATATCCAAAATGCACTAAGACAACATATATTATAACAGTATCCAAAATAGCAAATACTGGTGATCTACACAACAAACTATGATAAGGCAAATTTGGCACTAAGTATCTGCAGCTACTAAAGCGCCAGAAGATGAGTCATCCTTATCAGAGTCATCAGAGTCACTTGGAATGGAAGGCATTTGTGAGTTAAGATGCTACATCACCGTGTAATTCATATCAATCAATGTTGACATCTTCCTATCCTTCTTCTTCAAAGTCCTCCTCATCTTTTTCCTCTCTTTTTCCATCTCTTTGTCCTTCTTATCCAAGTCTCACTGAAACTGCTACTGAAGGGTCTGCTCAAGCTCACCGCGAAGCTTCTCTAAATCTATTGATGATGTGGGTAAGAGACTTCAGACTGACGATACTATAGTTTCAAGTGTGAAGCCTCAAATCCCATGCCATAGATCCTGCCTTTTTTCAATCCACCTGCTGCCGACATAATCAATGCTTTCTCATCTGACATAGAACTTGGAGGAGATGTTGAATCGATGGAGGACTCTATCTGTGAATACTATGACTTCATCATTTGGACGTCCTCCTAAAAAGTATTTTTAAGGTAAAACATAAAGAAAAGATAAAAGTATTATGCAAATGCAACTATTGAAATTAATACGTAACATACAATGATCTTCCGGGATCTTTCATCTATAAATACGACTTTATTGGGCCCATCTTAAAACTGGTGCAATTTTCATATAGGTTAGCATAGCCAAAGTCATCTTCTTGTTCCGCACGCTACAAGTAGTATAAAAAATGTAAGATAGCAGCCCATATGGGAAGCTAGCAACTATAGTAAAGCTACCAACTAAAATGACTAATGTAATACGAGATACCGCTCTGGCCTCATGCTCAATAAAGCTAATGAAGCCTTCAGTGTGTTGGGTAGAGCTACACTTTCTATTTTCTTTAGCAACATGCAATAGTTTCTGACAATGTCTACACAATACCTCATATTTATCCTATGTCATCCAACCAGGTCTCTTCTTGTGCACATTCCTAATCTTCATCAATCGTTCTTACCCGACACCTTTCCTCCCATGCTGCACGTATCCATTGCGAATGATTCGGGTGCTATGTCCAATATTTCTACAATAAAGAACATATTAGAAGAAGTATTCATGATGTTGATAAGGGCATAATGGCTATAGAAAAAGTAAAATAATGGTTTATGAATTCTAGTAACTGCTCAAGTTAAGCATTGCTTGTAGTTAACGTGTTTCAGCTCTTAGCATCGCTTGAAGTTGCAATATCTCAGAATTTAAGAGCACAAAGTAAATTTTGTATTGAGGATGGCAGATTCTTGAGAAATAGGAATAGACATGTTAGAGAAGAGAAATACATTAGTCATGGCCAGATTGTTGTGATATAGCATAGAGATACAAAATCTACCTAATGTTGCTTGATTCACATGTTACTTTACAAACCAGAAATTGATTCCAACATATACTAAAAACTAAAAATTTTGTATTGTAGAAGCTAATATTATATTATAATTTTCAGAAATTGATTCTTTAGTAAATGAACTAATGGTTCCAAACTCCATGACATAACATTATATTATAGAAGCCAAAGTATATTGCTAAAGGCTCATATGACTTAGCATTCCACAACACATGCTAAAAAACAATTTTGTTGGGGCAACGAAAACACTTGTTTGACTGGACCATTTTAAAGTATCAGCAGGCGCAGCTTGCTAACCCTCCACATACTCTTATAAGCGATATGAAGATTTAGGTTTATTCTTTGTTCAACCTATAGGTTTTGGTGAAAACTTTGACTTTTGCAACAGGGGGGAACAACAGGAACTAGTTCAGGGATGTAGCATGCTATTGCCCTTGTTGAGAGGCAACAAGGTATGAATCTTTTGCAATTTCTCCGAGAAATATAAATTTCTATTTATTCTAAATGAGTTACTTGTCTTGATTTGCTAATTCCTTTGTTAAGCTTAAGCTTTAGTTAGTTGTGTGCTTACTTTGTCATGGTTTGCTAATTCCTTTGTTAGGCTTAAGCTTCAGTTATGAGTATGTTTTCTTCTACTACTTAGTTGGATAATTAGCAATGTCGTTTCTCTAGAGGTTGGAGAGTCTGTAGTCTGGCTTGTTTTATGCATGCCTAGTGGTAAACTAGTCTTTTGTTCCGTAAGTGGTAAAGAAGGTAGGCCTACAAGTTAGTTATCAGGAAACATATATAGAACTACTGGACTGCCTTTGAAAAGAAAGTGATCCTAACAGTCTCTAGCAAAATGATTAGCTAGAGTACAGGTTGGTCCTATAGCAGTCACATAAAAAAAAAGAACAAACATAAAACACCATAAAATAATTCAACTCTCACAAATGAATGGGTTCATCTAGTTAAGCAAATTCTCCATACATTTCCTTTCAAGATTCTCCTCCCACAATCATGTTCATTGACCTAGGAATTCATGAACCCATAATTTAATTCTCTAGCAGTCGTGATCCTGTCATAAACTCAATAGACTCAGAAAAGAATGTTATCTTCAACAACAACACATACCACATGTCTAATTTCAAAATCCCAAGGTGACCAATCAGGAAATCCTACTGGACTACCAAGATGACCAGCTATTTCTAGCAGTCGTCTTCTTGTCATAAACTCAATAGACTCAGAAAATGAAAGTTTCTTCAGCAGCAACACATACCACATGTCCAATTTCAAATCCCAAAACTTGGAAAATCAAGCAACATAAAAGCTTCAAAATATTGAAGTCCCTCAATTTTCTTAAAAGCGAATAAAAAAACAGAATATTTGTTGACAAGTTCTGTCCATAACAACTGTAAAAGAAGAAAAATTAGGCATGTACTTTCATTTGCTAATATTTATAACTCTATTAATCAATAATCCATATATAGCAAGCTATATCTCTACTCAAAATACACAAATCTAAGAAAATAAAAAAAGCACAAATCTAAAAAAATCCATATACAGCAAATGAAAGTTGATGTATCAACTATTATACTACAAGCAATATCTCTACTCAAAATAGTAGACTATTGTACACACTTTAGTAAATCAGTGCCAATCAGAGTTTAGTGCAAATCTGTTGATCATTCTCTTCAAGAAAATATAGTATACAAAATTCAATACTTATGCCAATCATTGTCTACATATTGCCCAGTTGCATCTAAAAGAATTTTGCCTAAACACATGTAATGTGTTACTAGAATAGGAAATCACATCTGCCATACAAGCAAGCCTAGAATTTGCTATCTTGAAGCTTAAAATCTCCATTAATAGTTTTACCAGAGGACGTAGAATTGCCTATGTCGTAGCTACCTGCCTCTATATTGCTTACCGGTGGTGACTATTTCTCTGGAAATTGAAAGTTTCAAAATGCACCAAATTTATGCTTGCTTTTTGAAAAGGTTTAACACCTTGGTTCAGGGGATATCACGGAGTTAATTTGTTAGTAATATTTTATGGTTACTTCTAGAATGCATTTTTGTTGAAGTGATTACTTTTACCTGTAAATATTGGCAATTGACTATTGTACTGGCAAAAACATCAAATATGTAAAAGGAAAGACATGTTATTGTGACACTTATGTTGTTGGTTGTTGCTTTTGTTCCGGTTGCTTAAGATTACTATCTTTCTTATTATTGTTGTGTTATCTAGTCGGAAGGTGTACACTGATGTTAGAATGAAAGAACCACATGCTTTAAGCAATGAATAAACGGTTTAAATCAAGAGCTACTTGAAATCTAGAGTCTAGAATAGCATAGTAAAAGAATAGCCAGCAAACTGTGAGACAATACTCCTTTCATGTCTACTATGCGTATGTATGCACATGATGAACTTCTTGGAATCAAAATCAGAATTTGGCATTTCATTACTGTATTGTGTATGCTTAGTACGAAGAGTTGTCACTTGACCAAGATTGGATGTTAGGCATTCCTTGCTGATTCTAATGATTCCTATTGACTCCTAAGAATTTCAAAAGAATCATCATATAACTCAAAAAATCGAGTTATAGTGGATAATATTTTTTTAACTCAAAAGAATCATCATATAAGGAAAGATGAGATAATATTTTTTTAACCACGATAGCAAAAATGGATTACTAACTAAAAGAGAAAAACAACCATCTAGCATAAAGGATAGGATAGGAGAAAATTCTAATTTTGGTTAACATTCAGCAACAAACACTTCCAACTACAAAGTTTAACTATTCATATTTTTCCTTACTGTACATTTAGCATATAGAAATAAGTTTGCAACATGCCTTCTTTTGAAGCTTTTAATTTTATCAATAAAATTGACGAACACAACAACATCCAAGGTAGCTTTTCATGTGATACACAAGCATGAAAAGATAGTAAGGTTGGTATCAACCGCATACACAGACTAGTTATAGGTAATGAAAATCAACCATTTAACTACTCTGTGTAATCTCCAAACCCAAGGACATAGCCTATGCAGCAGACATAACATTCAATGATTTGTGCAGCAGCAAAGCAACTACAAATAAAGGTACTTCAAGCAAGTTGAACAGCAAGTAGTTTCAGCCACAAACCCAAGCCAAAAAATAAATAAATTAGTGGTAAGACTCCTAGCAGTTAATAGTTATAGACACATATAGGAGGAGTGATTTAAAGCAGTGTAAGTTAAAGATAGCAACTATCCCTTACACAAACCCTTTGGACTCAAATTTTACCATGTAAAAGTGGCATGAAAGAATTTCAGGTAAGCACTAGGCACACAAAAAGTAGGCAACTGAAGAAACAGTTTTTTTTTAGGTATGGAGAAAGTTATAACTCCCACATCAGTTAGACATTGAAGATTCAGGGATAAGAGTTAAGGGTGGCAACTCTTTCCAATACACTAGTTTTACAGCTAGATCCACATCATGCAAACTTTCAAGTTTAAAAGACTGCCAAAAGGTGGGGATCAGGCATAGATCCCAACCTATTTATTAAAATAATGAATATCATAAAATAAAATAGGTCTAAAAGGCCTTAGAAATATTACAATCGAAATCTTTTGCTGTTTATTTAGGGATTGAAATTCTCTTATTTTTCTTACTTTTCCTAGAATGAATAGAATTAAAATCAACAAAATTATTAGCAATATCTTCAACTAAGTCCTCATAAAAATTTGAAATAGAAAAAGATTTACCTATCTTCTTAGGTGACCTAGAAGAAGCCATAGATTGCTTAGCCTTTTAAGCTTTAATTTTCCTTAAAATCATAATATGATGTTGAAATTTGGCTTCAAAATCTAGTCTAATATCTCTTAACAAAGTAGAATTTGAGACATAATTCCTTAGAGGTCTATCTTTGTTCTAAAAAAAAAAAGCGAACAAAACATACATGATCCTCTACTTGAAAATCATACTATCTAACATATGAAACCTAATTTAGTAAAATGATATCATCATCTGCCACGCAATCCTTTTTTTGATCTCTTTCTTATGGACTTTCTAGAGTAAACGATATTGATAATAGGCACTAATACCCTTAAAACAAGGCAGCAAGGAATCTTTTACATAAAAATGCCAAGATGGATAAAAGATAAGACAAGCCAAGTTCCTATGCATGCATTGACCAAAAGAGCATAAAACAATCCACCTTCTAGCACACAGTCTTTGTGGACATATTAGGCCAAGAAAGTGGAAGAATTAACAGTAGACAATGCCACACAACATGTATAATAGCATACATATAGCCAACGAACTGTTGCTTATGGTTTATGAACCAAAGGATAAAATTAAAGTACGATGAAATACCTATTCCACAGCAATGATTTTGACTGGTTTTAACCTTGTAGCTGCCAACATGGTTTTTAAATTAGCTACTAGAATGACTACTATATGTTTTTGAAGTAGGAATTCAATATCTTATCTCACCACAAAGTTGCTCTTTAACTCTCTACTTGCAATGACACCTGGGTCGGCCCGCACAGTTTCGGGCCGGGCAAGGCCGGGCCTGAGGACCGGCCCGCGAGATGTGTGGGCCGATACCAAAGCTAGGCAAGCCAGTCCGTGCCATCCCTAGGCCCGGTATGGCCCGGGCCCTCAGCTCGTGAAGCCAGCCCGTGGGCTTAGTCTTTCATTCTTTATTTTTTTCTCTCTTAATTTGATTAAAAATTTTGATATTCAACTGTTTTGTAATTTTTTTATTATTACTTAAATAACACGATTTTTTTAAAATTATAAAAAAACCACCTTGAAGTGGTCAGAGATTTGGCTTGGACCCCTACCTGTTTTATTAATTAATAAAATAAAGATTACATAAGAAGGGGACTTGATGCCTAAACCTCTTAAAAATATTACAATGATCAAAATTTAAAAATAGAATAAATATCCTAAAAATAAAATTAAATACATAATATTATTTATACTAAGTTCCTAATTACTTGAATAATAAACTAACTACTTGGCTCACCCCATTCATCATCAGAGTCATCGTCAACAATCCATGAATTAACCGTCCTATCTTCGGCTACGAATCAACTACTACAAGACATTAAACATCTCCAAAATATGATGAGCCAATAGAGATATTCTTTCATCGATTGTTCGAGCGCTCTCACTGAAGACGCTTTTCGATGGTACTGTGGAGACTGGTGGTGTCAAAGATCACGTGTCATTTTAGATAAAATTGGATATTGACTTACATAAGCCTTCCAACAACTACAAATATCAAAATGTTGATCTTTATTTTCTACCAAGGCTGCATCTCGTAATTGCCATCTCGTTATAAGTGGTAGATGATCTTTTTTTATAGTTCATGATACCCCATGGATTAAATACTATGAAATTGAAGAAGTAGATTTTCGTGGTGGTAGAAAATGACTACTAGATGATGATGAAGCTTACCTACTTAAACTAGAAGAACCAGAACAAGAAGACTCAAACTCATACAAATTATACATGTCAAATAGAGCTTCAGCCATTTTATCTTTTATATCTTTTATCATACATTGCCTAAGTGTTTGAGATTCATCAAAATCTAATGTTTCATATAAATATTCAATAATACTATGAAATCTAACCGTTTTTACTTGAGGATCCATACACAATGCCATACAATATAAAATAGGAATATCTTCATAATATTTTTTATATTTTTCAAACATACTTCTCATAAAATAACCATAATGGGGATGGTCCATATACTCACAAAAAATATGTACTACCTTAACAAGTGTTGGAAGAATATGACAAATAGTGGGATAATAAGATCCCAACAAAAGTTCAGTTACTTCTTTGAAAGTAAATAAAAATATTGAAAGTGCAATAGAATTTTCAAAATGAGTTTCAGTTAGTTGAGGTTGAAAATTATTACTATTACAAAATTCAATAAGTTGATTTTGAAAAGGTATCACACTTTCAAATATATCTAAAGTTGAATTCCATCTAGTTTTACAATTTAATCTAAATTTTTTAAAAGATACACCTTGTTCTCGACATAAAGCTTTAAAATTTTGTTGTCTAGTTGAGTAAATTTTAATAAATAAAACAATATTTCTAATTATATTAACAATATCATCGACATATTTATATCCTTCCTTAACACACAAATTAAGTATATGACAAACACACCTAGTATGAAATAAAATTCCATCTAACATAGGATTCATAGCATTTTTCAAAATTACTATGACAGAATCATTATTTGAAGCGTTATCTAAAGAAATATAAATAATTTTATTTAAAATCCTATATTCACAATATGTTTGAGTAATCATTCTAGCTATACTACTATCTACATGAGAATATTCAAATAATTTAAAATAAATAATTATTTTTTGTACTAACCAATCATGATTTATCCAATGACATGTAATGCGCAAAGAAGACTCATTAGTAATTGCAGTCCAACCATCACAAGTAAGAGCAAGTTTTCAATTATAAGAATCAAAAATAGCAATTAGATACTCTTTCATTGCTTTATATATATTATTATTACATCATTCTTTAACATTGTTCTAGGAATCCTTTTCCATGTTGGTTGACAATTATTTTGCATATATTATTCATAATATAGATTTTTTGCAAAATTGAAAGATAATTTAGTTTGAACAATCATTTTAGCAAATCCACTTCTATTTTTTCTATGATCGTATTGAAAATTACCAATAATTTGACCTCATGTAGTATATATTTGTTGTTGTTTAAGTAGATTTTCTAATCAATCATTATATGACATTTTCATATGTCTAACTAACATTCTCGTCCCTTCTTCTTTTTTATATGCATATACAACCCTACAAATTTTACATGTTGCCCTGTCATTATCATTATCCTTTTCAAAAAGATTCCAAACCATAGATTTTTTTGCTTTAGCTATAACATCCACTGTTTCAACATCATCCTGACCTATATTAGATTCATTAAGATTAATAGTTGGAATTGGTTGTGATTGTGAAACACTAACGCTAGGCCTACTAGGGCCTTCATCTTCATTACATATTTCATTATTTATTAAATTCAATGTTGGATCTATATTAAAATCAAAATGTGTAGATAATTGCGATGAAAAAAAATAATGATATTGATTTGGATCCATTATTTCTAAAAAAAAAAAAAGCAATCAAAATTCAAATAAAAGTTCAAAAAAATAAAATAAAGTATTAACAAATAATGAAATAAGAGAATTGAAAAATATAAATAATAAATTAACTTAAAAATTAAACAAATAACTAAAACAAATAAACAACTAATAAAGCTAAAAAATAAAAATGTAAGATTAAGAAATACTAACTAGTTGATGACCAAGAACAGCAACACTTTGTGTAGCTTTACTTCTTGTGTCCACTATTCTGTCACTCAACAATCTTCCAAAATATAAAGACTTTCTTGAAGAATTGAAAAAGTATATTCAAAAATGAATTATATTCTAACACTTTTTGTAGAGGGAATGAATAGATTTGAGGATTATGAGAGAAAGATGAATGAAAATAAGAGAGTTTGAGAGAATTAGAGAGTGTTTGATAAGTTTTTGGGTGAATTGGATGGTATTTATAAAGTTTTGGGGGTTAGAAGGGAGAATATAGCCGTTAGGGACTAAATTGTAAAAAAAAAATATTTTCAACCATTACAGACTGATTTGTAAAAAAAAAAAAAAAATAGTTGAGAACCGTTGCACCAACATCTCTCTAGTGCGGGCCGGACCAGTGAACAGTGGCCGGTTCGGCCATCGGGGCTGAGTCGGGCCGGCTGGACGAACCAATCCACTGGCCAATGCTACTTCTACTAGGAACTCTTACTATTTGAATTACCGAGTGCACTTGCTATGAAAAATATAGGTAGGAAAAGAAGAAAGTTGATAGATTTATGTGTTTATATTGATTTTTGTTAGAGAATGATCCGGCTGCCATTATTTGTTGTTATCCAAATAAATTATTACCCCCAAAAAAGTAAGATAAAAAAAATAATAAACTAATTAGAAGTATTACGTATAGGAACATAATGTAATAGAAAATAATCATAGCAAACTCCCCAAACTGAACATTCTTCACCTCAGGAGGTACATCACTGAATCGCGGCCAGCCCCTGTAAATCGTTGCTTCATTATTGAGGTGATGGTCTATGTACACTCAGACTGACGTGTAAATCTATCACACCATACACATACTATTTATACATCCAACTCCTATCTTCCATCTAATATTCGACAATAAAAGTAAATTGGAAGACCAAAACATTTAGTATGCAATAGGAATACATTTTCCAAGAGCAATTGAAAATCACAATAAGAAATTAATTCATTATTTCATCTTAACAAGTCTAAACTTTGCGATTAATTTTGACAATAATGCCCATGTAAGATGAACATTTTCCAAGCATAAATGCTAAATCCATAACATTTTTCAAAAACTAACATGTCCAGGAATATACATTGAAGCACAAAGAATAAAAATAAAACATATAGTGTAATCAAGATGCATAAAGTTTGAAATCATTCAATAATGAAACATTAAAGCATGTAGTGCTGCTCGCATGAATTCCAAAATCTATTGAAATAAATCTATTGAGATAAATTTAAAGGTTTAAAAGAAACTTTAAACAAATTTATCAATTGGATGGAGAATTCTGCTATAAGCATTATAATGGTTAAGATTATTTTTATTTGTGTGAACTTTAAACTTGAAAAATTAGGGAAGACTTATTAATTTATATTTGTATCTTTTATTTCTTTTTCTTATTTAATTTTTTTAAAAACTAAACGTGTGGTTATTGTTGTCATTAATATCTTCATTTTATTCATTTTTCTCTTCAACCCTCATATTTGTTCTCTCCAACCATTAATAACAAATATGAAGTTTGTTTTAAAAAGAAGGGTAAAATATGCTAACCACTCTTAAACTTTCACAAATTTTTATTTCTATCCTCAAACTTTAAAATATGTTATTTTAGCTCTCAAACTTTTGAAACATTTTAAAAAATAGCCCTTTCAACAATAAAAGCTCAAGTACAATACAAAATCACCAGATTTTAACTCTCATTCTCCCATTTTTTATTTTTAAAATATTATTTTTCCGCTTTAATCTCTCTCTCTCTTCTTTTCAAATTTCCTCATTTATTAACAACAATTTTAAGATCTAACTTCAAACCTTTTATGCGACTTAATAATCTTGAGATTACTCTTTCGCACTTTTTCGAATCTAATCATACAACAAAAAAATAACATATTTTGCCTTTTAATAAACAAAACTAAGATATAAAGATGAAGAAGGAAAAAAAAACAAATTCAATTCTTGACGAATAGTAATTTTCTTAGCATCTCTACAAACAGGAAGAATAATTTTGAAAGTAGAAGTGAATTACCAAAAAAAAAAATCTAAAAAGAGAAGTGAGAGATGGGCAAGTCGCAATAGTCTTTTTCTATCATATATAGAAGTTACTTTGTAAGAATTAGAAGGATGGCACCACATTGTGACAAGTTGAGTGAATGAAAATACCTATAAAATAGGTCATGTGGAAGTCATGTGATGAACTTCCGTGAGCACTTAATAGTTTTAATTGATGGAAAATCAATTTTTTAGATGTTTTAAAAGTTTGAAGGCTAAAATCACACATTTTAAAATTTAAGGGAGAAAATTAAAATTTGTAAAAGCTTAAGGGTGCTCTGATAAATTTTGCCCTAAAAAGAATGGTAACATATAGTGGCTCACGATCCTCTCTTGTTCTATTCTATTAGCTTGATTTCATCACTTTTGACCATACTCAATTCAGTGGCAAAATACCAATTGCTTTCCATAGTTTCCTATTACTAATCAAATAAATGCCCAAGGTAAATGGATTGACTTTACATATTGAGCATTTTTTCCTGTAGTCCTTGAGGTGACTTTTTCATTCCTATGTAGGGATAAGAAAGTCAATTCAACTTTGCTAGAAGTTGCAGTGCAAACAACAACTAATATTCTTTCCCTTGAACCAAAATCTTCAGGTTGTTAATCATAATGCTACTACTCTTATCAGTTGTTAGAGTTGCTAAACCACTAAGTTCTATAGAACATACAAAGGTCTTGTTGCATCATCAATGCCACAAAACTCAAAGTAGCGTGTTGTGCTCATAATTTCTCTAGAATAATCGAAATCTCTTTGCCACTTATCTGCCCTCATGAGGATGAAACTTCAGTAGAATCATTATTCAGTCAAAACTAGGTATGCCCAAAAATGTTTGCAGCACAAAATACACAGGCAACATTCTTCAAGTGTTTTAGATACACAGGCACAAATAAAAAATCCTTCAGTGGCATCAATTTTGTTACTTAAACATTCCAAATTTCAAGTTCTCTGTATCGCTGTAGAAAAATACGTTCAAAATCTTCATAATAGAGATTATATAGTGAAAAGTTTCTGTTTTCCATGCAAGACTTGCTAATTCAATGTAGAAAACTGAAGAGAACTATATTTATTACATGAAATGCCAATTTTGATAAATAGTCCTAAGTTAGATTAAAATATCCAAAGGTCCAAATACCTAACCAAACTTTACAATTTTTACAAGGTACTAATCCGATATTGATGTGTTAAATATCAATAAACCTAGAGTTGGTTGGTTTCGAGCATTATAAGGCACATGAAATAAGTATAACATATAATGCACTCTTAAATCTCCAGTGAGCAAATGGGAATATAGGTCCATCCGCTGAGTGAAAAAGCTGTAATATCTCTCCAACAATACATTTGGGTTACCAAGTTACCACAATACATTGCCAACAGTGGACCAGATCCAAATATTGTTTTAGAGCAAGTAGATTAAAAGCTTACAGATAACACTTATTCTATAGAATAAATGTTGTTTAGCAACAAAAAACAAGACAAAATACAATCTAGAAAATTTCCAAACTGCAATGCACTAAGTGAAATAGACAAAATATCAAAGCAATAGCAAAGCGAATAATATGAAAGATGACAAGACAATAGGATAAGGAAACCTGTCCCAATAATATTAGGCAGTAAAGCCTTGACTTCAACTAGAAATAGCAAGCATGAGGCAAACAAGATTATACCTTTGACTTTTTTAGCCTTGACTTGTTATCAGCACACCAAGTAAGAGCAGGGGTAACCTTCTTACTTTGAAGAGCTTCAATAACCTTTTTTGCCGCATAAAATACCTCAATATCAACAAGATCCTGGTATCAAGAAGCAACATTATTCATCAATAGTTGAAGACTATCTAGCTTAGCATTGAACAAAGATAATATCACAACGATCATACATTACAGGAAAGTGATGCATACAATGAGATACGTGCATCTCAACTCTAACTATTGATAAATAGATAAAGTCTCTTGGGAGAAAAGCAATTTGATAATAACAAAAAAGAAAGGAATGTCTATCCAACTGCATGTTAGGATTCATGAACTCCTAAACACGAAAAACACCCACGAATCCCTTCCGATGACCTAGGTCAAACAATTAGGTCGATTAAAAGTTTACAGAATTACCTCTATATTACCAAAAGCAAGGCTTCTGCCTTCAGATTTCCAGGCGTATATGCACTTTGGACGATGACCCGACGCTGCAATGCGCAAACGCCATCTATTAAATACACACGGTGAACTCATTTCACTACCTGGGAGTGCTAGTGCCTAAGGTTTTGAGAAGCTAGACTTCTGGTTATGGAGGTACGAAAATTTTATGAGATAGCTACAACTGGAAGAAGGCTAGGGTTTTTATTTTAAAACCACACGAATTTCTTGGAGTCCTACTCTCATATCTTATTATATCTTATTTTAAGTTCAAATTAAATTAAAAATGATATGATAAGATTCTGCCACTCAATAATTTAACTAATTAATTTATCGAGTTAGATTATTATATTCTGGACATCCTCTAGGTACATCGAATGTGGACATATTTCTAGATTCATTGTATCTGGTCACTTTTCTAGGTTTGATAAACCTAGACACATTTCCAGATACATCGAGCCTGATCGCCAGAAAAATAATCTAACGTGTTCACTTAATATGTGACTCTATATGTTCATTTAACACTGATAGTGTACTCAAATCACATTTAAAGTAGCCCACTAGTTATAAGCGATTTCTAGCAAAACATTATAACTATCCAAGTTAAATAAAGATCAGTGATCTCTTTAAACTAAACCATAACTTCATATTTAGTCCTTTTGTCACACGATATCCAGATTAAGCATAAGTTACGGAGCATGTCATCCTTATTAAATTTAATCAATTATTTCTTGATCTCATAGTAGAATGTTCAAATAAATGATAACAATATCTCAAATTGATATATTTGAGCACGATCATGCATTTTAACAGTCTAACTTATCAAGGGACCCATAGATATCTTTCCCAAAATTGAAAGGGACAAATTCCTTCGCTATCAATCATATTCCTCTCCCTGATTTATTTTATATCCAACAGTGGTCTAATTTATTATTTGGTCAAAGACAGTTTTAGGTAACGTCAAGATATAGAATTTATCAAGTAAGAAATTATGATGAATTCAGGTCCAAGGACTTCTAATATCATTATGGCTAGAAAGTACTTATGACGTGTCACATGAAGTACTCTCACAGTAGGTTATATCCAATACAATATTCTCTAACATTTATTTATATTTTGACTTGATATCACATATATCCATGACCAGTAAAACATAGCCATCAAGTCACAAATATACTAATATTAATTTATTATTATTCCATTAATAATAATCAATTAGGGATAATTTAAGAATAGTCATTGTATTTGTTATAGGATTTTACTATCAAATCACGTACTTGATGACCACAAAACTAAATGCACTATTCATGGAAATAAATGCCTCATATTATTACATAATACATAACAACAATAGTATAAATACAAATTATTTTAGGGCATATCCCTAACATTTGCTGGCATCATATGCAATGTTATCCCTAAGGTTTTTATTTACCCCTCTTTTTTAAAAAAACTACTAAGGTTATTCTAGTCATGTCAAGAATGCAAACCCCAACTTTTGCACATTTATTCTAGTCATGTCACTAAGTGAAATTTCACAGTTAAGCACCAATCAAACAACCATATACTACCAACATTTTCTCATAATAGCCCAAGCAAAAGCAAATATGAAAAGCAAAATCAGATATCATTCCAAAATCTAAGAAATCAGAATCAATTTGAGTCAAACTTGCGAAACCCAATGAGCACAGCTCAAGAACCTTGCAACTCCCAGTGAATGGCTTAACAATTTGTGGGGGAAAAAAGCAAAAGCATCGGACTACAAGCCCTAAAGATAAGCACTGAAAATTCTAAAAAAAGGACACCAATTTCTTACTTATGAAATGAATGATAAGAGGATAACCAATAACCTTCACTCAACCCACTAACTAACACATGTAGCTTAGGGGGGAAGAAGCCAAAAAACTAATGAAGGTTATCTAAAGAAACGAAATAGGACAAAATTGACTGGCAAATGTAGCTTAACGGGATGAAGAATGCGCCGACAACAGCTAATTTCAACAGTGGTGGAAGAGACACTGAGCAGAACAAAAACCCACAAAATTCACCCTTATTTTGGTCGGACAAAAACCTACAAAATTCACTAAGAACTCAGAAAACAAACATTCTAAACAGAAAAGAACCCTCCCCCCCCCCCCCTAGCTGACCAACAGTAGAAGTAACGATGGCGTGGGCAATGGTGTGAAACCCTATCTAAAGCTTACCCTAGAGTAAGGGGGATGGGATGGATATCATGTCATCATGCATAAAATATACTTTTTGAATGATTTTGCGTGCCTTAGAATTGTAGTTTATAAGTTAAATGATTTATTTGTGCTTGTTGGGTAGAAATGGTAAAAAGGTAATTTATTTTGAGGTTAAAATAGGAAGATGGCTTGAGGTTTAGATAAGAAGAATATTTAGTTGAGAAAATAAAAACAAGAGTTAGTGTGGTTAAGTGATTAGAGCTTTGTGATTTAATCTCTAAGGTCTTGAGTTCAAATCCCATCACTTAAATTTTATTTATATTTATCTTAGCCATGTTTGAATTTTTGTTTTTCTTATATTCCTTAAAGATAGGAATGTTGTCTCAAGGAAGACGCAATGGTAATATTTTAACCATGTGGTCTTGTCCTAAAAAGAATTCTAGAAGAATTCTCGTCCCCATTAATTTTGCTAACCTTGTCCTAACATCTTTGAAATTTAAACTACTCTTGATTCTTTAATCCATTTTTAATCATAAAAATTTTGAGATAATTCCCTAACTTAGAATTTCGAAAATTCCAGCTCTTGTAGGATAGGGATGGCCAAAAGTAAAGAGGAAAAATAGATAGAGGTTCCAAGAAAAAACACCATAGATATCTTCAAAACTCCATCTTCATCTCGTTCATGTTTTGGTTAAAAATCTGGAAAATTTTTCAGATTTTCTTCAAGGCTATTTTTGAAATTTACAGCAAGTTTTCCTACCTAATTCTTGCAAGAAAACCAATCATTTTATGTGAGGATGAAGGTTGGAAATTCCTTGAATTTTCGGAACTATACAAACAATCCCAAACTAGAAATTTTTTCCAGCAAACTAGCAACATTGAACATGAACTTGAAGCCATCCGTTAGAACATATGGACAACTGGAACTTCCTGTATTCTTCTTCAGGATGAAAGCTGGAAAATCACCATTAAAAGACCTTCAAACACCCTTAAAATTCTGCTATAAATGGACTAAAAATTCTGCACCAAAACCATTTCAACTGCAAGTGTTCTTGAGCTACAATTCCAGAATTTTTTCCAGCTTTGTCTCTTCAAGGCTAAGGCCGAAATTCTTTGAATTTCGGCCCTTATACAGCCATGAACTGAACATCTTGGCTTTTCCACCAACCTTGAGTAATAGGACTCCATTATCATACATCAAAAAGCTCCTATCTTCACTCTATCCAAACTTGTTCAAACTTCAAATTAAAATTCCAAATTTTATTCCATTAAAACACTCCTTTAGCCAATTGATAAAACCAGAAAATTCTTTGCCATTTCATAGCTATTTTCGGCCAGCCTTTATTCTGAAACAACTCTCCATCCTTTGGTTGAAACATAGCTAATTTATTCATACACCATTGAAGAACAAGAAACCTTGTAAGAGTAAACACCATTAACCAATCCTATACCTCAAACAACTCCACTTTTCTCTCAATTTGAATTTTAAAAAAAATTAAAACTCTCTCTCTCATTCTTGGATAACCAAAAGCTCCTCCTAGTCTAAGCCATTCGGCCATCACAATCCCAAACACGCACGAAATTCATCTCATCTTAAACTTTCTCAAGAACACACACTTCACATCTTCAAGTCTAAACCACTTCTAAACACCTCCAATTACTCCCAAACTCTCTAGATCATCAATCTTCAACCTATATTCTTCATTGCTACACTTTATAACACTAAAACACACAAAGTTGAACTTTCAAACGGATCAAACCATCTTTTTTTGTTGAAAATTCAAAGAATATCAAAAAGGTAAAATAAGAACAATCTTCTTGTTCTTCTTGTTTTATTTAACTTCTATTATCCTTTTCTATTCTCATTCGTTCCTCTCTCACACACACACACTCTCTCGCTTGGCCGAAATGTTAATGATCAACTATGGACTACTTTCGAACCACTAAAAGCCATCAAGCACTCAAGGATCTTCACTAACTAAGGAGAATCCTTCATCAAATGAGCATCAATCAAGTATTTCTTTCTTAATCTCCTTTTTAATTCTCAGAATCAAGACTCCTACATGTTGATTGAATAAAGTAGGGGTTGAGGATATGTATGTGGGTGAAGGGGATGGAGTTAAGACATAAGAATTGGAATGAATGTTGTGCCTTATGGATTTTGCTTTAGAATCACTATATGTTTGTCATGATTAAAGAGATTTATGGATATTTTTATGCATGTTAGATATTATTCCACCATTGGAGATTAGGCCTTCATGATATTATTTTTCAATAAAGTCATAGATAATATTATGCCTAGTAGAAGATTATCCATGTTGTAGTATATGTTAATTCAAATCTATGTTCATGGATAGATTAACATGTTAGTATGTAAGAATATATTCATGGGTCTTCTCTAACAATAGAAAATTATTGTAAGAACTATTTTTTATTAATTCTAAAATTATTTTTACTAACATTATTACTATTAATTTAATTAGTACTATTATTCAATTTAATCTACAAAATTCGAATAGATGATTATTTAATATATTACTCCATCCGTCCCATTAAAATTGACAGTGGTTGACTTGGCACGATATTTTATGCAAAAGTAAAAATTAGAATATAATAATAATATAATATAATAAAAATAAAAAATATGTAGGTCCCATAATACTTTGTGTCAAATCTAAGAATATAAATATAATATATGTGGGGTATATTGATTATTTTATAATAAATTGTATAGTAAAAATTTTCCTTTTAAGGAAAGTATCAAATTTAACGGGACATCCCAAAATAGTAAGTAGGTCAATTTTAATGGGACGGAGGGAGTATTATTTTAGAACTAGGTTATTACTATTAATGTAAGAACTAGGTTTGAAATAGAAGATTATTTAATATATTATTATTTTATTAGTTAAATAAATAAATTTTTTATTAAAAATAAATAATAAATATATTAGAATTAATTAATATCAAATGACTTTGTAGACCATATTAATAATATTAGTTAGCCTTACTAAAACTTTTATCTATACTCATAAATGTTAATTATATTAAATTTTATTTATTATTTATTAATTAAAAATTAAGTATAATTCATTTATTATTAATTTTATTAGTTATTTATTATCTATTAATCATTAATTAAAATTAAATATAATTTATTATTTATAATAATACTATTTAAATATTACTGTTTACCAATATTATTTAGGATTTATTATTATCTATTATTTAACACTAATTTTATTTATTAGCAATATTACTCATCATTTATTATTATTTATTTTATAACACCCATTTATTTTAACTTATCAAACTAGTTTTATTTTATAAAATACTTTATCAATTAGTATTAAAGCTTAAGACATTGCAGTCATGGTTAGTTATTGATATGGCTAGTTGAATTAGGAATTATTTATTCAAGGCAAATATGGTCTAGATGTTATTTTATACCTTATGTTTACCCCAAGAGGGGTTAGGTTGACTTGAACTACCTTGGAAGACTTTTGAACTCAAGAAGAGCAAAAGATCAGGTAAGTTCCTGCATGAAACCGTTTGAAGACCAAAGTTATCGTGGCAAGTCAAACTCAATGTATACGAATATTTGTACTGTAAAGGCAATTATGGACAATTTCGTTTCGGTCAAACAAATCATTTAAAGTTAAACAAATCATTTTACACAAAATGCTAAACTTTTCCTAAAAACCCAACTTTGGCAAGAATTTTGGAAACCATTATTGCTTTTTCCAAGTGATTCATTGTTTGATCTTTCTTCTCCCAAGTGAGACAAACAACGTTGAGTACTCAATAAGGGTAGACTGTTAGGACTAATTTTTGAAGGGTTAGGGTAAGTCTCTCAGTAGGTGGTCATCTCTGAGGGGTGAGTCATTCCTGGATAAGATGCCAGTCGTATAGGTCATACCGGTCTGAGCTAGCAAGTTTAGTCAAGTGGACTGTGTATTTTCAGAGTGGACAACCGGTAAGTTTGGATATAGAGATAGAGGAGTATTTCACCCGATAGGTCGTACACCTACCTTGTGTTAATATGCACAAAGTGTGGCATTCTAATCGTTATATTGTCATGGTGCACAAAGTGTGGTGCTATGGTTACCTCTTTTGAGTGGTTGTATTTATTGTACACATGTATGTTTTGGAAAGCAAAACACCACTCTTCATTTGTGAAATTTATTTTAGGCTTGCCAGCACTTTCTTTTATGAAAATTTCACAACTTACATACATGAACCGTTTTACCTGAAATACTCAAAGCACACACGGGCTTACTGAGATTTATGTCTCACCACCTTTTATACCATGTTTTCAGGTTGATCCTTCTCTGAAGGTTATTAATTAGAGAATTACCTATATTTTGAAGACTCATTGTTATTTTTCTTATGTATTTCATTTGAGAGACTATAACAGACATTTATTATTTTGAACTTGTTCATGTATTGCTTGGGTTGTAAAAAGTTTAATTTTGAAGTATTCATTTCATTTATTTTGTGTGTCCTAGTTATAAAGATCACTTGTCCTGTGGACGGGATGACATCCCCAACCCTAATGGGGGGCATAGGTAGTGGGGTGTTACAAGTGGTGTTTGAGAGCAAAATAGGGGAAATGAACTAGAAGGAAGGAAGCCGAAAGTAATGGGAGGGAAGGGAATTTTTGCCTAAGTATGGAAAGAAAAGAGATAGGCAATTATCAGAATGGAACAACGACATCGTTTAGCTATTTAGTGGCTAATACGTGGTAACTCCCTCACAACTTGCCACGGAATTGTGACGAAACAAATTTTAAAAAATTAAAATTTGTGATAAAGCCATGGCATATTTCTAGGGTTCTGCTATAGAATATAATTAATTTAAATGAAAATGAATCCTGTGACAAATTCGTGACAGACTGCTAGGGATTTGCGGGAGAACAATTCCTAAATTTTAACAACCATTCTTTTTATCTCTATTTTTCCCTAGCATATTTTTTTTATATTCTAAAGTATAATATAATAAATTATAGTGATGTTTCAAAAGACTTTTCCTTGTCAAAATACAAAGATTTTATTATAGATCTTTAAAACCTTTTCATTTAATACACACATATTTTAGACGTATATAATACAATCTACTATTACTCATGGTCAACTCTTTTCCAAGACAAAATGTAATTGGAGATAAGCAAATTAAAAAGCTTATAAAACATTTTATCTCATTTCTTCAAAATGTATCGGATTAGAATTAATACAAATTAATATCATAACATAATTATCCAAAAAAAAAAAAATGAATCCGTGGCAATTCCCTCTCAACTTGCCATGGATCTACTAAAGATTGCTATGGATCCGTGCCAAAGACGTGGCAGATTGCTATGGATTTGCCATGGAATATAATTAATTTAAATAAAAGTGAATTTCGTGGCAAATCCGTGACAGATTGTTAGGGATTTGCGAGGGAACAATTCCAAAATTTTAACAACCATTCTTTTTATCTCTATTTTTCCCTAACATATTTTTGTTATATTCTAAAGTATAATATAATAAATTACGGTGATGTTTCAAAAGACTTTTCCTTGTCAAAATACAAAGATATATTATAGATCTTTAAAACCTTTTTGTTTAATAGACACATATTTTAAACATATATAATACAATCCACTATTACTTTGTATCAACTCTTTTCCAAGACGAAATACAATTGGGGATATGCAAATTAAAAGGCTTATAAAACGTTTGATCTCATTTCTTCAAAACGTATCGAATTAGAATTCATACAAATTAATTTCATAAAATAATTAACCAAAAAATATAAAAATGAATCGGTGGCAAATCCCTCGCAACTTGCCATGGATCCCTAGTAGATCCCATGGCAAAGCAGTGATAAATTGTTAGGGATTTGTCACAAAATATAATTAACTTAAATAAAACTGAATTATGTGGCAGATTGCCAGGGATTTGTGAGGGAACAAAATAAAATTTTAATACCATTATTTTTATCTCTATTTTCCCTAACATATTTTTGGTATATTCTAAAGTATAATAAAATAAATTATAGTAAAGTTTAAAAAGGGTTTTCCTTGTCAAAATATAAAGGTTATACTATAGATTTTTAAAATTTTTTAATTTAATATGCACATATATTATATATATAATACATCATATTTTTAATTTGTATCAATTCTTGGCCAAGACAAAATGCAATTAGAGATAAATCAATTAAAAGGCTTATAAAACATTTCATCTTGGTGAATCAAAAGGCATCGAATTAGAATTAATACAAATTAATATAATAAAAAAATTAGCACAAAAGGGGGGAAAAAATCAATCTGTGGCAAATCCCTCTCACACTGCCACTGATTTGTTATGGAATATTTTAAAGGTTAAAATCTATGGCAGATTACTAGAAATTTGCCATGGATTACGACACTAGCAATTTGCTCATTAGCAATTTGCTAGTGATCTGCGATGAAATTTTCTATATTTTTTATTTTTTATTTATTAGAAAATATTATAATTGTGCCACGGACAATTATCCGTCGCAAATCGATGTCTAAGTTTTTTGGTGCCTTTATTTGCTATGAATTGCGATGGGAAATATATTCATCGCTAGTTGCTACGGTTTCCTTTCAATTCCGTGGCAAATAGTGACAGATTTGCAATGGATAATTTTCCGTCGTAATTTACGTTGTCTTCGCTGTTGTCGTGACAAATACATCACAGATTATCACGGAATTTTGTTTCGTGGCAAATCTCCGTGACAGATTCTCTATTTTCTTATAGTGATATAAAAGTTTAGGTAAGCACTTATATAACACGCTTATCTAAGCACTTATGTAAGGCGGTGATTTGACAACATTAGAAATATAAGTGGCAACTTATGGAAGCTTATAAAATATAACTCATCAAGTTTCTAGAATATATTAGAAGCTCTTGGAAAATGAGTCATCATGTCTAGAAGATTTTAGAAGCTTATGGAAGATATAAGAATATTATGAAAGATATAAATTAATATTAAATATGATAAATATCTAAACTTTATAAAAGTTGTGGGCTTCATATCTAAAAATATCTAAAATTTTATTAAAGGTTATAGGCCCAAAGGTTACTTAGTAAAATTGAATTTGTCTTCCTACAAATATAAAATATAATATGTATTTCTTATCAAATCATGTAAAATTTATATTTTTATCAAACATGATATATAAAAAATATAGTTTATATAAAATATTTATTTCACAAATAATGACTTTCTTGAAAATAAAAGAAAATAACTTTATAAAATTTAAGCAAATTATTAAAAGATTACAAAAATAGTAAAAATTTTCTATTTTAAGATGGTTTAGAACTGAATGTTATAGCACGAGTATCAAACTAGTTTTCTTTTAAAGTTTGTGATTATTTCTCATAGTACAATTGTATTATTAGAACTCGTTTCGGAAGAAATAACTGCTTTGAATTAGATGGATGCTGGTGTTCAGGAAAGGTCTAATTCTATGAACAAGGACTTTACTAACAATTTTGTACGTTGTGTTACATAGACTAATTGATCTAAAGTGATGGACAAATTTAGGATGATTTATTTTAGGAATAAGAGCAATAAAAGTTTTGTCTGCAGAAAGGATTCAAGACAAGGGTAATTAATTGAAAACTACTCCATATATTTTTAAATAAATGTCATTTTTGATTTCTTTATTTTTAATTAAATATCATTTTATAAAATTAAGAATTTTGTCTTTTCAATTGTACTTTTATTATTCATTATTTATTAAATTCTTAAATTGTAGAACAATTTTATATTTAATAAAGATAATTTATTTTTAACATTTATAGTGAAAAAAGCGGTAAAATTAGACTTGTAGCCAATATTTTAGAAGAAGAATGTGTGAAGGCCATTAAGTCTAGGGATTTCAACGAGTTATGTAAATATAGTATAACATTGTAAAAATTTTGCCAGCCTTTTACGTAAAAAAATTTAAAGACAAGGTAGCCTACTCCTTTAAATATTAAAAAAAAAAAAAGAGGGAAAAAAATGACAATGCATCCTAGCCGAAGTCTAGGTTAAATTACTGAATAAAACAAATAATAATAAAAGAAAATAGGGAAACCTAATCTAACCTCAGTTAAATTCGTATCATCATCCCTAACCATGATTAACGACATGAAATGCAAACAGAATTCCGAACATTCATAAATCAAAGGAAATATTAAATGTGCAGGAGGCCAGATTTAAGCACGTGGACGGTCGGATTTCATCTCAACCGACTTTACCCTGTCTACATTAGGTTATGCTGTCCAGGTAAAACATCGCTTCACAATCACGGGCATTGCCTGATTTCCTCAAAATTTTTTCTCTTCTCTAGCTATTTTCTCTCTCTAGACTTTCGTGATGGAGATGGAACGTGTGACGGAGTTTCCACGCACGCACTTGGATCGGAGGCCGAGGAAGCGGCAGCGTTTGGGTTGGGATGTTGTGTCTCAGGCTACGATTCAGGAGGATTCTAAGGTATCGGATCTGTTCTCGAGTCTCTAAGAATTGTTAAATTTTGGATTTTTTTTTGGGTTTTTTGTTTTTGTATTTGATAGATCTGTGGAAGCATGTAAGTTTTTATTCAGCTCAGGTATGAGAAATCTTCGATTTTTAGGAATATGTAATCAGGTGGCTTTTTTTTTGGAAGGGTCTAGCTTTCTTTACCGTAGAATCTGTAAAATTTATGTGAATCGGAGATGTGATTTGAATTTTGGGTTGATTTGATGGGAAATAGTAATTTGATATGTTCTATGACTAATTTTTTCAGACTGGATCTTCATGGTGGTTATCAGCCTGTTTCTTTGCGAATGGTTTTTGATTTGCTGTTGACTTTTTTTTTGTTCTTGTGATAAAAATTTATTGGTTTTCATGGGGCAAGATGAATGCTATGATTAACTGATAAGAAGATAATTGGGGAATTCTATGATTTTAGAGCCAGTTTGTGACCATAATAGATTTGTAATAGGGAAGTAATCCTGGGGAGTAATCCTGATGTATTGCGCCATTATGAGTTCTAAATATTTCTGGTATGTTTAGTTGAATCCCTTGACATAACTTTTTGTATTATTTATGTGATACCTATTTTTTTCTTTTTTATTCTTGCTCAATTCTTTATAATGATGATTATGCTGTCATATCGTTATTGAATTTTGTTTGTTGTATGTATCTGTAAATTCAATTATCTTGAAAGTATGTATCGAACGATCAAAGGTGCGGAGGAGGTACTAAGAATTAATTTTTTATTGAGCAAACATGTGAATGGATGCCTGTGTGTAGGCTCAGCTAGGATTGTTTTGTGGACAAGAGCTTGGAAATGTGACAAGCTATGCATCTTCAAGGGCAACCCCAGATCGTTTTGGTTATCTTTTTAATAAGGAAGTGGCTCAGAATGGTTCTCCCCCATGGCGAGGAGATGACAAAGATGGCCATTATTTGTTTGAGCTTGGAGAAAATTTAACTTCTCGCTGTAACTACCTTTCTCCATCATTCAGAAACGTTTATTCATAGTTCTGGTTCAATGTTTACATTAGACTATGTCATAGTTTGCTCGGTCGGTGTTCTTCTAGGCGTGTGCAGCATACTTTCCTATTTAGTTTTTTTGGGAGTTGAGTCTTATCTATCTTGAACACACTCATCATAGGTCTTCTTGCCACTAGCTGCTGCTTTTTTCCAGTATCAGTTATTTGAGGGGTCTCTGTGTATTAGCTTTTTGAAGTTTAAGGGAACACATGCACCCTCTTTCTCCTTTATTTATTTGGTCTTATTTGTTTTTCTTTTGTTCTTTGTTGCAGATAAAATCCACAGCAAGATGGGAGAAGGTATGTTGGCCTCTTACTGTTTATTAGCCTGGCTGTTGGCATTTGGCGTTGTTAATATATTTATACAATCGTCTTTCATTCAGGCACCTTTGGCCAGGTCCTTGAATGTTGGGACAGGGAAAGGAAGGAAATGGTGGCCATTAAAATTGTGCGTGGTGTTAAGAAGTACCGGGAAGCAGCCATAATAGAAGTTGATGTGCTTCAACAGCTCGGTAAACATGATAAAGGGGGCAATCGGTGAGTGTCTGTTATGCTGTTCTAATAGCTTAATTTTCTACTGTTTCTGGTCTGTGTAAATTTGTCTCTTTTGTTAAACGGGTTTATCTCTTGCAGTTGTGTGCAAATACGAAACTGGTTTGACTATCGTAACCATATCTGTATTGTAAGTATAGAACATAATTGATTTGGTGCATTGATTTCCCCATGCTCACATGTTTTGGGGATTAAAGATTGTGGATGAACTTAAATGGTTTTAACAGGTCTTTGAGAAGCTTGGACCAAGCTTATACGATTTTCTACGGAAAAACAATTACCGCTCATTTCCCATTGATCTTGTCCGGGAGATTGGCAGACAACTATTGGAATGTGTAGCATGTGTGTAGTAATTACCTGTAGTTTCTCTTTATTTCATGCATACCCATGATTGTGTGAATAAATAATATCACATACATGTTTAGAGCCATTTGCTTGGAAATGGCATTCATTACATTCCATTCTAGTTTTAGAGGGCATGATCGGCAATGATCTGTCATGGTCCTTGTAATCTTCTGTTCTTAAATGTATCCTATGTTTGGGTATTTTGCAGTTATGCATGATCTTCACCTCATCCACACTGATTTAAAACCAGAGAACATTCTTCTAGTATCTCCCGAGTACATTAAAGTTCCTGACTACAGGGTAATGACTTAGGGCCTTTCTACTTATCCTTTTCTTTCTCTCTTGCTTGCTTTAGAAGCATGTGTTCTTCTGAACTAGCATTTGGCTATTTGTTGGGCTGAGTTGATAGCATGCTCGGTAGTGTTTTTTACCTTGATTCTTTTTTTTTTTTTTTTTGGGGGGGGGGGGTTTGCTGTTTGTTGTGTGTTCCGTATTCAATTTTATGTGTGGTTTATTTTTAGGGTTCATTAAGGTCGCCGAAGGATGGGTCCTATTACAAGAGAATACCCAAGTCAAGTGCTGTAAAGGTGATTGATTTTGGTAGCACTACATATGATCGTCAAGGCCAGACATACATCGTTTCGACCCGTCATTACCGTGCACCAGAAGTTATTTTAGGTAAAAGTAGTTGCTATCCTGATCCTTGTTTCTGTAAATGTTGCTACATTTGTGTGCTTATGCACCTAAACTGTCCAGGGCTTGGCTGGAGTTACCCTTGTGATATATGGAGTGTGGGCTGCATTCTGATTGAGCTATGCTCGGTACTATACCTGCATTATTTTTGGGTTTGGGATTTGCTTAGGGTGGTAGATCCGAATCAACAAATTGATGTGTGGGTTTATGTGCAGGGTGAAGCCTTGTTCCAAACACATGAGAATTTACAACACCTTGCTATGATGGAGAGGGTGCTTGGTCCTCTGCCTCAGTATATGTTGAAGAAAGCAGAGTATGTGACCCTCGTCTGTCTTGGTAATGATTTTAGGGATCTTATGTCTAAAACAATTGTCCTTAATTCGTTTATCCGTCTTCCCAGCCAACATGCTGATAAGTACGTTAGGAGGGGCCGATTAAACTGGCCTGAAGGAGCTACATCCCCGGACAGTATAAAAGCTGTTCTAAAGTTGCCTCGCCTTCAGGTTTGCTTATGATGCCTGGTATTATAATATCCCTTGTTCTTATTTCATTACTAACTCGTCTGTTGCAGAACCTTGTAATGCAGCATGTGGACCACTCTGGCGGTGATCTCATTCATCTTCTTCAGGGTCTTCTAAAGTATGAGCCGTCAGATAGGCTGACGGCAAGACAAGCCCTGAGGCACCCATTTTTCACTAGGGATTGTCTGAGGAGGTCCTGAAATTGGAAGCCAATTAATTGTTTGAGATGTGATAAAGCACGCGATTTCAATCTTTAACTGATTGAAGATCCTCAAGCTTGTGTTGCTTGAGTGTAAAGATTTGAGGATTACCGATTGCTAACTAGGTGTTATACTTGATACCTTCCGGGAGAAGATGCTCTGCTTATTCATATCAATTTCTGGATAAGTAAATACAGAAGTGTCACAAGGAACATGTCTTGTATGCTCTTTTTCTAGGTCGATCTGTGTAGTTCTAGGCCTGCTAACTTGAGCTGCATATAGTAAGGTTTAAAAGCTTTCAATCTTTGTACTATAACAATAATTTGTTGATGAATTATCCTTGTTTCAATTTTGTTTCATTGGAGTATCTTTCTATAAAACATTCACTTCTGGAGGGCCTTTGTTTTTGCTTCGGAGTGGTATTCACTGCTGATTTGTTCAGATGTCTGTGTAATGCGGATAAGGCTTGATCTCAGAAAGTATCCTAGCAGATGCTACAGAGTAAACCAAGATCATTGTAAGTGGGCATAATTAACATAAAAAAATCTATAATGCTAAGGCATGGGCAATTTTTTTGAGACAATTCATTTATGCCGATTTTGTTGTTTCCCAAAGTATGGGAGGCGGGATCTTTCTCTTGTTCTTGTTTCAGCTGTTCCATCAAAGTCCTTTCACCTTATCAATTGTTGAATGTAGTATGATTGCTCAAAATTGACTTAAAACCATCTCCTGTTTTCTTCAATTGAGGAAAATCCGTTTGTTTTTGCTACTCAAAAGGTGAAACAAGGCGAAGTTTGTACAATGTGAGTGGCACGCCGTTGTTTTATCTTTTATCCTTTATTATTCTTTGTTTTGCTTCTTACCTTTTGATAGTTTTGGTGTGTGTTTTTTAGTGTAGAAAATATTATCAATAAATTACACAATTAAATTTTAATTAAAATATCAATCATTAAAACCACACATATGAACAAATATATAGTATAGAGACTAATAAATATCAAATTCATGATAATTTCGGCTCTCATTCTATACTCAAATCTTTATTATTTAGCCAATAAAATAAGAAGAAAATAAAAAAAAATAAAAAAGATAAAAATATATATAACTTAAGGATGCAAATTCATGCAACTAGATAATTATTTTGAAAATATAATATTGAATCCCTTAGCATTTATCACAATCAATTGTCATCTAGACATCATGAAGGAATTTAAGTAAAGTTAAATCATTTCCCAAGTCATGAACTTATCTGAACTTATTCATGTAGATTTTACTTCTTTCCTAATCCGTAGAATCACTATCTTTTGATTAATTTAGCAGATTTTCCAATCAAACCAAAGCAACCAAGATATGCATTAAACTCATATCTTATAAATATGAAATTATCCAATGACCTTATGCTCTAGGTGAAATAAACTAATATTTGATTATTTTAGTTCTTTAATCTTAATTTTGTTTCCCAAGTCTATTAAGATCTAATAAATATGAAGTCAGTGCAATAGACTTCTAATATCGTTTCTTAAGTTAATTAGAAGAAAACATATCAATAACCAATGATAACAAGTAATCAAATATCAAGGATAATAATAGATTGATAAAAAATTCCAATTAACTCAAAATCATAATCTCCACAATAATATCCAATTACAATCAAAACATTAAGTATATCATTGTTCTAGAAAAGTAAACAAAGGATAAAACATAAAACTTATAGACAAGCCTTTCTTCTTTTCTTAAAAACCTCATTTGAACAATACCCCTTTAAGTGGTGGTTTTGTTTTTGAATAATAAGTAGTTAGCTTGGATCTTTCAAATCACACATATGTCTTGTATTTTTTTTGTTTAAATAGGCTTCTAAGAGGTTAAAATTTGTTCCCTAAGAGTCTTGGGTTGAGTAGAGATTGAAAAATATCAAAACTTTTGAGAAATTACCAAATCCGCGCATAATTGGAAAGCTCGCCAACATTGGTCAGAGTGGAGCTGGCGCCAACTTAGAGGGTCACACCCGGCGCTGGCCGTGCTTTGGTCATGCCCGACATGCTTTATTTTTCTTGACTTTTTCCTCCCTTCCAGAATAGGGCTAGCACCAGTTGTACTCCATACGGTTGGTACCGGCCGTGCAATGCAGCGGCGACAATTTTGTCATTTTTTCAATGTTTTCTACAATAAAATTTCAAAACGCCTTTCCAAGGGTAAAATATCAAATATAAAGGTATATGCTTAGTTATTACAACAAATGTATCACAAAATATCTTAAATAACGAGGAAAATATAGATGAATTTTTCCCCTATCACATACCCTCACACTTGAACTTTTGCTTGTCTTCAAGCAAATAAGAATTAGACACTAAGCAAATGGTTTAAGACAAAACAACTTTTCAACTTATCCTTTGCAAATTCATCCATAATAAAGAATTAATCTTCTTCCAACCTCAAATACAAACTTGTTATTCATTCAACCCTTTTAAAACATTTCAAACTCATGTAGTAAATCAAATAATCCCAAGGCCATCAAAGTTAAGTTAAACAAGCTTATATCTAGTACAAGAAAATTATGCTACTACTCAAGAAAAAATATAGATAACATAAATTATACAAGTCAAGACATTTAACCAATTCAAGTATTATAAACTCAAACTAATGAAATAAGGAAAACATTCTACTCTTTTTTTTTTTTTTTCAATGACTTAGGGAATTGATAGCCTCAAGTGAATGGATTTCTCTTCACGCACCATATTGGCCACCTTATAGTCATTAATGTTGTTCTTTTTCATCATTTTTTTCAACATTTTCTCTTTCTTGCTTTTTTACCTTTTTGCCTTCTTGATAACCTCAAGAGAGTGCATTGAATAATACTTGTTACTTCTCTTTATATTAACCCCCTTTTCAGCAAAAGGTCTTCAAGGATTAAAAATAAGATTTTTTTTTTCCAACTCAATTCTTTTTTTATCACATAACAATGATTTTTTTTTTTTTTGCTCATTGTTTTTTCAACTCACATTTTTGTCTTTTCATTCAATTTTTTTTTTAATTTCCTTACATTCCTTATTCACAACTCAAAGTCAAGCAAATTTTAAATCTATAATACAAGAATTAGTCAACAACTCTTCTCATATTTCATCATATCATCCACATTCAAACTTAAAGAATAAAACAAAACTCAAATACTAAATATAACTAAGGTTAACCTAAATTCTCAAGACTTAGCAAAATCCAACTTAATATACAAGTTTAATTTTTAATAAAAATCCAACCATAATGAATGATAAATTCATATCCAAAGTTAAAAAGAAAATCATAATTTCATTATAGACAAATAAACTCAGTTTAGCTCTAAATTTCTTCAAATTTTCAAGATTTTCTCCAAAATGGCTATTCAAATTACAATTTTTTTCCCAAAGTGTCTCAATACACAGAAAACACCAAAAAATTGATAAAATTTGGACAAAGAATATCACCAAACCATCCCCTATACTTAAACTGGACAATGTCTTTATTGGCAAAAAAATTAACACATAAAAGCGTTTCCAAAGGGACCAAATAATAATAAGGGAGTTAAGTAATACTTTCCAAGTGCACTAACGCTCTAATAGTTATTAAAATTTGGAATAGAGAGAAGGGCTTGTCTAAGAAGTATTTATTCCTACCAACAAAACAAAACAATAATAAAAGTATAAAGAAAAGAAAAGCAAAATAAAAAAACACACTTAAATAAAAGAGAACAAACTAAAGAGAAATACTAATAAAAATCTTAACAAAGCAAATAAAGACACGACTCACTCCTCCACACTTAAGATGGAAACTATTTTTCTTATTTGGGGGAAATAACACCTAACAACTCCAAATACAAAACAAAGATACAAACTCTTTCTACTCATCATACTTCCTCATCAAACATTTGTCAAAGAAGTTTAAGCTCACAGTAAAAAATAGGCAAGATGAATGTAGAAAGAAGGGAGGTTTTTGAAAAATGTTATATTCATAAAAATAATTTTTCTCAGTAAAGCAAAACACATGAACCTTATTCTCAAACATTCCTTTAGGTACACAAAGACTATTTTCAACATAGGAGTGTACATGGTATTTAAAGAATGCATTAAACTTGAAACCACCATTTTTCTCTTCAAGAGATGTGTCACAATGAAAATTCCCCTTGAAACTTAGCAATTGAGTTTGCAAGATGGGATCAAGAAATCCTTATTTTTTAATTCATAGTCTACAAAAACTAAGTTACCTCCCTTTGGATGGGTTGAAGGGTAGAATTTGTTAGCATACTTGATAGGGGCTAAATTAGTCATATTTTTTCTAGTTATTTTAGGCCATTTTGTGATATATTTTATGAAATAACTAGCCATATTCCTTCATATTTGATATTTCCTTTATAAATTTTTTTTTTGTAATTTTATGCAAAAATAAAGAAAAAATAGAGCTAATTATGTGATTTTCCAGAATAGAGGCGATGCCAGCCCAAGAAGGATAGCCGGCACTGGTTAGCCATTAGAAAGAAGAGGAAAAAGGAATTGAAGGAATAAGGAACAATTACAATTGCAATTGGAAAATTAGAGAAGAAAAGGTGGAAAATGGCTAAAGGAAGCAATCGGTTAGCAAATTCACGGCTAATTAGGCCAACAACAAAAGACAGTAGCAACGAAATAGAAGAAAGAAAGAAAATTGGTGGGGCCAAGATGGAGGAAACAAAAGTCAACAATGTTAGGGGGTTGGCTTAAAGTGAGCCGATGCAACAACAGTAAGAAGAAAGGAAGAAAAAAGACAAATTTTGGTAAGCAAGGACAAAGGCAAAAGGTTAACAAAGGTGGACAAAAGGAAATTGAATGCAGCAAACAATTTTGGTGGAGGTTTGCAGCTCAATTGAGCCAAGGCAAGAAAAGTGGCTCAATCGAGCCGCTGCGACAAGCAATGGGATTCGGCTTTAGATTTTTGGTGGCTTCAAAAAGGCTTCAGCAACTCAACAATTCGAATTCCACAAGAATTGAACATCTTCAGCACAAAACGACAAGAATCAAATTGAAGTCCAAATCCAATTTTCCAATTCAAAAAGTCAATGGCGGTTCCTTAGTGGGTTTTTATTTAGCTTTTCTTAGGTTTTTATTTTAGCAATTTCTATTCCTTTTTGGTTTTGGATTATTTTTAGGTAATTACTTCTTCTTTATTTAGGATTCTTTTAGGAACTTTGTAAGCTTATAAATAAAGGCCAATGTACATAGAAAAAGGGGGGTGCACAATGTAGGGACTTAGATTTATTTTTTAGTGCATCACCAATATTTTCTCGAGATAAATAGTTCAAGGAGGATTGTACAAGAGGGTCTTCAAAGGAAGAAGAAGAAGGCTTATCTATGAGTATCTATTTCTCTCCTTTGTTTTCTTTTTCTTAAACAATGATGTATGAATTGTTTTATTGTACTTCGACATTGTTGTAGATATTCATGATATTTAGAGTATTTGATCTTTAGATTGATTGATTATTTTTCTTAGTATTTAATTACTTGTACTTATTACGAGGTTAGTTGGTTGGTTCTTCCTATTAACTTGCCAAGACCAAGAGGGTTGATGGTAGTTTCTCTTGATTAATTTCATATTTGCTGTCAAGTAACTCGAAGAGACCAAAGGGGTTAGTTGATGATGACTGGGTAATTAAAGGTAAATTGATGTTTGCCGAGACCAAGGACTCATTGGTTAATTTCATGTTATAAATTCGTCGAGACCAAGGGAATTTAATCAATGATTGTGTTTAATACATCTTTTGGGTAAGACTGGTTGAGACAGAATATGTGATACTAAATTACCTAGTAGATAGGGATTCATGGATTGAAAAAGAAGTGAGTCTATCTTAATATTTCATGATGCCAAGAGAATAATTAGTTATAATAATAGTTGAGTTCTTTAAGGTCATGTTTTTCTAAACAATGGTTTGAGTTACATACTTCTCCATCCTTGATATGTATATATTTTATTTTTATTTATTTTTTACTTTATCGAGTCAGTTAAATAATGAAAGAAAATGGATTAATGTCTACTTGTTCCTTGAGGATCGACACTCGTTTGAACCCTATGCTCGGTTAATGATAAGTACGCTTACTCATATGTGTGATTTGGGTTAAACATTTTAATTTAAATTTGATTAGCAATGTGTTTAGTTTTTATATGATTTTTACACCCAAATCTATACGCATCAATACTCCAAGGACTTCTTAAGATTTATTAGTGAAAGATCTAACTCCTTGAGGTATGTTAAACTTAACACATCATCATGTGGACTATTGTTCTCCAAGAATTGAGAGGAACCTAAATAATCATATGACAAAGAGAAGTTAGAATTATTAGTACATAAAGTAGAATCGAAAACCTCTCTTGCCATATTGGGCAAGTGTTCTTCATATCCTCTCTCCTCTCCTTGGGGGTCCTATTGTGCAAGTGTATAACCCTTTAAGGCATCCTCAACTAACTTGGCTAGTTGTGTTCTTGTAGAGCTCATTCGTTGGGATGCCTCTTTGAATCCCCTAATGGATGTGTTTGTATTGGCAACAAATGATTGGATTGAAGTTTCAAGTGACATCTCACTAAAAGCGTTAATCCGAACTTACAACCTTGCCAACCTATTATAATTATAACTTTTTTGACATTGTACCCATGAATAATTATCCATGATGATGTTTTGATTCTCGCATTCAAAGAAAAACAAAAATCAATAAAAAATAAAAAATAAAAAATAAAAACAAACAAAAATGACAGAAAAATAAAGAATAGAAAAATATACAAATTATAGATATTCACAAACTACCTAAATACAAAAGTTAGTGCTATATGCAAATACAATAAAGTTCACAAACTACCTAAACACAAAAGTTAGTGATATATGCAAATACAATAAAGGCTAAATCAACAAGATTCAAGTATTTTCGATAGTGCCCATCCCCGGCAACGGTGCCAAAATTTGAGAAAAAACAAAATTTTGAAAATTTGAAGAAATTTGTACATTTCATAGTTTGAAAATTTTGGAGCTAAATTGAGCTTATTTGTTTATAATGAAGTTATGATTTTCTTTTTTAACTTTGAATATGAACTTGTCATTCACTATGGTTTGATTTTTATTAAAAATAAATTTGTATATTAAGTTAAATTTTGCTAAGCCTTGAGAATTTAAGTTAACCTTGGTTATATTTGGTATTTGAGTTTTATTTTATTTTTTGAGTTTGAATGTGGATGATATGATGAAATATGGGAAGAATTGTTGACTAATTCTTGTATTATAGATTTAAAATTTGCTTGACTTTTGATTGTGAATAAGGAATGTGAGGAAAAAATTGAGTGAAAAGAAAAAAAAAATGTGAGTTGAAAAAAAACATGGAGTTGATAAAAAAAAAAAAAATCCTTTCATCTTTTGAAAAATAAAAAATAAAACCTTTTGCTAAAATAGGGGTTAATATGGAAAGAAGTAGCAAGTATTGTTCAGCACACTCCCTTGAGGCTATCCCAAAAGTAAAAAGGTAAAAAGGAAAGAAAGAGAAAATGTTGAAAAAATGATGAAAAAGAACAATAATAATGACTATAAGAGGGCCAATACGGTGCATGAAAAAAAATCCATTCACTTGAGGCTATCAATTCCCTAAGTCATTAAGAAAATTTTGAGAGAAAAAAGAGAGTGGAATGTTTTCCTTATTTCATTAACTTAAGTTATGTAAATTTGAGTTTATAATGCTTGAATTGGTTAAATGGCTTGACTTGTATGATTTATATTATCTATACTTTTGCTTGAGGAGTATGATAATTTTCTTGTACTAGATATAAGTTTGTTTAACTTAACTTTGATGGCCTTGAGATTATTTGATTTAATACATAAGTTTGAAAGATTTAAAAGGGTTAAATGAATGACAAGTTTGTATTTGAGGTTGGAAGAAGATTATTCCTTTATTATGGGTAAATTTGCGAAGGATAAGTTGAAAAGTTGTTTTGTCTTAAGCTATTTGCGTAGTGTCTAATTCTTGTTTGCTTGAAGACAATCAAAAGTTCAAGTGTGGGGGAATGTGATAGGGACAAAATTTATCTATATTTTTCTAATTATTTGAGGGTGTTTTGTGATATATTTGTTGTAATAACTAGGCATATTCCTTCATATTTGATATTTTACCATTGGAAAAGTATTTTGAAATTTTATTGCAGAAAACATCGAAAAAACAACAAAACCGTCGTCGTTAAAGCACGGCCAACGCCAACCGTGACCCAGGGAGCTGGCACTGGCCTCGATCTGGAAACAGGGGATTTTTGGTAGAAAAAACAAGGCACACCGGGCCGACCAGAGCACGGCGGGCCAAACGGAGCCGGTGCCAGCTCTGATCTACCTAATGTTGGCGAGCTTTGCAATTATGCACGGATTTGGTAATTTCCTAAGAATTTTGATATTTTTCAATCTTTACTAGGCCTAGGACTCTTAGGGAATGAATTTTAGCCTCTTAGAAGCCTATTTAAAGAAGAAAAATACAAGACAAAGCTGTGATTTGAAGGATCCAAGCTAGCTACTTATTATTCAAAGACAAAATCACCACTCAAAAAGGTATTGTTCAAATGAGGTTTTCAAGAGAAGAAGAAAGGCTTATCTATGAGTTCTATCTTTTATACTTTGTTTACTTTTCTAGAACAATGATGTGCTTAATGTTTTGATTATAAGTGGATATTATTTTGGGAATTATGATTTTGAGTTAATTGAGATTTTTGATCAATCTATTGTTACCCATAGTATTTGATTACTTGTTATCATTGGTTATTGATGTGTTTTCTTCTAATTGACTTGAGAAATGATGTTAGAAGTTCATTGCATTGATTTCATATTTGTTAGATCTTAATGGACTTGAGAAATGAAGTTAAGATTAAAGAACTAAAATGATTAAAGATTGGTTGATTTCACCTAGAGTATATAGTCATTGTTAATTTCATGTTTATAAGGTATGCGTTTAATGCATCTTTTGGTTGTTTTGGTTTGATTAGAAAATCTACTAAATTAATCAAGGGATAATGATTCCATGAATTGAGAAAAAAGTGGAGTCTACATAAGTAAGTTCATGACTTAAGAAAATGTTGGATTTTACTTAAGTTCTTTCATGATTCCAAGATGAAAATTGATTGTGATAAATATTAAGTGATTCAATATTATATTTTCAAGATAATTATCTAGTTGCATGAATTTGCATCCTTGAGTTATATCTATTTTTATTTTTATTTAATTTTTTATTCTCTTCTTATTTTATTAGCTAAATAATAAAGATTTGGATAAAGTAAAAGGAGCCTAAGTTCTAGTAGATTCGATACTTGTTAGTCCTATACTCTACGATGGGTATACTTGTCCATATGTGTGATTTTAATGATTGACATTTTAATAAAAACTTGTTTAATTGTATAATTTGTTGGTAATATTTTCTATATTAAAAAACACGCATCAAATATGAGACAGAGCCTTCAAAATATCATTCCTTGGCTAAAAATGCTAAATACAAGACATGAGTCATCCATGAAGTATTCCAGCTTCTCCAAGGAGCCAGATGGATCTTGAGGCTTAGTGATTGATAATAATTTTAGAAAATCCTTCAGAAGATTGCCATTTTTTGTAGCCTCTTTTCATGAGATGGACTACTCCAAATGCATACACATCCATGTTGCTTGTGGCTTGCCCATATTTTTAGGAACTCTGGGGCCAAGTACTCCTATCTACTGATAAATAATTCTTGTAAAATACTTGGGCCAAAATTAGGTCCAATCATAACCTCAAATGATATTTTCACTAGTCTTATCCACTAAGACGAAGATATGTAATTTGAACATAATTAGATACTTTTTTAATATTTGTTTTAAATACAAAAAATTCCTTGAACTCTAAAGTCTATCTTATATATATATATATATATATATATATATATATATATATATATATATAAAAGTTGAAGAAGAATCCTCCTGTTATGACACTTGGCTTTGTATGGTATCGACATATGATAACTCATGAATAGATATATTGATATATGTTAATTTATATTTATTCTTTTCCATACTATCTTTACTTCTTCCGTTCCGTTCTAGAACTCTTCACTTAGCTTTGTATGGTAACGACATATGGCAACTCATGAATAGATATATTGATCTATCTTAATTTATATTTATTCTTTTCCATACTATCTTTACTTCTTCCATTCCTTTCTAGAACTCCACAAAACCCAACATCTCCCCTATTCTTCTTTCTAGAATCCATCGTTGGCTCTTCCCTAATCCGAGACACAAAGGTTAAATGGGATTTGACCCGAAACGTTAAATTCGTGATGGTTTTGTATAATGAGACCAGAAAACCCATTTTCCTCTAGTTGAAAGGTCAACAAATGGGTCAAGTGGTTCATTTCGCTAGCTGGAATCTCGCCGGAGAGGTTATTAAATGACAGATCAAGGCGGTAGAGCCACGAAAGAGACGTTACGGAGGCTGGAAACCTACCGAAAAAGTCATTGTATGACAAAAATAGTAGCTTAAGAGAGCCCTTAAAATGGAGTACTTGGGAGGCGGCCATAGCTAAACTCCGCTTGCGGCTACTGAAACCCTAGTTGAGTGGCTAAAACCCTATTTAAGCAATCGTTGTAGCCGCCTCCTCGTGGTAAGGTTTTTTGTGCGTTTCCCCGTCAATTTCCTCCGTCCCTCTTCTAAAAATGACAGATCAAGGCAGTAGAGCCGCGAAAGAGATGTTACGGAGGCTGGAAACCCACCAAAAAAGTCATTGTACGACAAAAATAGTAGCTTAAGGGAGCCCTTAAAACAGAGTACTTGGGAGGCGGCCATAGCTAAACTCCTCTTGCGGCTACTGAAACCCTAGTTGAGTGTCTAAACCCCATTTAAAAAATCATTGTAGTTGCCTCCTCGTGGTAAGGTTTTTTGTGCGTTTCTCCATCAAATTCCTTCGTCCCTCTTCTAAAAATTGAGTTATTCTCTTATTTATTTGTTAAAAAGAAAATGTTTTTTGTATAATATGATTCTGTATTGCACCTAGTTTACCTTCTACTTGTGAATTCTGCAAATCAGAAAGGTGTGCGAGGGGATATAGCTGGTGTAGAAATTGGAAAGGATGGCTTACCAATCTATTGCATTTGCTACTTTTTTTCCATTCATTGCCTTGGTGTCAAATGGACCTTCCAATATTTCTACAACTTTGTTTACGTTTGGATCTTCTGCAACTTTTTTTTTTTTGGGTTTCAAATTTTCTATGAAAAATCTCAAATTTATTAACATATAGCAAATGATGATGCTTAAATCTTATCCTACACACTGATTTTCATCGTGTTGACTGCAAAACTCCGCTTATTTTCTGATGCCAATGTTAAATTCTTTGTTTTTTTTTAAAAAATTAGATGGGGTGGCAAGTGATGTGAAGTGTGATGTGCTATATGCCGAAGAGATATTCATGTAGATTAAAAACTCCGCTTATTATCTGATGCCCTTTTGCATTTTCCTATCTTAGATATATTAATATTATGTGATTTTTCTGGTCTGTGGAAGTCTGTCTTGATAGCTATTTATCCATGATGTTTCTGCACATCATAGCAAATATTTAGCAGACGGACGGACAGAGACTGATGCCATGTTGATTGTCTACAAAGTTCCTATTTTGGAACGCATCTGAGACTTGCATTCACATTTTCCTTTTCTTTTTTGGTTGAAGTTTGGCTTAATGTGTTACTGATTTTCAATTGTTTGTTTAATAGTTTGCTGGCGATGATGAACTTTCTTTAATATGTCTGGACATATGAATTTGGTGTAACCTAAAACTGAAAGGTTTTGCATTTTGTAAATCCTTTTATTTTTTCTGATTTGATGGCTTATTCTAATTAAAAAAGACAGAAACTTAAGAGGGTTTTTGGTGAATTTATGTGTTGCTTTTTTAATAGATGCTGGAAATTCTAGATTTTGTAATTCTTTTTATTGAGAATTTAATGTGTGTTTATATTGGTGGAAAGATCAACAGAATGTTTGAGACACTCATTGTTGTCTTCAAGGGTTGTTCTCATGCATTCATTTTGCTGGAAAAAAAAAAAAAGATTTGTATTTCTAGAACCCTTTTTGTATCGTATCTGTGTATCATTGGACTTTTGAATATGTACATTTCATTTGACGATCCAATTTACCTTGTGGGATATTTTTTTTCTTACCTAGATTGATTATGTTTTTGTTTTTCTTTTAGGATCTGTACATAAACTATTGTAACATTTCCCCTTGAATGGATTATATTTTGAAGCTTTTCCATGGTGTTAGTTGTACTTAGAGATTGTAGGGTTAGCTGTTAGCTGGCTGATCACATCATTAACTTGAAATTTTCTTTAGGATTATGCTTATTGAGTTTACATTATGTAAATTAGTTGATTCAGTCAGCGTTTACACTTAGTTTGTTCTTTGGAAATTTTAAAGGTTGATGAATTTCAGTGAAGATGGAGAAAAACAAAGTTGAACAAAACAAAAGCTAAACCAGAAATTTACTCTGATGAGAAGTTGTGTAGTTATGCCTGAATCTGAGAAAGCATGATATTGTTTCTTAATTCTACTATGGCATTCCTTTCTTTGTTTAGACTGCAGGGAAAGTGGCATCCTTTCGGATGATCTATTTGAAAATTTTTTGTTTCCTCATTGTTAGGGGTACCCATCTCCTGGCAATAAACTGTCCCATTGTTGATGTTCTGTTGAGGTATATGTTCTTCTGCTAGGAGTTAAGATAAGAAAGAAGAACCTGCTAGAATTCTGCCAGCATTTCTTTAATTGTTTTTTTAATAAACTAATTGAAAGAGAATATGGAGCAACTACAAGAAATTTGTAACATGCTTCTTATTTGGTTAATAAATAATTAAGAGGGGAAAAAATGTTAACACTACCATTTAGGAATGGATCCGGAGAAGGAATGATTTTATCTCATGGGATTGGGGTGAGGATCTCTCTCTATCTTCCATTATGGAAATGAGTTGGGAATGGGACAAAATATTAAAAGATGGATGATATTGGGATTTCGGGGAAGATTTTAGTTGTTTTAGTTTTGAATTTTTTATCCAATTTTTGTTTAGGTTTTTTGTTTTTCTATTTGATTTTTTTTCCTATTGTTTTTACTGATGATGTTGGGTACATTTCATGGTTTTGGGATTTCTTCTTCCAGGGTTCCAATATAGGAAGAAGAAGCAAATTCATATTTAAGGCCTCCGAATCATTCACACATATGGGTCACAAGAAAAAGAATAAGAGGCTTCATACATCCACAGGTTGAGAATAAAGCCAAAATTTTTTTATCTTTCATATTGTTTACTCAGTACCTCGCATGCCTTAGCTAATTCTGTTCGTTACTGTCGATTTGGGGGAGTATGTGTATTATGTTTATCTTCATCAATGTTATCGTTGTTATTGCATCTTTTTGTTATGATTTTCTATTTAAAGTAGTTTCATATTTGGTATGCTGAACATATGATGGTGAAGTTGCAGTGCCGAAATGTGAATCTATTGGGAAATCTAGGAAATTAGATGAATTTTGTGTTTAGATTGTTACTGCAAAGTATTTTTATTTTGAGTGTTAGTGGTAACATTGGCTGCTTAGGTGGTGTTTAAGAGATCTGGCTATATAGTGTTATCATAAAAGGATATTAACCCACTAATTAGTAAAATTTTAAAAAGAATGATAAATTTGTTTAACTTTCAAAATAGGTATATGTATGATTTTGTTAAAAAAATTTTCATTTCAATATTTGACATATTTTTTATGTGTTTGTGTTCTTTGAGAAATGTACTGCTACAATGGTAATGCCATTCTTGCTATTTTTGGTAGGCAAGCAAAGCGAAGAGGCTCAGTCCCCAGAAGGAGTGGCAATGGCGGAACCCAAGACTAAATATGATCGTCAACTCAGGTAAACTATAGTATTTCTTGATCGTTTAAGAATTCGACATTGCCCCGAACTCGATCTCTTTGTGAATAGTTGTATGAACAATTGAAGTATGTAAAGTCAGTCATGGTTATGGAATGATATGCATTTTTTATTTTTCATATCTGCCGTAGCAAGGGATTTTTTTCTTTGTAATATTTAATGATTTTCTGTGGCTGTTTTTTCGTAGTGGTGAACTTGGTAGCTCCTGCAAAATATGAATTAGGTAAGTTTCTAGTTAAAAAAGAAGACTATCACAATTAAGTTGGTAAATAAAAGTGTCATTTTCTTTGTCTCTACGAGGATGGATTATGCCTCTAAAATCATAATTGCTATGCTTTCAGTGGTAGCTTAAATCTCAATCACCATTCTTTTTTTTTCCCCCCTCTCCATTTTCAGGTGTATATTGTGGTTGATGGCAAGTGGGCTAGGTAAATAAACGCAATTTTCTAAATTGTATCTTGAAGATATTGTCAGACCGAGTATCTAGATTACTGGTAATGACGTTTCAGACCGATGTTATTGCTTAGATGAGGTTCATAATTTCCAAGTAGTTGTATTTTTTTTCTAGTTTGTTAGGTCTACTTTTAGCTATCAATAAAATCTAAATAATATGCCTGAAACATTGCTTTGAGATAGTGTTTGATTTGAGGGGGAAAAATTGAAAATAAATTCGGTGTTGGACAGAGGGGGGGAAAGGAAGATTTCAGGTGAGGAAAGTGTAATTTTGCATTACTAATAGTGTTGTAAATGTTTTATAGAAATTTATTTGTTATACATGTTACTTTCCAGAATATGGGATGAGTAGGGACATGACAATATAAAGATAACCTAAAAGTTTACATATATAGATATATGTAAATGGACATGTATATGTATATGAAATGTCAACATGCAATAATGGAAATGAAATGCTGATACATATATACCTTTGCAGACTTTTCAGGAAATTGACGAGCATTTAGAGGTAGAAGAAGAGAAAAAAGAAATGGACAACATGATTCAAATGAAGACACCCATGAAAGAAGAAAAGAAGCAAGACGCACTTATAGGGTATGGAAAAAAAAGAAGCTACTGATCTTTTTCACTAGTAAAAACTAATTATGACCGTTGATTAAAAAAAAATAGTGACTTTTTTTTTTTTATCAAATGAGAGTAGTGTCTTTGTCTAGAATTACAATTTCTGCTTTGTGCTAGTTGTACAATATGAATTCTTGAAACCAAGTATATTATTTATCCCTTTAGCTTATTTTCAAAAAATCAACCTAGGATGGGCACTATGCAAAATGTTTTTCTTTTTAACTTTTGTTCTAGATGGTCAGCCCATATGGTGCTATATGTATCGAAAAAAGGATCAAGCTAACAATATGATTATGTCGTTATAGTTGACATGATGGTTATGTCGTTATAGTTCCCAAATCTGATAGAACACATGAATTAATTCTTTTGTTCATGTGCATTCTAAGGTATATGAGGGATTTACTGTATGATATTTGTAGAGATGGACGGAAGTTAAAGGCAAAAGTATAGTCAAGATGACAATTGTTGAGAACTAAAACCAAAGTATAAAAACGAAGAAATTAAGCATGCGTATATTCATTGTATTCAGAAGTATAAAATCCTAAGAAATCTATGTCACAAAGATATTACATTACAAAATTCAATGACTACAATTTCAACTTTGTAAATCTAAATAATTATGTACATTTAAAAAAGCAACTTACTAATTCAAAAATATTATGACTGAAACTATTGAAACATTACAAAAAAATTATAACCACAACCTATGACAATTAAATTAACATAATACTTTTTATCTACAAATTAAAACTTCTCATATTATTGCAAACCATTAAAATCTATTGGAATTAAAAAAAAACTACTTATCCCGAGCAACGCTCGGCCTCCGACCTGGTGACTATATTATTTTTAAATTTTTGGAATTGGCTTCCTCCATCCAAATTCCGTCGAAATCATTAGGAGGCCTTCTAATGGAAGTTGGAAAACGGTATAAATGTTCATCAAATATTTGTGATTCTGAGGGAAAATTTTCAATTACGCTCCAAAACTTTTGGATTATTGTCAATTCAATATGTAGTCTAATTCTTTTTCGGCTTCTGTGTTTGTTCTTTATTTCTAATTTGTTAAGAATACAAAGTTTAGAAAATATATTGATACTTATAATTAAATATAAAACTTATCTAATTTTTATCCATATTTCAATTTGGTTGTCATTATTACTGCTTCATTGTTCTAATCAATTAACTAGAAATTTTTTATGTCTACATTAATTAGTAGAACTCAAAAAAATTATCAGAACATGAAATGTGAAATATTTAAGACGAACATTAAGAGTAGACATGAATTAATGGCAATACAAAACCTTTTGTATATTTAATGAAAAATTAGCCGATTCAGTTTTTTATTTTGGGGGTTTAAGTCCCTTTTTTTCCCTCAATTTTTTAGATTCTTTAGCTAATATATTTATACGATTTTGGTCCTTTTTTTAGGATTCTATTAGTCAAACTGTCATTTGACTAATGGAATCTAATAAAAGGACCAAAATAGTACAAAAATAATAGTTAGGAGACCTAATGGGTTTAAAAAAAAAAGAGATTAAAATTGTTAAAAATAAAAGTTAAATGATTGAATCGGTTAATTTTCTAAGCATACTTGTAAAGTATATATAAGTTTTATAAATTAATAATCTAATTGTTAAATTTTCTACAAAAGTTAAAAAAAGTAAATATATTAAATTTTAATCACACCATATATAATTTGTCATTTTATTAAGTGTTTAGATAATGTTACATTGTGACGTTTGCTTAATTTCAAATATGTGACTATCAAACTAATGATATATCTATTCATTTAACTTGTATCGTATCAAAGACTTAAAAAAAAAATTATTAATAAAATGATTATACTAACCATTCTATTGGATCAATTAAAAGTAAAATTAGAACATCAACAATGCAAATTAATTAAATTTTGGAAGTATTCTTTGATTAAATTATTAATTTTTTTTATTTTTTGTTAAATAATAAAATTTTCTTAAGATTCTATTCTAAAATTTCGCCTAAATTTGAGGTATACTTGTGTTGGATTCTTTTATTAATTTTCTTTTCTTTTAATTTTTTATTAAATAATAAATTTTTTTTTAAAGAATCTATTTCTAATTCCGCTCAAAATTGAGAATAATTTCTTTATTAATTTCTTTTTAAATTTTGTTATTAACTAACAATCTTTAAGTTAAAATTTTGCATACCAAATCCATCCCAAATTTAGGATGGAGTTGAAACGAATTTTTATTAATTTATTTTAAATTTTTATTAAATGATATATTTTAAAGAATTTATTCCGAATATGTTCTAAACTTTTATTAAATATGGGATAGATTTTCAGTGATTACTTTTATTACTTCATTATTTTTAAAAATAAATTTTCAAAAATTCATCTTAAATCCATCCGAAATCTTTCAAAATTTGAAGGCAGATTTTTTAATTGTTTTATTATTTAAAAAAAATTAGTCGATTTAATCCCTTAATTTTTATGTTTTGGAGGTTTAGATCCATTTCTTTTTTTTTTCAACTTGTTAGGTCCCCTAATTATTATTTATGTGCCGTTTTGATCATTTTATTAAGGTTTTGTTAGTCAGATGACAGTTTGACTAACAGAACCATAAAAAAAGACCAAAATGGCACACAAATAATAGTTAAGGGGCCTAAAAATTTTTTAAAAAAAAAGAAAAAAAAATCTAAACCTCCAAAATATAAAAGTTAAGAGATTTAATCGACTAATTTTCTTATATTTGACTATAGCATGATTAGACCTTGAAATAAAAAATGTCATAAAATACCCGTTTAAGTATTTTTTATGAATAAAAACAATTTCAATGTACTAATATAATTTTAAAGATAATAAAGACTACACAAAAAGTTGGGATCTCAATCATAAAAATACTTGAAATATTAGTGTGACGTATTTATTAAACTTGTAAAACTATCTAAATATTGCGATTGATATTATAATTAGTATATGACACTCTATATAATTGAAAAAAAAATTATATTAAAAGCTACTAAAGGGAAAAGACTGAAGCTCCATGTAGAAACAAGATCTAACATATAATTTTGTCAATTAACTAGTATATTTTTTCGTGGGTTTGATTACCAACTAAATCCATAAAAAAATTTACCATTTCTGTTTCTAGGCATGACAATAAATATTCTCTCAATTTGGCATTAAATACTCATATTTCTGTTTTGAAATATGTGAACAAATATTTATTTTCATATATATATATATATATATATATATATTATAAAAACTTTTATAACTAAACTTTTTATTAAAAAAAAAACAATTTTTGCTAATTTCTTAATTTCATTATTAACCATTCTAATTAATAACGATAATGTGATTACTTGTTTATAATAAAATATTTTTATAAATTTTTGTATTGCGTCAAAATGAATATTAATTAAACCTAGGTTGAGGAATATTACATAATACATGTTGTTCTTAATGGGCTTCTTTCATAGATATAATTTCCATCACTTACAAGTTCAAGAAAACCAACTAATTTGGCTTCTTCTTCAAGTGCATAGTCCGTATCCAAATTCCAAATACAAATTTATATCGACAATTCACTAAATTCTAGAAAAAACAGGGTTAGGAGAAAATATTTTTAGGTGGCCACTAATTCTTTGATTAATTGAGTTTTATCTCTTAATCTACTTTCGGATTATTATGCATCGGAGGACAAGGGACTTTGATAAAAATTATTATATTAGGCAATTGAGTCTCTTAAATAGATTGTGGAATAAAGAATGATGTGTGTAATACATCGCCTATTTGCACTTAGAAATTAGGAAGTGAGCATTAATCCTTGGGCATATCATATTTACGGAAATATGTTCATGTGGTGTGTATGTTTAATTTTTCCATGAATGTTGGGTGTGCATGTGAATTAATGTGGATAATACGTGAATATATTACTAATATGAGTAGTACATGATTTTTCGTGATTAAATTGAAAAATTATTTACAAAGAAATGTTATTCCAAATACTTTTAGTCAGACAAATAATTTTTACAAATATTTTAAGGTTTGACCAATCGGAGGATTTGATCAACCAAAGATCCACTAATTTTGACTAGATTATAATTAATTTTGACTTTGACCCAAAGACTATTTTGACTAAGACCATTTAAATAATTCTGACTTGACCACTCAAGTCTTAAAATTAATTTTGACTAGGCCAAATTATTTTTACTTGACCTAGGAGCCCTAAAAATAAGCAAAATAACCATCATAGTCCTCATAGTGCTGCGACTCTAGGATCATTTTTAGTCATTGGATACTGTTAATCTAGGCCATCTATTCTATTTAAATCCAAGCCCTTCATTTTTCCCGACATTCAAATGAATTCGTCTCAACCTTGATCAAATGAAGCCCTAAACAAAACCCCAATATTTCCTTAAGCCTCTCACCATTTTGGCCAGCCTCTCTCTAACACAAAAACATTTTTTCTTCCTCTTCTCTCTAGCTGCTGGCAACTCCATTTTCAACTTGGCCGAGAATTTCTCCTCCTCCTTTCACTTTGATTCTTTCTTCATTTGCTCAAAGGACTCCAACCTTGAACTCTTCAAGAACAAGGTCCTCTTGATGGTTTTAAAAGCTCTTCAAGTGTGGTGTCAAGGTAACATCAAAAGCTTCAACTTTCCTCTTCATTTTCCTTGATCGAAACTCTCCCTCACTTTTCTTCTTGATTTTTCTCTTCAAAACCAACAAGGGGACTAGCTGGGTTTTGGAGATAAAGACCTTCCTCTTGCAACTCTTAAGATATTGCAAACAAAGCTTCAAGAAGGTGAGTTCAGAGAACTTCTTTTTCTCTTGCTTTTCTAGAAACCAAAAGTCCTATGGTTTTTGTCTAACTTTTGTAAACCTTTGAAAAATGCAAATTTTGCTTGAAACTTTGATGGAAGATTGCTATGGACTTAATGAAGACATGACATGCTCTGTGTGTGTGTGTGCGCGCGCATACATGTGTGCAAGCGCACTTTCATATGTGACAATAGTGATTTTAATGTTGGTTTTGTGTTTAGTATTAATGTGGAAAATAGAGACTACCTTGCTGGAGATGTTAATGTGTTGAAATGGTGAATTATTTGAGCATGAAATTTGTGAGTACCTTACTAAGGCTTGGTTTGGTTCGTGAAGGGGAGGGATAGGGGAAAGGAGAGGAGGAGTGACACATTTTACTTCCACTAAGGGAAGGAAATGTATTTACTTTCATCCTATTTGGTTGGAGTGTAAAGGAAGTAAATGTGATTTACTTCTCATTATTTGGTTGTAAGGAAAATAGGAAGGAAAAAAAATCCTCAATTTACTATTATACCAATTTCTTATGATAAGGCCATTTCATAGTGATTTTCTTATTCTTATCACAATCATATTTGGGCAACCTAAAAATGCTTTGTGTAGATGATAAAGCATTCCAAATATGCTCTTATAAGACCTTTTTTCTCTTGGAGAATATTTTTGGACTTCTTTTTTATTCTAATATATAAATTATTGATCAGAACATGAAAAAAAGAAAAAAACAAAGTTTAGGTCTACAAGAATTACGCTATACTTTTGTTCCCTTTATTGGCTCATAATCTTGGTCTTTCCTTATGTTTCCTTTGTAAATAACAACTACAAATTGGATCTTTGACATTTGGTCTAAACAATAGTCCTAAGTGCCAAAATTTTGCTCTTTTTTGGATAATTCTAAGGATAATGGAAATAGACTTTCTTATCAAGTGTAAATCTCGAAAACAAGGAGTGCAATTGTGTACAAGAAACAATGCCAAAAAAAAAAAAAAAAAAAAGAAAAAAAGAAAAAAAGAGAGAGACCTGAAGTAATATACCATCTTTAATATGGAATAATGAAACATTTGAGACCTAAAATAATATAGTAGCATCCAAAAATAGTGAGTTTACACAAGAGTGAACTCAAAATGCTAGGTTCTCACAAAAGAAGTCCAAAATATAAATTTAGTAAATTGTAAACTTACAAAACTAGAATCCTAAAAATAGAAACACTAGCATTTTAGTACTTACACATTCATAATATTGTATAGTAATTCCAAACGCATATATCTGGGCACCGCAAAAAATGCTCTTGCCTCAACAGAATTTCTTAGAAGGTAACAAAGAGTATCAACTATTAAACCTTGTGAGACACCAATAATACTTAACTTCTCATATATCTCTTCTTTTGAATGAACTTTTGGATGCGATTTTTAAGCAATTATTACCTACCTTTTTGCAATTGCGTTGCCTTCTTTTAAAGCTTCAATAGCTCCACTCATTCCAGAATTGATAACTTCAATTTGTTTCTCAAGCAAATCCATCATGGCAGCCTTTCTTTTAGTACCTCTTGATGTATCTAGTGGGCTAGGAGTATCACTTGGACTCATGGAATCCAAGTAAGATTGATAAGAATTCGTACCACCAATAGACTTATCATTGTGAATGGAATTTTCTTTTCTTTCCCATTGGTGAAGTTTCTCCTTAGCATTTCTAGCTTCTTTTCTAATTGCACGGTCCTTGGAGAAAAGCAGCTCCATTTTATCATAATGGGAAATTGGATTGTACCTCTATTTTCCAATTGCTAGGTTTGCTTGCACACATTAAACATGAAAAATAATTTAGTAACTTCAACATAATAAGAATTTATAGTAAAGAAATGGTAAATAATTGGAAGAATATGAATAAATAAGAAAATTACCTCAATTCTATCTTTCCATACTTGTGCATTGGCTTCAAATAATCTAGTTTCAAGATTCCAACCAAATCCATTACTCCCATGAAAAAGATCATGACAAATTCCAAAATTGGATTTCAAGGTCTTTGGACGATTCTTAACATACTATTTTTCAATGGGAAACCTAATTTTTTCGCTACAAATCTTCACTATGTTAGCATAGGCATGGTGATGAGACTCCGCTTCATCATGGAGGTCAAGATCAAGAAGGCGGAGGCGTGACCATGTAAGGACAAGGACCGATGATAAGATTTAGGTCCAAGAAGCTTCAAGATGAGTTTCAATTGCTAATAAAACCATGCTTGGGGATGGAAGAGGGTTGGAAGGTTGAGGAAGCTAGCCAAAAGTTCATTTTGATGGCTATCCAAGAAGGACCCCAACAAAAACTCAAGCTAGCAACAAAGGCAGACAAAACTTCACCAAAGGAGGCCTTCCAGTAGACAGTCGACGCCAGCCCCAAGCAGCCAAACTGCGCAGGCTTCAACCTGCCCAACAATGGCTTCATTCTGGCGCACGACCGGCCGAAGACAGAGCTTAACTGGCGCCGGCTCCATCCTGGGCAACCGTCGTTTTGATATTTTCTCCGATTTTCTCCAATTTTAAATGTTCGTAAAGCCTTATTAATACCCTAAACTGTAATAGAACATCAGGGATTACTTAGCTAGGGTTAGGATAATATAAATAGCACCTTTAGTAATTTGACAAGATAATTCACACACTTTAATTCAAATTTGAGAGAGAATCTTGAGAGCCCCTAGCCTCCTTATTCATCTTGTTCAAGACCATGCTTAAGGGTTAGTCCTCCTTATGAATGAGTCTATAAATCTTATGGATAATCCAATGTGATTTCTTTGAATGGGTCTTAGTTGCTTTGTTCTTCTAAGATTTGTTTTAATTCCATTACTTGGGTGCCTATTTTCTCTATTCTATTTGTTCTTGTTTGCCTTTGTTGCTTCAAGAATATTAGGGTGAGATTATAGTAGAACTTTTTGATGGTGAATGCAGTAACAGGAAGCCATGGACGGGAAAACAGAGAAAAAAAAATTGATTGAACGCGGGCCATAAAGGCCATGCGGAAGCGTGAAGATCATACCTTTGCGCTCCTTAACCCTTCTAGGTTGAGTAAGAGCGGATTGAACGACTGGAATCGCCTCGCTTTGCACAGTTGAAGGAGCTTCCGGTTGAACACCCGCTAGCCTTCGACTGCGTCTTGTTTGCATTAACGCTTAGCTCTCCAGCTCTCGGGATATTCCTCAGCCTACCCTCTAGTCGGTGAACACTATGGTGAAGAGGAAGGGTCTCAATTCTCATTGGTTCGTTCGCTATTGATTAGCAAATAACAAGAGAAAAACAAGAAGAAGAAGGAGAGAGCTTTTGTGAGAGAGAGAGAGACTCACGTGAGAGTCTATTCTTGAGAAGGGAAAAATTAGAGTTTTTTTTCTTTCAAAGAGTTGTTTATATTTAGCCAAAATTAGGTCTCTCAATCTCTGATAAACATATCCCCGGGATTTCAAAATATCCGGATGTTATCCTGAGAAACAGTTTGGCCTAACCTTAAACTCCTCTTAACCGTATCTGGAAAAACCCTAAGGTCTAAGCTATTGGGCCAGATAAATATTTATTATTTTTCTTGGACCCAAAAGACCCAAAATAATAAATATTAATTATTTATTTTCTGGGCTTACATAAGTAACCCAATAAATAATTAATGAGCCCAAATGAACCATAATAATTAATATTTAATTATTTATTTCTTGGGCCTACATAAATAACCCAATAAATAATTAAACATTAATTATTTCCCCTAGTTTAAGCCCAGGTTAATTTCTTAATTATTCATACTGGATCTAGGCCCTGAATAATTAATTAACCAAATAAACTAGATAATTAATTTCTCTCAACTCCTATTTTATTTATTTATTTATTTATTTTATTCCAGTCCAATAATAAATTAGACTTCCTGAATAAAATAAAATAAAACAAAATAAAATAAAATCCTCTTCAACTGAGACCAATTCCTCATCCCAAAAATAGTTAGGACTTACGGGCTATCCCGAGGACCAAAAAGACACATCGCCTTGGCTGCTAAAATGACCAAAATACCCCTACTATATAAATAGCTGTATTTTACATTTTAAATATTTTCTAATATCACCATAAGGAAATATTGACCCCAAGGACAATGCTGCGTTAGCAAAGTCTCCGACCTACAGGTGAAATGACTAAAATACCCCTCTACACATCGCCGTACATTTAGAGAGGAAGAAGTGTACTAACACCCCTCTAAATGACATCTACCATCCTTAGGCTTCTAGTCCAATGATCCACGACTTCCTGGAGTGTTTCCGCTTTCCAAGGGAGCTACCCTAAAGCAAACATCCAAGTCATGTTTCCCAGGGCCCCGGATAATTTAGACCATTCTGGACAACCACAAGGGGCGATATAGTGCGAAACTATCTTGTATAAGTCCTGTCTTAACTAACTAGTCACACATACCCAACATGCAAGTATATTGGCCCTATGATAGAACCTCAACTACAACAAATCAAAGTATATGCTTCCAGCCTTCGCTAGACCACCAACTCATACTCAAGTCGTAGAGTACTGGTCCACGCTCGTAGCGGTAGTAGTCTAGGTTTCTACCATATAGTACTTTGAGAAACCACTACTACAGGTCCTGTTCTACGTATTCGAAATACGCTTATGTCATGAAGTGAGTGGACTACCCACTGGCTAAAGGTAAGCCATTCCCCATTTGGAATTCATAACATAATAACCTAAACATGATGAGGTTCCCAGTCTCATCAATAGGTTAAGAACAAATGTTTATGTGTTAAATAACCCGTGATCCATACCTTACTGTGAAAGACCACCATTCACATGGATCACTTATTTAAACACAATGGGTCTGTTCCAAACGAAAATCGTGCACAAACAAAAAGTAAATTCACAAACAATTTCCGAAAACAAATTCTTTTATTAAATAATTCGATTTTACATCAGAAACCTAGTCTAAGAGGGCATACAATCCAACAATCTCCCACTTGCACTCTAAGACTAGGTAAGTCCATAGGTGCCCACCCCTATGGCGTCTAAGTGTCTCTTGAAGACTCTCTCACCCAAAGGCTTGGTGAATGGGTCTCGCTAGATTGTTTTCTCGAGGTAATATGCTCCACCACGACTTCCCGTCTCTCGGGATGAAATCCCGGATCGGTGGTACTTCCTCTCGATGTGTTTCCCTTCTTGTGGTTCCGAGGCTCCTTAGATTGCGACACCGCTCCAGTGTTGTCGCAATACATCACAACCGGCCTATCCATATGTGGTACGACTCCAAGTTCCGAAAGAAACTTCCGGAGCCGATCGCTTCCTTGGACGCTTCCGAAGCCGCCACATACTCGCCTTCCATGGTTGAGTCAGCAATACAAGATTGCTTGATACTCCTCCATGAAATTGCTCCTCCGTACAAGGTGAAGACATATCCACTAGTGGATTTTCTCTCATCCTTATCCGCCCGGAAGTCCGAGTCCGTGTATCCCGCAGAACCAAATCATCGCCCAGTAAACCAAAGATATAATCTCTCGTTCCCTTGAGGTACTTGAGAATATGCTTTACAGACTTGCCAATGAACCTCCCCGGGTTTGACCGATATCCGCTAACTAAGCCCACGGCAAAGCGTATATCCGGCCTAGTACACAAGATGGCGTACATGAGACTTCCCACCGCCGAAGCGTAGGGAATCCTACTCATTCTGTCCTTTTCTTCTTGAGACTTAGGACAGCTCCTTCGAAGAAAATGACAACCCATGTCCGCAAGGGATTAGAGCTCCCTTGCATGAGTCCATGCCGTACTTGGCCAGCATCTTGTCAATGTATGTCGCTTGGGATAATCCTAACATTCTCTCGCTTCCTATTTCTAAGAAGCCTAATCCCGAGAATGTAGTCGGCTTCTCCCAAGTCCTTCATACCGAAATGACTAGACAGCCAAACCTTTGTAGATGACAATGTCCCTACATCATTTCCAATGAGTAGAATGTCATCCACATACGAGACAAGAAAAACCACATTGATGCCTTCAAGTTTCCCGTACACGCATGGTTCATCTTCGTTTTGAATAAAACCATAAGACTTTACAAGCCTCATCAAAACGAATGTTCCATGCTCTTGATGCTCGCTTAAGTCCATAAATGGACTTCTTAAGCTTGCAAACCATGTGTTCCCGGCCTTCAAGAATGAAGCCTTCCGGTTGGGACATATAGATGTCTTCGCTAAGATGGCCATTTAAGAATGCCGTCTTGACATCCATTTGCCATATCTCGTAGTCATAGTGACAAAGCGATGGCAAGGAGGATGCGAATGGATTTAAGCATGGCTACCGGGGAAAAGGTCTCCTCATAGTCGATACCCTCTTTCTGAGTATACCCTTTCGCCACAAGCCTAGCTTTGAAGGTTTCCACCTTCCCATCCGCTCCTCTCTTCCTCTTGTATACCCACTTGCACCCAATGGGTTTTATCCCTTCGAGTGAAGCTACAAGATCCCAAACCCGATTGAGGTACATAGACTCAATCTCGGCTTTCATTGCTTCATGCCACGTATTTGCATCGGCATCGCAATAGCCTCCTCGTATCTAGCGGGGTCTTGTTCCCGATGGTCGGAAACCAGCTCAAAGGCTTCTCCAGTCCATCTATCCGGAACCCTAGACACTCTCCCACTACGACGAGGCTCCATTTGTACAGTGCTCTTGAGGCCGTGCCTCTTCTTGTTCCAAAATCGGGTCGCGAGAAGTTGATTCCATAGATAACTTCTCCTGCAGCTCCAACCTCGTTGAACCTTTAGTGGAAGTACTTTGATCATCTTCCAAGTATCTAGCATTGGTACCGACTAGTACCTTCTGCTCCTTAGGATGATAAAAATAGCCTCCTTTTGTCCCTTTTGGATACCCAACAAAATAGCATAATTCCGATCTTGGTTCCAACTTGTCTCCCTTGATCAGCACATAAGTCGGACACCCCCAAATCCCGAGATGATTCGGACTTGGCTTACGCCCACCCACATCTCATAGGGAGTCCTAGGTACCGACTTAGAAGGCACCAAGTTCGTAATATATGCCGCCGTTTCCAGGGCATATCCCCAAAAGGACACTCGGAAGAGTAGCATGAGACATCATGCTTCGGACCATTTCCATCAACGTCCCGTTCCTTCTCTCGCCTACTCCGTTCGCCGGGGGTTCCTGGTGCGAGAGCTGGGATACTATCCCATGATGTACCATGTAGTCCTTGAATTCACCTAGGAGGTACTCTCCACCACGATCCGATCGTAAGGTTTTGATTAATTTACCCGTCCGACGCTCCACTTCACCCTTAAACTCTTTGAACTTGTCAAAAGAGTCGACTTGCGTCTCATCGGTAAATGTAACCATACCTCGTACAATCATCCGTGAACGTGATGAAGTACTCAAAACCTCCCCTGGTCGGTGTAGACAATGGACCGCACACATCAGTGTGAATAAGACTCAACACCTCCTTGGCTCTATCCGCCTTTGGTGTAAAAGACCTTTTGGTCATTTTTCCCATCAGGTAAGATTCACACTGAGGCCAACTTTCCAATCTCAATGAGCCCAAAGGCCCATCATGGATTAGCCTCTGAATCCTGGTTGAGTTAATATGACCCAACCTCAGATGCCAAAGGTATGAATAATTGATATTGGTCTTTCTCTTCTTAGTTAAAGGTTTAGACAGAGTGTTATTTGATTGGTTGTTAATAGGGTTTAAAAAGAACAAATTTCCATACATGTGCCCAAGACATAAAATTTCTCCATCTCTACCGATAGAAATACCGTAATGGAAAGATACATAATATCCTTGATTAATAAGTTTTGCAACTGAAATCAAATTCTGACGAAAACCAGGTACATATAAAATGTCTTTTAAAACCACTATCTTATTACAATAAAAAATAAGATCCAGCTCTCCCACCGCAAGGGCCCGCACTTGTGCTCCATTACCCACTCGAAGCCCATGTTCGCCCTTCTTGAGTCTTCTTATCTTCCTAAACCCCCGCAAGGAGTTACAGTATATGATCGGTGGCTCCCGAATCAACAATCCAAGTGGAAGTTGATCCTACCATTGATATGGACTCTAGATAGTAAACATTACCCGTGGGGTTTTTCTTGGCCTCGAAGATCCGGACACTCCTTTTCCAGTTGTCCCTTCTTTCCACACTTGAAGCACTTGCCCTTTGGTTTGTCCTTGGGCTGGTTCTTGGGCCGGGTCGTCGCATTCCCCTTCTTCCTCTTGAACTTTCCGGGCTTAGGCCCGGCTTCTTGAAGAAGAGGCCTTAGCAATCATGGCCTTAGACTACGGCTTTATGACCTTCTCCGCCATCCGGAGCTCCTTCATCGGCTCGACCAAACTCATGTTCAACTTGTTCATGTTATAGTTTAACTTGAACCGAGTGAAAGAGCCCGGTAGAGATTCGAGAACCATGTCCACTTGGCTCTCGGGGTCAATGACAGACTCCCTAAGATTTCTCGCCTCCTCGAAAGCAAGCAATCATCTTGAGCATATGCTCTCGGACCGATGCTCCTCACCCATCTTAGTGTTTACAATTGTTCGAAGAGCCTCCCGCCTTGCGGGCCTGCTCTTGTCCGCGAACATAGTTGCCAACGATTGACTAATGTCATATGCGTAAGCCATGTGCTCGTGTTTTGATCGGAGCACATTAGACATGGAAGCTAACATATAGCAACGTGCCATTTCGTCGCCTTTCTTCCATGCCTTTTCAGCCTCTCACTCTTCAACGGTGGAACCTTCCCCGATAACAGAGCGGTGTTTCATAAAGGACATACTTATACTCCTCGGCTGTGAGTATTATGTCCAGGTTCCTTTTCCAGTCCACATAGTTTGGACCCGTTAACTTATTCTCCCTGAGAATAACGGCCAATGGACTAAAAGAACCTCCCACCATTTCTGAAAATCGAAAATAAAAGAAAGAAATTAGTTTGTGAAAATAAAATGAAATTTGTGCACTGAAAATAATTTAGCTCTTAGGAAAACTGACATAGCTTCTTGGGAAGATTAACAGTTTCCTAAGCTAAGTGTATTAACCACCACAAATTAATTTCCCTTCTAGGTAATGGTCTAGAGAATAACTCCATCGTGGGATGGCCGTTTCCTCTCATTTCCTATGGACATACCTTGCACTATAACCTCCAACGTGGGCTGACCAATTATAGTACGTGCCCCGGGTTATTAATTACATCATTCCATTAGTTCTAGATCCTTGTGGTATCCCCATCCTATACGGGTTCACTCCCAGGGTGACACGAGGGGATCCACGATCTCTAATGAGGACCGTGATGGAAGCCGTGGGGCCGTTGGAACCCCTCTCCCACTTAGTCTTTTAAAATAAAGGTTTTCTGGAAAATATCATTTTGAAATTTTCATTAAGTTTTTCTTAACTCAAAAATATCTAAGTCCAATAAAATTTCTATGTCAAGGCTTATATCCTTTGAGAGATTTCCTCCATGGACTAATTTTATATAAGTTAAAACTTAATGATTTCAAAAATTTCCAACTAGAACTTTCTAGAGACTTTGGTCTCAAGTTTATTTGACAAAATCATTTTTCTAGTCCAAAACAAAACAAAATGGCTCTCCATTTTAATTTACAAAAATATCTAAATCCAATATATTTTCTATGTCAAGGATTAAATCCTTTGAGAAAATATTCAAGGATTAATTTTTGTACCAATTAAAATAACCATTTAGTTTTTAAAGAAAAATATTTTTCCTTGCCAAAACAAAAGGTTCCCAAAGACTTTGGTCTTTGAGGAAAAGCACACATAGGTACATAAAAAAAAAATAGCATGCTAGAAAACAATAAACGTTTTCATGCTTTTCTATTTTTTAAACCTAAGTGCCCAAATAATAGAATTAAACACATTAATTAATTAATTAATGATCTTGTTTAATCCTAAAATCCCTTACTAATATTTTTCATGCAAATATATTCCAAGAATATAAATATTGCAAAAATATTAACTTCGCCTGATATGGGACCCAAAACGAAAAAGAAAAAAATAAAAAAAAATTTGACTGGAGGTCCACTGCATCGGCCGCACCGGATCGGGCCCATTTGGCCTGTGGTCCACCGCTGTGAACCAGCCGCACCAGATCTCCTAAAGCTTCCAACCCGCCAAGCCGTGACCCGCCCGCCCGCGAACCGCGCCCGAACCGCTTCTCCTCTGCACGCGACCCGCGTGTTTTACCGGATTCGCTGCCCGACCCGGAATCAATTGCAATTCAAAATCAACATTCAAAATGAATTCGGCTTGGATTGCTACAGTCTCGGCTCGGCTCCAGCGGCTCGTGCGAAACGGCTCTTCACACAGAAACAGTGGCGGCTCGGCTCAAAGCTCGGCTCGGCTTAAACGGCTTAGGAACAGTGCATCTTCTTCGTTTTTTTCTTCAGTTTCGCGCGCGACTTGCAGAGCATTTTTCCTTCGATTTTTTCTGTCTTCTTTAGCTTCTTTGGACATTTTTACTTATAAAAACTCATCCAAAACATAACCACAACCGCCTATACCCATTAAAATTGGGTTTACACGATTAAAACACTAAAGCCAGAAAATTTACAGAGGGTCCTATGCTTCCACTGTGAAGCTTACAAAACCATCTATCCTATACCAAAACAGCGAAGGATCACAGGTATAATCATCTTTTCCATTTTATTAACTACCATGCTCCCTATATTGATCAAAACATGTGGCTCTAATACCACTTTGATGGTGAATGCAGTAACAGGAAGCCATGGACGGGAAAACAGAGAAAAAAAAATTGACTGAACGCGGGCCATAAAGGCCATGCGGAAGCGTGAAGATCATACCTTTGTGCTCCTTAACCCTTATAGGTTGAAGAAGAGCGGATTGAACGACTGGAATCGCCTCGCTTTGCACAGTTGAAGGAGCTTCCAGTTGAACACCCGCTAGCCTTCGACTGCGTCTTGTTTGCATTAACGCTTAGCTCTCCAGCTCTCGGGATATTCCTCAGCCTATCCTCTAGTCGGTGAACACTATGGTGAAGAGGAAGGGTCTCAATTCTCATTGGTTCGTTCGCTATTGATTAGCAAAGAACAAGAGAAAAACAAGAAGAAGAAGGAGAGAGCTTTTATGTGAGAGAGAGAGACTCACGTGAGAGTCTATTCTTGAGAAGGGAAAAATTAGAGTTTTTTTTCTTTCAAAGAGTTGTTTATATTTAGCCAAAATTAGGTCTCTCAATCTCTAATAAACATATCCCCGGGATTTCAAAATATCCGGATGTTATCCTGAGAAACAGTTTGACCTAACCTTAAACTCCTCTTAACCGTATCTGGAAAAACCCTAAGGTCCAAGCTATTGGGCCAGATAAATATTTATTATTTTTCTTGGACCCAAAAGGCCCAAAATAATAAATATTAATTATTTATTTTCTGGGCTTACATAAGTAACCCAATAAATAATTAATGAGCCCAAATGAACCATAATAATTAATATTTAATTATTTATTTCTTGGGCCTACATAAATAACCCAATAAATAATTAAACATTAATTATTTCCCCTAGTTTAAGCCCAGGTTAATTTCTTAATTATTCATACTGGACCTAGGCCCTGAATAATTAATTAACCAAATAAACTAGATAATTAATTTCTCTCAACTCCTATTTTATTTATTTATTTATTTATTTTATTCCAGTCCAATAATAAATTAGACTTCCTGAATAAAATAAAATAAAACAAAATAAAATAAAATCCTCTTCAACTGAGACCAATTCCTCATCCCAAAAATAGTTAGGACTTACGGGCTATCCCGAGGACCAAAAAGACACATCGTCTTGGCTGCTAAAATGACCAAAATACCCATGTTATATAAATAGCTGTATTTTGCATTTTAAATATTTCTTAATATAACCATAAGGAAATATTGACCCCAAGGACAATGCTGCGTTAGTAAAGTCTCCGACCTACAGGTGAAATGACTAAAATACCCCTCTACACATCGCCGTACATTTAGAGATGAAGAAGTGTACTAACACCCCTCTAAATGACATCTACCATCCTTAGGCTTCTAGTCCAATGATCCACGACTTCCTGGAGTGTTTTCGCTTTCCAAGGGAGCTACCCTAAAGCAAACATCCAAGTCATGTTTCCCAGGGCCCTGGATAATTTAGACCATTCGGACAACCACAAGGGACGATATAGTGCAGAAACTATCTTGTATAAGTCTGTCTTAACTAACTAGTCACACATACCCAACATGCAAGTATATTGGCCCTATGATAGAACATCAACTACAGCAAATCAAAGTATATGCTTCCAGCTTCGCTAGACCACCAACTTATACTCAAGTCGTAGAGTACTGGTCCACGCTGTAGCGGTAGTAGTCTAGGTTTCTACCATATAGCACTTTGAGAAACCACTACTACAGGTCCTGTTCTACGTATTCGAAATACGCTTATGTCATGAAGTGAGTGGACTACCCACTGGCTAAAGGTAAGCCATTCCCCATTTGGAATTCATAACATAATAATCTAAACATGATGAGGTTCCCAGTCTCATCAATAGGTTAAGAACAAATGTTTATGTGTTAAATAACCCGTGATCCACACCTTACTGTGAAAGACCACCATTCACATGGATCACTTATTTAAACACAATGGGTTTGTTCCAAACGAAAATCGTGCACAAATAAAAAGTAAATTCACAAACAATTTTCGAAAACAAATTCTTTTATTAAATAATTCGATTTTACATCAGAAACCTAGTCTAAGAGGGCATACAATCCAACACTTTTTACTATTCTTGAGGGCCTTAGAAGCTTAGTTTTTCAAGGATTTGATTGATGGTAGGTTGTTATTTTATTTTCTCCTTTCTTGTCCCAAGAAGAATCTCTGTTTTTGGCCTCATTAATTGAGCTGAACACATAACCAATTAAACCACTCACAACACCAAGAAAAAGCCTACATAAGATCATATCAAAGAGTTTGGTATTAGAGTAAGGAAAGTTTTGATTCCAATCAAAGCTTGAAAGTAAGAAAAGGAGTCCTACAAGTTGAAGAAAAAGAAAATTCCGTAACTCAAAAACATACTCCAAAAATGTCATGAAATCTTTGTTATGTCTTGATTTTTCTTTCAGGAAATTGCTCTTTGATATTAATATAGTCATTGGGAAAAAATTTTTCTTGTATTTGTGGTGAAATTTGGTTTGAATATGGGTGAGAATGTTAGTTGTTTTTAAGTGACGAGATTGCATCCAAGGTGTTTGATAAATGTTCCATGAGAATGTTTTGGCTACAATTGGAAACTTTGATTCTTAATTTTCATTCCTTAAGTTATTGAAACTTAGTATATCACTCTATTATTGAATTTCATGCTCATTGGACTCAACTTTATTAGTGGACACTTGTGATCACCTTGTTCTTCATAATCCTAGTTCTAGTTGTTTTTGTTTCTTTGTTCTTACTAATTCTTATTCGTTTCTTGCTTAGAAGTGTTTTTTGTGCACCTAGTGTTTGTTCTTGTGTTGATTGAGTCCACATTTCTTGAAATTCTTGATTAAAACTTGTTTGCTTGAGGTGCCCAACAAGTGTTTGTTGAACCTCCCCTAAGACCCCCTAATTGGAAAAATTCATTGATTTGTGTGATTCACTAAGTTGGACTAAATCTTTAGCTATTGGGGAGAATTGGGATTAAACAAGAAGGCTTGAGTATTGAGAAAAAGGTAAGAGGGTGAGCCTATTACTAAAAGAGCCTCAGAGAGCAAACACGAGCATGGAGTGACCAACCTTGAAAGTCAACACGCAAGGACGCGTAGTGATGATCTATTTTTCTTTCTAATCTCGTTTGTTTTGTAGGTATAAGTAAGTAAATATTCTATCACCATGGCCCATGATCAAGAGATCTCTAGGCTTAACCCAAGTGGACCTAGTAGACCTCAAGAAGAGCAAATTGATGCTAGGAGTTTGCGTGAAGATTTGCAAGCTATGATGAGGACTATGCAAAGTGAGTTCCAAAACATGACAAGGGAGTTGATAAATCATCTTGGACAATCTTCTACTGTCGCACAAAGGAGAGGCCAAGAGCGATTTGAAGTACCTAGCCCTAGACTGAGGGATGGTGATGCTCATACCCCTCCGTTACATGCCTAACAAGGGAAAGAGTGGGATGAGCACTCAATTGGGGGATTCCAACAAGCTCCTATGAGAGGAGAAAGACTTGGTATGAGAGGAGGACGAGGTAGGGGCCATGGAAGGAATGGTGAGAACAACCTAAGGAGGTTAGAAAGAGAGTTTGAGGGAGTTGATGAATGGTATAAGGGGGAACAAGTTGAAGCCCTTGGGGAACACCATAGAGGATGGGGCAATAGAGGAGGTAGGAGAGAAGGAAATGATGAGGAGAAGGAGTTAAACCACATCAAATTGAAAGTGCCCACATTCTTTGGCAAGAGTGACCCTGAAGCATATTTCGAGTGGGAAAACAAGATGGAGATCTTCCTAGAAAGTCATACCTATAGTGAGAGGTCAAAGGTGAGGTTGGCTATTTTGAAATTTTTAGAGTATGCTTTGGTTTGGTGAGAGCAAGTTAGTGCACAAAGGAGACAAAAAGGAGTGGAAACCGTGGCTAATTGGAATTTATTGAAAGATATGATGAGGGCAAGGTTTATACCACACCATTACTACAATGACCTTTATCAAAGCTCCAATCACTTAAGTAAGGGAGCAAGAGTGTGGAAGATTACCATAAAGAGATGGAAGTTATGTTGTTGAGAGCTCAAATCAATGAGGATCCTAGAGCAACGAGGGTAAGGTTCTTAGGAGGATTAAATAGGGAGGTTGCCAATTTGGTAGAATTGCACCCCTATGATCGAATGAAGGATATGGTACATGCCGTTATGAAGATTGAGAGGCAATTAAAAAGGAGGGCATTTACTAGACCACCACTTTCAAATCCCAACACTACTAGCAATGTGCCAATTAAGAAAGATGAAGCCCTTAAGCCATTCCAAAGGAACTTCAACAAACCTAGGGAAGGTTGGAAATCTAGGAAGGATTGGAACCTTAGGGAAGGATGGAACAAGGATAAGGGAAAAGCCATAGAAAGGCCATAAAGAAATAGGGATATCAAGTGTTTTAAGTGCCTTGGATATGGATATACTTCCCATGAGTATCCAAACAAGAGAACGATATATACTAATTCCTATGGTGAGGTTTCTACCGACGAAGAAGAAGAGGGAGAAAGAAACCAAGGAGACCAAGAGGGAAATAGAGATGAAAAAAGTGATGAAGGGGAAGTTGTTGGTCAAGAATACTCTTTGGTGGGAGTCACAAGAAGGTCATTGAATTCACAAGCCATTGAGGATCAATATCACCAACAAAGAAAGAACATTTTCTACACTAGGTGTCTAATCAACAAGACCCTTTATAGTGTCATTGTGGATAGTATGAGTTGCACTAACGTGATTAGTGCAAACTTGGTTGAATAATTGGACATGAGTTGGATTAAACACTTCAAGTCCTACAAATTACAATGGTTGAACGATAGCAAGGAAATGAGAGTAAACAAACAAGTTTTGGTGTCTTTTGAGATTGGGAAGTACAAGGATGATGTGCTATGTGATGTAGTACCCATGTAAGCGGGTCACTTGCTCCTAGGGAGGCCTTAGCAATATGATAGACATGTAAAGTATGATGGGAGGAAGAATACTTATTCCCTATTCAAGGAGGGAACTAAGTTTACCCTCACCCCTATGGTTTCTAGTGAGGTGAACAAAAATCAAAGAATCATGGAGGAGAAAGAAAAAAAGAAGGGAGTGCAAGATGTTAAGCAAAAACAAAAAATTGAGAGGAAAGAACAAGAGAGGAGAGAAAAAGAGTTGAGAGAGAGGATGGACAAATAAGTACCTTTAACAATCAAGGATAGGAGTGAGCAAGGACGAGAGAGGGGAGGTAAAAAAAGAGTGAATTTCTTTGCAAAAGAAAATTAGGTCATAGAAGCTATAGAAGCTAAGGAACCGGTTATTATTCTTTTATGCAAAGGTTCTTATGTTTTTACTAATGAATCTACATTGTTTTTGCCTAATGAAATTGCAGTTATTCTTCAAGAATTTGAAGACGTTTTTCCAAAGGAGGTGCCCAAGGGACTACCACCCATAAAAGGAATTGAGCATCAAATCGACTTTGTGCCCGGAGTCGTCATCCCTAATCGACCGGCGTATAGAAGTAACCCGGAGGAGTCCAAAGAATTGCAAAAGTAAGTAGAGGCATTTCTTGAGAAGAGACATGTGAGAGAGAGCCTAAGCCTATGTATGGTTCCGGTTCTCTTAGTGCCCAAAAAGGATGGGACATGGCGTATGTGTGTGGATTGTCGCGCTATCAACAACATCACGGTAAAATATCGCTATGCCATTCATAGACTAGATGACTTTCTTAATAAGTTATTTGGTGCATGTATTTTCTTTAAAATTGATTTGAAATTCGGTTATCACCAAATTAGAATAAGAGAAGAGAATGAATGGAAAACAGCTTTTAAAACTAAATAATGGTTGTATAAGTGGCTTGTCATGTCCTTTGGATTGTTTAATGTTCCTAGTACTTTTATGCGATTAATGCACCATGTTTTGAGGGAATTCATTAGAAAATTTGTTGTTGTGTTCTTTGATGATATATTAATCTATAACAAATCATATGTGGATCATTTGAATCATGTTCAAAGTGTGCTTATTGCCCTTCGAAGGGAGAGATTATTTGCTAACCTTGAGAAGTGCTCTTTTTGTTTGGAGAGGATTACGTTCCTTGGGTATGTTGTGAGTGCCAAAGGGATTAAGATTGATGAGGAAAAAGTGAAAGCCATTCAAGATTGGCCAACTCCTACCACCATTACCCAAGTCCGTAGTTTCCATAGACTAGCTAGCTTCTATAGGAGGTTCATCTAAAATTTTAGCACTATAGCAGCTCCTCTAACCGAAGTGGTAAGGAAAAAGGTGGGATTTAGGTGGGAGGAAGACCAACAACAAACCTTTCAAGCCCTCAAAGATAAATTAAGCCAAGTTCCAATTCTTATTCTTCCTAATTTTGAGAAGGCCTTTGAGATAAAGTGTGATGCAAGTGGGGTGGGAATAAGTGTGGTCTTGACCCAAGATAGAAAACTCTTTGCATACTTTAGTGAGAAATTGTCCGGGGTGGCCTTCAATTACTCTACCTACGACAAAGAGCTTTTTGCCTTGGTGAGGACCCTAGAATATTGGCAACATTACCTTTTGCTAAGAGAATTTGTCATTCATACCGATCATGAGACCCTTAAACACCTCAAGAGCTAACAAAATTTGAACAAGAAGCATGCAAAGTGGATAGAGTTTATTAGGGCATTTTCATATGTCATTTAATACAAGAAGGGTAAGGAAAATGTGGTAGTGGATGCACTCTCTCGAAGGTATGCACTACTAAACTTTTTGGATGCTAAACTTCTTGGTTTTGAACTTGTGAAAGATTTGTATGTTGATGATGAGGAGTTTGGGGATATTTTCCATGCTTGTGAGAAAAGTGCATTTGCTAAATATTATAGGTATGACGGTTTCTTGTTTAGGGAGGCAAGGCTTTGTGTGCCAAAGGGATCTATTAGGGTGTTGCTAGTTAGGGAGGCCTATAGTGGGGAACTAATGGGGTATTTTGGTGTTACAAAGACCTTAGGCATTCTTAAGGAGCATTTCTTTTAGCCAAAAATGAGAAAGGATGTGGAGAGACATGGTTTTCAATGCATTATTTGTAGGCGAGCTAAGTCTAGATCCCTTCCCCGTGGTCTTTATACTTATTTGTCTACACCTAATATGCCTTGGGTTGATATTTCAATGAACTTCATCTTAGGATTGCCTAGGTCCAAGGGGGGTTAGGACTCCATATTTGTGATTATTGATCGATTCTCTAAAATGGCTCATTTTGTGGCTTGTTCTAAGACTAATGATGCGTCCTATATTGCAGATTTATTCTTTAAAAAAGTGGTAAGAATGCACAGGATTCCAAGGACTACTATCTTGGATAGGGATACTAAATTTCTTAGTCACTTTTGGAGAGTTTTATGGAACAAACTTGGTATTAATCTCTTATTTTCTATAGCTTGTCATCCTTAAATGGATGGACAAATGGAGGTGGTCAACCGAACACTCACCCGACTCTTGCGGACCATAATCAAGAAGAACTTGAAAAATTGGGAAGAGTGCTTGCCACATATCGAGTTTGCATACAATAGGGCTATTCACTCTATCACTTCTTATTCTCCTTTTGAAATTGTATATGGTTTTAATCCTCTAACTCCTTTAGATTTGATTCCTTTGCCTATAGGTGAATGGTTGAATCTCAATAGACCTAAGAAGGCGAAAATAGTGAAGGCACTTTATGAGAAGGTGAAAGCAATCATTGCAAAATGCAATGAAGAGATCACTCATAAGCGCAATCAAGGAAGGAAAAATGTGTCATTTGAACTGGGCGATTAGGTATGGGTACACCTTCGCAAGGGGAGATTCCTCACGCAACGACGGAGCCAACTAGATCCAAGGGGGGATGGTCCATTTCAAGATCTCGCTAAAGTTGGAGATAACGCTTATAAGATAGATTTAACTGGTGGGTACCATGTTAGCGCCACTTTTAATGTTAGTGACCTCTCTCATTTTGATGTAGATGATGGCAACGATTCGGAGACGAATCCTTTTCAAGGAGGGGGAGATGATGAGACTCCGCTTCATTATGGAGGTCAAGATCAAGGAGGGAGAGGCGTGACCATACAAGGATAAGGACCGATGACAAGATCTAGGTCCAAGAAGCTTCAAGATGAGTTTCAATTGCTAATAAAACTATACTTGAGGATGGAAGATGGTTGGAAGGTTGAGGATGCTAGCTAAGAGTTTATTTTAATGACAATCCAAGAAGGACCTTAACAAAAACTCAAGCCGCCAACAAAGGCGGACGAAACTTGACCAAAGGAGACCTTCCAGTGGACAGCCAGCGCCGACCCCAAGCAGCCAAACCGGCGCCGGCTTCAACTTGCCCAACAACGACTTCATTCTGGTGCACGACCGGCTGAAGGCAGAGCCTAACCGGCGTCGGCTTGAGGGCCCTAGCCGGCGCTGGCTCCATCTACCCTGCATTTTTGATATTTTTTTCAATTTTCTCCAATTTTAAGTGTTTGTAAAAACTTATTAAGACCCTACATTGTAATAGAACCTCAGGGATTACTTAGCTAGGGTTAGGGTAGTATAAATAGCACATTTAGTGACTTGACAAGACAATTCACACACTTTAATTCAAATTTGAGAGAGAATCTTGAGAGGCCCTAGCCTCCTTATTCATCTTGTTCACGACTATGCTTAAGGGTTAGTCCTCCTTATGAATGAGTCTATAAATCTTATGGATAATCCAATGTGGTTTATTTGAATGGGTCTTAGTTGCTTTGTTCTTCTAAGGTTTGTTTGAATTCTATTACTTGTGTGCCTATTTTCTTTATTCTATTTGTTCTTTTTTGCCTTTGTTGCTTCAAGGATATTGGAGTGAGATTATAGTAGAACTTTCTACTATTCTTGAGGATCTTTGAAGCTTAGTTCTTCAAGGGTTTGATAGAGGATAGGTTGTTATTTCATTTTCTCATTTTTTATCCCAAGAAGAATCTCTATTTTTGGCCTCATTGATTGAGCTAAACACATAACCAACTAAACCACTCACAATACCAAGAAAAAGCTCACATAAGATCATATCACATGGGTAGTCCATGTTCCATCAACCCTATTTCCTTTCTCTTGCTCTTCTATAAATGTAACACCTTACTACACATATGCCCAAAGAGGGAAGGGATGTCACCCCGTCCAAAGGACTTAGGGTCTTTGTAACCAGGTGAAGAAATAAACTAAAGCGAAAATAATTTAAAATCTTATTACAAAGGAAAACTTTGTCAACAAGTCTCTCAAATTGCATAAAATGAAACAACTTTCTCAAACAGGATTGAATCAGAAAATTTAAAGTAGCTATTTTCTAATAGCGTACAAACTTGCTAAAGCTGGCAGATCCTGAAATATGAAGTCAAAGGAGTGTGAGAAATACATCTTAGTAAGCCCTGTGTGTGCTATTGATTGAATAAAAATAGATTTTGTGTATGCACTTTGAAAACACTTACCAAAAGAGAATTGCAAGTCAAACATTTTTCGTAACAATGTGAATGGTATTCATCACAGCAAAAACAAAGTCACAGAGATATGTATCATATAAAAACCACTCAAAAATAAGTAGCTGTGGAACCTTGCGTCATAGCCTTGCCATGAAACCCTGCATCATGGCAAACACTATGAAACCCTATATCATAGTGCAGTGGGTGTACGGCCCACTAGGTAAGATACTCTTCCATCTCTTATCCTATCTTATCGGATGTTCACCTCAGAATATTATCCCACTTGGGTTAAGGTGCTAGCTCGAATTGGCTTGACCTACTAGGACTGTTCCATTTTCTAGATAGAACTCATCTCTTAAAGGTGATCTCCTACTGAAAGATTTGCTCTACCTTTCAAAGGTTAGTCTTAGAGGCTTACCCTTATTGAGTACTCAACGTTTCAGCACATCGTTCAAGATCCAATCTTAATGAAAACATTTCAAACATACCTTGGTCATGCAAGTAGGTTTCCCAAATGATTTGCTATAAAATTGTTTTTCAAATAAAAGGATGATTTTCCAATAAAACCTTTGTTTGTATGAAACCTTTTAATGAGAAATAGTCAAGCTTGCATTCCAAATAACCACATTATTAAGATAACACACATTTTCCAAATGACTTGCAATTCGGAACTTTTATAACAAATATTTAATACAAGGACTTACTTGTCAAGTTATTCCAAACCCTTGAGCTTATGAGCTATTCCTTGTGCCTGGATCCTACTCCTTCTAAACAAGAAAATTATAAATCCTCATTCAAACACTATCCTCTTAAACATACTAAAGCATCCAAAAATCTGACTTCTCCCTTAACATTTAGGCATAAAGAATATCCTATGTGGAGGTATCTGACTTCATTCCCAAGATCTTTCTTTTGCAAAACTTTATATATGTGAGACTCTATCAAGGCATATGAACAAGAAATAGATGCTCAAACAATAGAAGGATATTATGTTTTATATAGTATGATAACTAGAATAGCATGTACTAAGTAATTAATAACTACTATAATAATAGATTGAGTAGCTGGCTTCAACAAATCCTTAAATAAATAAATAAATAATCAAGTAGAGAAACATAATTAATAATAAATAAGTACCATTTATTAATAAATAATGCATAATAAACAAATAGCAAATAATAATTTACTAATTAATAACTAATTAATAAATACTAATTAAATGACTAATAATTAATATCAAATAATATTAAAGTACAAATAATAGCTACAGATTATAATAATGATACGTGATGATATCCGTTACCAAATTATAACTAATAATTTTAATAACAAAAATAATACCAACATGTAAGAAGTGGTATATATACTAATTATAATAACAAATCACATAAGTTTATGTAACAAACTATGTCACCAGGATTATATTCGAAATATTAGAATTAGAGAATGACTACCATTGTAGCGGCATATATAGGACTATGAGTATGCTAAGTAAATAGTTAGAATTAAATAATAATAATAATAATGATAATATTATTAATAATATTAAGAGTAGTAACGTTAAAATAAATTTATTGTTGACAGAGGTATGCCACAATTAGTAATCAACCTGAGGATCAAAGTAATTTAAACCAACCAAGTTATCAAACAAACGTATTATGATTTCCTAGCTCAAACTCATATCCACAAACCACCACATATCCCTTCCTCTCCAAACTATTAACTGAATAACCTAAATATTCCATAACCAAATAATTGATAAAATTTGCTCAGTCACACATGTTATTAATCAAAGCTATCACATATTAATTAACAAAACTGTTAGCTCAAGGGTATTCTCCTGTGTTTTGACTTATAAAAAATATTAATGAGGATTAACTTATGTGATTTATTTGTGATAGGACATGTTTGACTTCAATTCTTCCAAAGGCGTGCAAATGAGACTGCTAAGCAACTCTTGAGCAAATGGAATCCAAGTCAAGTATAACTTCAACTTAAGAGCTTGCAAATGTAAAGTCTTTGTAAAAGAATTATAGATTAGGAATCGTTGTTAAGGTATATTACATGTAAATTCCTATGTCTCTTTACCTTATGTTCAATTTGTTTTTACCTTGAAGCAAACAAATAAAATGATTTCAAAGAGTTGGTCTTCAAATGCTTGAATTGAGTAGTTTGGATGTATCTCTGAATCTAAAACTCCATTCAATGATCTGTAGCATTTTTCAAAATGTTTCTTGTAACACCCCACTAACTAGGCCCAACAGGGCCGGGGATGTCGCTCCGTCCAAAGGACAAGGGGTCTTTATAACTAGGTTATACCAACGAAAATAAAAACAATACTTTAAAAATTGAACTTATTACAACCCAAAAATTCAGGAACAAAGCCAACATAAATTGTTCACTATCATCTCTCAAAGCAACACATAAAATAAATAACACAAAGTCTTTAAAGCAGACAACAATCTAGCTATTCATCTCCACAACAGGATCGACCTAAAAACATGGCATAAAAGGTGATGCGATAAAAATCGCAGTAAACTCGTGTGTACTTTGAGTGTTTCAGGTAAAATAGTTCATGTATGCAAGTTGTAAAAATTGTATAACAGAAAATGCTGCCAAGTAATAAATAAGGATTAAAAATAAAGAGTGGCATTTTGCTTTTCAAATCATACATGTGCACAATAAATACAACCACTCAAATGGGTAGCCATGGGTTATCACGTGTTGGGCCTCATGACCATATAATGGTCAGAATGCCACACTTTGTGCAAACTGACAAAAAGGTAGGTGATCGGCCTACCGGGTAAGATACTCCTCCTTTTTTACACCAAAACATACCGGTTGTCCACTCCGAAAACACATAGTCCACTTGACTAAAACTTGCTAGCTCGGACCAGCATGACTAAGTAGTACTGTTACTTCTCTAAGTTGAGTTCATCTTTTGGAGGTGGCCTCTTGACTTGCTCTTACTCTTCGAAATTAGTACTACTAGCCTACCCTTATTGAGTACTCAACGTTGATTGTCCCACTTGGGAGAAAATTGATAAAACATTGCTTTATTTGGAAATAGCAATTAAGGATTTCTAAAATTCGTGTCAAAGTGGATTTTTAGAAAGAGTTTAGTGTTTGTGTAATACTACTTGTTTGGTTTTCAAAAGATTTGTTTGACTGAACAAGAAAGGAAACAGTCCTTAATTGCCTTTACAAAATGAGTGTCCATATACTTCGCGTTTGGCTTGCCATAGTAACCTTTTGTCATCAAATAAGTTTATGCAGGAGCTTACCTGATCCTTTGCTTACAAATTCACAAATCTTCCAAAGCTGACCTAACCTCGCCTGGGGTAAACACAAGTCATATGGTTATACTCAAGCTATATTCGTTTCCATAAATAATCCTAGTTCAATTTATTACAATCATGACCCTAATGTCCTAAGCTTTAGGGCTAGATGCTAATGGTTTTTATAAAATAAGTCTAGCTTGATAAGTGAAAATAACTAGGGGTTTAATTGATGAAGAATCCTAAGTCCTAGATGATATTAGTAAGATAACAACACTGAAGATTTGTATTTGAACCTATAACTTATTAGTAATTATTTTACAACCCCTAGTTATTTTCACTTATTAAGCTAGACTTATTTTATAAAAACCATTATCATCTAGTCCTAAGCTTTAGCAAGCTAAAAACAAGCCGAAAACTTTGTGCAGTCCGGTTTTTGGCAAAGAAATTCTAGTCTTCAAGCTGAATAAGTTGGTCATTTTTCTGGGAGCATTTGAGTAAGAAAAATGGCTGAAGTTTTCGAAGGCTAGACTGCCCAAGAACTTAGAAAATTTTCAGATTGCTTCCATGAAGAAGATGAATACTATGGAGTGGAGTTTGAAAGTTCAACTATGGAGATTAATTTTATTGGAAACCTTCCTTAACTCCTTCCCAATTTTTAGTTAAAACTGTATCTTCTAAGATCCATTTTTGAAATTCCAAGATCAATAAACCTTGTTGAATTTTCTAGAATTAAAATATGGATTTAGATAAATTGAACAAACTTAATTGGTAATGAATTTAAGGTAAGCTGAGGAATAAAAGGACATGAATCCCTTTAGAATTCTCTTAGGGCATAAGAATAGGATTAGCAAATTCCCTTCATGTCTCTCCTAGGACAACACTCCTACTTCTACTTATGGCATGCAAGGGACGAAAAATTCTACCTTAAATAAAATAAAAATAATCATGATAAAACTTAAATGGTGGGATTTGAACTCAAGATCTTAGAAATTAATTCCAATTCTTTAACCACTAAATCACGACAACTCTTATTTTTACTTTCTCTTCCAAATATTCTTCCTATTTAATCCTCAAACTATCTTCCTATCTTGACCTTAAGCAAAATTACCATTTTACCATTCATACTCAATAAGCATAATTAAGCCTTCTAGACTATAAATCGTAATTTTAAAGCACATAAAATCATTCAAAAATATATATATTCATGCAAGAAAATATGATATGCATCCCGACCCCCTTACTCTAGGGTTGGCTTTAGGTAGGATTTCACATTTCTACCTTAAAAAAGTGCCGTTTTGAATGGACATCTTTCTACTTTGTGAATCCAAAATCTTAGAAATCTTGATAGGAAGTAACTAGCCGTTACTAGCCATTGGGACTTCGGGTTTGGCTCGTATAAAAGCCTTTAGAACTCAATTTTGAAGCAGATTTTTGTGCTATCTTTCTCAGAAACACTCTTACACTTTAGAATACAAAAATTTCCCTTTTTATATGTGCTTCAAAGTGAAATAAAATTATTCCAAAGGTAAAAGGTTGTGGTGCTTAATTATTCAAATCTGCTCAATCTGTGAGCTATCTCTGTACTCTCTTTTAAATCTGTCTTGTATCAAGGTTAAAAAGGTAAAACCCAATTAGAGTGAGCCTTGATTGTTGTGATTAAAGAGGTTGGGTGTAACACCAAGTGTGGTGATCCTCTTGTATAAGATTGGTGTTACCTACTACCATTGATTTGGGAAAAGGTTTTTAGTGAATGGTGATTGAAATTCTTAAGTGAGAACTTAAGGTAGTGGATGTAGATCATTTGAGGATCGAACCACTATAAATTTTTGAGCATTTTCTTATGCTATTTTGCCAAAATTCTTTATTGCATTTTTTGCTATCTCCAGATTTTAAATGTCGTATCTTTTCTTCTAAAATCAATAACTCATTTATGACCTTTGTATTCTGATTTAAACTTGTCATCGACATCTCAATTACCCATCTTTATTTCATAACATTCTCTTATCATTCTGTGCTGATTTAAAAGACACCTGTCTGAACTCTTGAAGCCGCAAAGCATTTCTGCTACTTAGTTTGAATTTTTAAGGAAACCAAAATTTTTCAATCTGCATTTGTTTGCCAAAAACCTTATTCACCCCCAAGGATTTTCAAAAACACATATCAAATCCTTCAATTTTCCCCTTTTGTTCCCATAGAGAAGATTACATCTAACTCTTAGTACATGCACAACTTTATAACTTAGCTAATCCTAAACTTGTTCACCCAATAAAATAGGATACATCCTCAATAATCACAACTTCATATTTCAACCATAACGATATCAATCTTATCTATATGTAACAACTAGAGTTCGGGGTTTTGACTTAACTCAGAAGATCTAATAGTGTGAGAGTTCTAATTAGCAAAGAAAGCTATTTGCCTTCCCCACGAGAAATACGTTAATGACGCCTTGCTAGCCAGAGTGTTCGAATGTTTACAAGGAAGAAAGGAAAATCAGCCTAGTGATTCGATAGATAAAAGTTTAAGGGAAGAAAATAGAGGATCTAGAATAATGGAAACAATTCACCTTATGGAAAACTTGTGAATGCCGAGAGAGTGATGAGAAGAGCTTGCGGTTTTCAAATATGCCAGAGTGAGTGTCAATTGATGTTTCCAGTTTTGGACGTAAAAGAGGGATGTACGTTTTGCTTTGCTTCGTGTAGATGTGTGTATATATTGGTCGAGAGTAAGAGTTCATAATTGATGTGTTTGAATTTGAGTATAAAAAATCATATAAAACTAAGCATATTCCTAATCAAGTTTAAATTAAAACATTAACCCCAAATTACACATATGAGCAAGCGTACTCATCATTAAGCATAGCATAGGGTTTAAACGAGTGTCGATCCTCCAAGAACAAGTATGCATTAATCACTTTTCTTTTATTGTTTAATCAACTCAATAAACTGAAAAAAGAATAAATAAAATAAAATAAAATAATATATACATGTCAAGGATGAAAAATTATGTAACTTAAACCATTATTTTGACAAACATGTTCTTAAAGTACTCAACCGTTATCATAACTAATTACTTTCATGGCATCATGAAGGATTAAGATAGATTCACTTTTTTTTTCAATCCATGAAATCAATATCTTCTAGACAAATTAGCATCACATATTCTGTCTCAACTAATTCACCAAAAAAATGCATTAAACACAATCCTTGATTAAATCTCCATATTCTAGAAAACTTAAAACATGAAATTAACCAATAAATTCATATTCTGGCAGACATCAATTAACCTTTAATTACCCAGTTCTTAGCAATTAATTAACTTTTCAAGCAAGTTAATAGAAAGAAACAACCAACTAATCTCGTAATAAGTATAAGTAATTAAATACCAAGAATAACAATCAATTAATCAAAAGGTCAAAATAACTCTAAAAATCATGAATACCTAAAACAATATCAAATTACAATAAAATAATTAACACATCATTATTCAAGAAAAAGAAAACAAAGTAAAAGAAAGCACTCATAGACAAGCCTAATTCTTCTTCCTTTGTAGACCTTCTTGCACAATCCTCCTTGAATTGAAGAATTCTTCCTTTAATTTGAGTGATTTGATGTCATGATCTCTGAATTCTCCATTTTCTCTTGTGTTTTCCCTTTATTTATAGGCTTTAGAAGTGCTTAATTTCATTCCTCTAGGGTTTCTGGCCGACTAGAAGTAGAAAAATACTAAAATTCTGTAAATTACCAAAAATTACGTGCAAAAATCGAGGCATTGCCTCAGCATCAGGGCACAGCCGGCGCCGCCTCCGGCCTCCTAGCTGGCGCCAGTTGTGGTCTGTCTCTCCAGTCGTTCGCTAATTTTTTTTTTTTTACTTTCACTCCAATACTTCCAGAGTGTAGCCGGCGCTGGTTTGGTTCTGTTCCGCTCTGTTTCACTGATTTTTTTTATCGCTTCGAAGTGCATGCCAGTAGCACGTGGCTGGCACCGGTTCCCCTGTCCTGGTCGGCGCTGCCTCTACTCTGTTTAGCGACATTTTTGTCTTCTTTTACCCCTAAAATCTAAAATAATGCACAAAATACATTTTCAAGGGTAAAATCTCAAATATGAAGGAATATGACTAGTTATTGAACAAAATGTCTCACAAAATAGCCTCAAATAACTAAGAAATATATGACTAATTTAGGCCCTATCAATAATACCGGTAGGAGTCTTGTATACTTGATAGGATAAGAGTCTACCAAAAAAGCTCCTTACTGTTTCGACTAAACAAGGAAAAAAAAGAAGAAATTTTGCTTCTTCGACCAAGTAAGGTTTAGGAGAGATGGAGAGTAACTAAAGCACCAGAGAAGGAATATGGAACATGTAATACCTCTCACTTTTTGTATTTTAATTAGCTACTACTATGAATAGAATAAGAATTTGTATAAGTGACCAGAACAAGAAATGATAGGTATAATGAGATGAACGTTTTGGAGTAATAAAAATATTTAGGGACATCGTTGGAATTTTGGGATTGTTCTACCCATGCTTGTATACTTCAATTGATGACTACTTTGTATAAAGTAAGAATTTGGGTGTATGCTCAAAACAAAAGTTGATTAAGGAAATGAGATAGATGTTTTGGTATAAAGTAAGTTTTCAGAGGTAATTTTAACCGTAATTGGAATTTTGAACGAAAATTGAGAAGAATTGAGAAATAATTTGAGAATTCTGATCCCCACCATTGAGTTCAATAAAGTGTTTAGATTCTATTGGTGGAATAAAAATTTTTTCCGATTGGAATATAAACTGATCTGAATTTTAATTCATTCTTGAGAAAAATTATGAAGAACGACCAAAATTGAAACATATGGCACCATATGGTTTGCGGATGAAAATAAGTGCAAAAAAGAGATTGGATGTGTGAAATATTTATACACGTAAAGCTTATCAAATATGGAATAAAGAATAGTTAAATAAATGAAAAATCATTTGAATTCCATGATTGGTTGCAAGAATGATAAGTTGTGTCTCGAGATTGGCTAATGGAAATAGGTGTTATTTAGTGATTGGTTGATGAGGTCAAGTGTCATTCCATGGCTGGTTGCGTGAAAAATCATGCAAGAATTTCTAGGAAATTCTTGTAACTTATATTGCCACCTAAACCCACACATGGACCAATAAGTTTCTACCAAGTCAATTGAGCCATTAATGAGCCATTTGACCTTGAGACAAAATCTTCTATAAATAAAAGATGAGAAGACCAGTTGAGGCCATTTGCTGCTGGAAAAATAGCAAGAAAGGAGAAGGAAGGAAGAGAAAAGGAAGAGGAAAGAAAAAGAAGAGAAAACAAGAAGGAAAAATAAAGGAAAGTTAGGGAGAGAGAAACAAAAAGAAAATGAGGAAGATGATGCTCTGATAACGAAAGAAGCCATGCATGTAATGCTGAAAACTAGAAAAAACCAAAGACACGACACATCGAAAAGCCAGAAAAACAATACCCTTGCATGTCCTTGGTCTGTTTGGCTGAGAAGAAGAGGTGCTAGCCACTAGAATGGATACTTGTCTCGATGACGATTTCAACAAAAAACCAGCAATCCTTCGACTTCTCCTTGGCATGAACACGAAGCTTTTTGCTTCTTAGAATATTCCACTGCACAATCTAGTTGGTGAAACAACTTAGACGAGGAAAAAATCTTCTTGATCACTTGCTATTGATTTAGCAAAATCAAGAAGATGACACAAAAGAAAAAGAAACGAACAAGAGAAAGGGATTGCAAAGGAAAAACTCTGGTTTTTTCCTTATCGTGTGTTCTGTGTTTTTTTTCCAACGAAAGCTACGACTCCTATTCAACTCCAGATAACCAAACCCCGGTGTTGTTAATATTTCAAACATTCAGAGGCTATCAACAGAAGATGTTTGACTTAGCCTTAACTTTTATGTTCTATAAATAATAAAAAATCTTTTTAGTCCAAACTATTAGGTTAGAATTAATTTATTATTATTTTTCTTGGACCCAATGAGTCTAAAAAATAATAACCATTAATTATTTATTTCCTAAGATTATTAAAATAATCCAATAAATAATTAATGAGCCTAAATGAACTAAAATAAATTTTAAGCCTTTTATTAACTAGTTTAAACCCAGGTTAATGTTTCTAATTATTCAATGTGGGCTTAGGACCTGAATAATTAATCAACTAATTAAAATAGATAATAAAATTAATTTCTCTAATTCTTTTATTTTATTCTAGTCTAAAAATAAATTAAATTTCCTGAATAAAATAAAATCTTTTTAATTGTGACCATTTTCTCGGCCTAAAATAATTAGGACTTACGAGCTATTCCGAGGACCAAAAAGATACATCACATTGGCTACTAAAATGATCAAAATACCCTTGCTATATAAATAGTTGTATTTTACATTTTAAATATTTTTTAATATCACCATATGGAAATATTGACCTCAAGGACAATGCTGCATTAGCTATGTTGTGACCCATAGATGAAATGATTAAAATACCCCTCTACACATCGCCGTTCATTTAGAGAGAAAAGAGTATACTAACATCTCTCTAAAAGACATCTACCATCCTTAGGCTTCGAATCCAATGATCCACGACTTCTTGGAATATTTTTGCTTTCTAATGGAGCTACCTTAAAGCTAATATCCAAGTCATGTTCCCCAGAGCCCTGAATAATTAAATCATTCAGACAACCACAAGGGGTGATATAGTGTAGATACTATCTTATACAAGTCTGTCTTAACTAGTTAGTTACATAAACCTAACACACAAGTATATTGGTCCTTTTAAAGAATATCAACTATAGTATATCAAAGCATATACTTCTAGCTTCTTCAGATCACCAATTTATACTCAAGCTGAGAGTACAAGTCCACGCTGTAGTAGTAGTAGTCTAGGTTTCTATCACATAGTACTTTTAGAAGTCATTACTACAGGTCCTGTTCTACGTATTCGAAATACGCTTGTGTTATGAAATGAGAAGACTACTCATTGGCTAAAGGAAAGCCATTCCCTATTTAGAATTCATAACACAATAACCTTGCCATGAAGAGATTCCCATTCTCATCATTCGGTTATAAACAATAGTTTATGTGTTAAGTATCTCATGGTCCATACCTTACTTTGAAAGATCTCCATTCACATGAATCATTTACTTAAATATAATGAGTCTTTTTCAATAAAATCGTGTACAAATATAAAGAGGATTTCACAAAAATTTTTGAGAAAAATACTTTTATTAATATAAGTCAAAATTACATCAGAAACTTAGTGTAAGAGAGCATACTTCCCAACAGAAGAATCTTAAGGCTTTTGCAAGTTTGGAGAGCTTGATACACAATGTAAAACATTCCACTTCATGAATTAAAGTTGTAGAGTAGCTCATGAAGATTATTTTGGTATTAAATTTTGGGGGTAATTCATACGTTTGAGAATTATGCTTGAAGAATATTAGTGACTTAAAGTTGTTGGTGTGTGTTGTGTGTGACGGGCTATTTAGGGATGTATGTGCCGTGTTTCGTGTATGGATTGAGGGTGTTTGAAAGTGGTTTTGAAGGGTTGTTCATAGCTGTAAAGATGGAAGAAGGAAACAAATTGGTCGATGGTTTAATTGTTGATGAAATAAAGGATTTATTCATGTTCTTCATGATTGCTGTTTTGTTGTTTCTACATGAGTAATGTATGGCTCTGTTCATGACTAAAACCAAGATGGAATTATGAAATGTTAAGTCCATAAACAAGGTAATTAAGATGTGTTAATGGTATGCATATTGTATGAAGAAGAAAGGAGAATTAATTATGTGAAGAAAAAGAACAAAATTGAAATTCTAGTTTGAAGAATTTTCATACAGATCTGAAGAAGGAATAAACTATAAAAATTGGTTGATTATTCTGGAAATCCATGACTTGAAACTTGTAGCTAAATGTCTTATGATCATTTTGGGACTAATTTGACATGATTTGGAAGGTTTCATGCTCTATCAAATGGATGTTAAAAATGTTTTTTTAAATGATTTTATTGAACAGGAAGTATATGTGGAGCAACCCCATGGTTTTATTCATGAACATTTTCCAAATAACATCTTTAAACTTTCCAAAGCTTTTTATAGTTTAAAACAAGCTCCATATGCTTGGTATGAAAGGTTTAGTGGATTTCTTCTTTCAAAAGGTTTTTTAAGAGGTATAATTAACACTATATTGTTCATTAAATCTGAAAATTCTGATAACCTCTTAATTGTTCAAATATATGTTAATAATATTATTTTTGGAGCTACTAATGATTTTTTATACAAGAAATTTGCAAAGACTATGCAGCAAGAATTTGGGATAAGTATGATGAGGGAACTCAACCTCTTCTTCGGGTTACAAATCAAGCAAACTAATGATGAGATCTTCCTAAATCAAGCTAAGTATGCTAAGAAATTGCTCAAAAGGTTTGGAATGAATGAAACTAAAGAAATCAATACACTTATGAGTATATTATTAAAGCTTAAAAAAGATGAAAAGGGTAAAAAAGTGGATGAATGAAAATATAGAGGCATGGTTGGAAGTCTTCTTATCTCACTGTTAGTCGACTAGACATCATGTTTTCGATTTGTCTTTATGCAAGATTTCAATCATGTCCCAAAGAATCCCATCTATGTGCTGCAAAACATATCCTTAGGTACTTGGTTGGAACACATGATTATGATCTATGGTATCCATGAACTAACTCTTTTGATTTTATAGGATATACGGATGCCGACTATGCTAGCTGTAAAGTTGAAAGAAAAAGTACTAGTAGACATTGTCAATTTCTCAGACATTCTCTAGTCTTTTGGTACAATAAGAAGCAAACTTGTGTTTCACTCTCAATAACCGAAGTAGAATACATAACAGCAGGAAGTTGTTGTGCACAAATTTTATGGATGAAAAATACAATACTCCATTTTGGCCTTAATTTTAACTGCGTGACTATTTTGTGTGACAATACCAGTACTATTAATTTGACCAAAAATCTTGTTCAGCACTCTAGAACTAAGCACATTGAAATTAAGTATCATTTTATTAGAAATCATGTGTTTAAAAGTGACGTGTGTGTGGAATACATTCCTACTAATGATCAACTTGCAAATATATTCACCAAACCACTGGCTGAAGAAAGATTTAATTATCTACAAAGAGGTTTGGAAATTACTTGACTGTGCAACTAACAATTTTGCTAGAGATTGGTTGTTTATTCTTGCAGAATTCCTGAAGATTTTATGATTTCGGATGGAGATTCTGGATGCAGCTCTTGGACAATGTGAATCTAAAAACCCCCTTACTAGAATTACATCTCTAGCTAATAACCTCTGTATCTATATTGGATGGACATTTTGGACTGGGTTTCAAGTCTAAAATGGCAACAACCTAAAATCGCGTGTAACATATCTCTTGGACAAAAAAATCAGATGGAGAATGTCTGGGTCCAGATCTTTCTTTTTGAAATTCAAAATATTTGCCTCTTTCTAGAATAAGCTCTTTTATATCTCTGAAAAGTTACGTTTTCCTATGTACTTGATGGTACTTATCTTCTCAAATACCTAGAAAATCTAAAAAAGACTTTTAAAACTATTTGAGTTTCTCTCTCTTTTCAAAATTTGGAACTGTTATTAACCTCTCTCTTTCTCTCCTTGTAAATCTTCGTGCTTTTTGCAAAACCAGATATCCCAAACATTTACCCTTCATCCGCTATGGCTAAAATCCCTAAAACTAGTAAAGGAACCAAGTACAAATAAAAAAAACTCAAGAAAAGCAAAGTGGTAGGAAAGAAATTTATTGCTGCCACCAAGTCACTCACCACAAGAAAGGGCAAAGAAGTTGTTGAAGAACCAGCCTCTCAAACTACGTCATCAGAGAAACATCCTGAAGATGAAAGCTTAGACACTCAGGTTCCTCGCTTCTTGGACTCTAAGTGTGAGTCAGAATTCAATGAATGGGTGTCGAGAAATAGGATCATTATTGTAGGCTATCGGGTTAACCCTGAGGCATTTTTAAATTATGTGAATGTGCTAAATATGTTTGAATCAGTCGACTAGAGAGAACTTCTATATGTAAATGAAAAACTATACACCGTGTTGATTTCGGAATTTTACTCGAATCTGAGAAAAGAGAGACATGAGGAAACAGGGGATGGGTTCATGGTTTAGTAGTATACATCGCAGGTAGGATATGCGAACTTGGAGTTTGATCATCAGATGCAAAACATAATCTTTAAAGTCAGAGACGGTGGAATTCAGTTCTTTGAGATGAATAATTTTTCGGAAGAGTTTGACTTGTTTGATTTGGGGAGATTTGAGGACAAGTTTATTGGAGGTAAGAGTTTTAAAAACTTGAATGATCGCAACACAAAATGGCTAAATGGAATTAGGAGAATACTCCACCACATGGTTTCAACTATGGTGGCACCCAACTTTGGGCACAAAACCTCGGTAAGCATTATGCAGATGATATTGATGTTGTCCCTATCAGAAAGAAAGCAAATTAGCTTTGGATTTTTAGCTGTGAAGTTGATGTTCCAATTAAGAAATACCTCGAACAAAGCTTTGCCGTATAGAAACCTTCTGACCATAGTCTTCAAACACTTCAATGTGGATCTCAGTATGATTACCCCTGGATGTTCCAAGATGAATATCTACAGCACAAATTCATTTGAGAAAATGGGCTTTGTCCAAATGGACAATCAATGGATTTTGCTTAGAGATGCTACAGAAGAAGAGAAGGAAAAGCTGGTTAAGATTAAAGCTGAAGGAAAGAAAGCTGTACCTGCTGTCTCGACTGGGATAAAACGCAAAGCTGAAATCGCAGCTGAGTCTTCCAGTAAAGGCAATCAGAAAATTGAAAAGAGTGGATTATCACAGAGTATTTTAGATGCTTTGAATCTTTTGTCTAAAAAATTAGATGGTTTCAGTGCCGAAGTTAAGACTGAATTGTACAATCTGGGTACTCAAAAAACTTATATGGAAGGAAGGTAGTCCAAAACAAAGAAAGATACTGGAGGGGTCTCAAAAGAGCAAGACACTCCACAGGAGCAAGAAAATGAACCTGTTATTCCCTCACTAATAAAGGACACTAAAAAACCTACTGCTGTTGAGAAACTCGCTATTGATACGATTCCAATTCCACCAACTGCAGAACCTATAGTGGAAGATATTCCGCCTTAGCCCATTGAAGAGATAACTACTACAACTTTTGCTACATAGTTGCTCTTAAGAAAGATAAACCAGTTGTAACTAATAGCTCATTAGGTCACAGACAAAAATATGTTGTAGTCAAAAGAAAGTCTAGCAGACTTGCTGGACAACATAAAAAGAAGGGTGCAAATGCTAAGCCTGAGACTGTCATCATTCCGTGAGATATGGCACATGAAGAAAGCTGACTGATGACTTCCTCTGATGCAACTTTATTCTCCTTATCTATTTCATGTTTCCTTCACTTTAGTCTCCTGAACAATTTTATTTTGTTTTTGGACTGATAATACTACTGATATTTTGTTTGATTACTTCTGTTTGTTTCTCTACTGGTTTTGGTTATTTTTTATTAGTGACAGAGGGGGAGAAACCTTGGAGTAACTATGGATATATGATGGATATGGATTGTGACAATATGATTGGCTGTGTTGACTGCAGTGTTATGTTGTGAATAAAGTTGTGCTTGCTGGATGATGAATTAAGAAGGTGATTGTGTGGATTGGGAATGGGAATTTGAATGGATGATTATGGTGATTGTGTTGTGATGATTTTATTGGTTGAATAGTGAATAGTGGTAGGACTGTTTTGTGAATTTGAGTGTTGGTTTTGTTAAAACGTTAATCTAATTTTTTAGGGGGAAAATCTTGTTTTTAACCCTGCACAGACACATGGGGAGTTTTGGATCCTAAATTTTTTTTTTAAAAGTCCAATATACCAGTCCAAAAATGCTTCTACAGAAGTTACTTTTTACTTTGTTTTAACCTTTTGGATGCACGTTTTGGAAGTCCAAAATCGCAAATCCCAATTTGTTTGTCAAATGCACTCCAACGTTAGCAGCTTTCTATCTACTACTCATATGCACATACATAAGGGGAGAATTGTTTTATATGTCCTATCTTCTACTCCTCCACATGTACATACTGATATACTTAAGTTTCATTTTTTTTTTAGTAATCACTATTTGGCTTTTTCCTTGTGAAATAGAGCTTTTTAAGGAAGGAATGAGGAGATATATATGAAGGTTGGTAAGGTCATAGAGCCGTGTTTATGAGACTATGACTATGCTTGAATTTTTATTTTAAACTTATAAACACTCTTGGAGTCTTATGATGAGAGATCACATCTAAATTAAACATAACTTTCTTTATCTCTCGGTCTCACATGATTCATACAAACTTATATTATTTTTCCTATCACAATCCATCAAGTTTGTCATCACTAAAAAATGGAGAGATTATTAGCCCGAAGGGCATTCTCCTGTGTTTTGATTTATGAAAAATATTGATATGGACTAACATGTGTATTTATATATGATAGGATTTTTGGATATGACATGTTTGACCTCGGTTCTTCAAAGTTTTGCAAATAGGATTGTTAAGTAACTCATGATCGATGAAGTTTAAAAAGAATGATCAACTGAGTATCCAATCGAAAAGAAGTTGCACACCATGAAGACTTTTTGAAGAATCTTAGACTAGGAAATTGTGGATAAGGTATTACTTGTATTTCCTATATCTCTTTACGTCGGATTAATTTATTTCTCATTGAAGCACATAAAAATGATTTCAAAAAGAGGGTATTTTCAATTTAGATTTTTTTATAAAAACTTGGTTGAGTGATTTTGGACGGATCTCTGAATACAAAATGCCCATCCAAGAATCTATGGGTGTTCAAAATACATTTCTGCATAAAGTGATATTTTGGACTCACCTTTTGAACTCATAATGTTTTATCTTGTGAATCTAAAATTCGAGAAAAATCTGATAGCGAACAATAGTTGTTACTAGTCATTTGTAACACCCCTACTAAAAGTACAGCGGAAGCATATCAACACCGGGTGTCATGCCGTCCAGTTACCCAGACAAGGGGTCTTTATAACGGGAATCAACAGAGTATTATCCAAAAGAGAAACGTCCGAACCTATTCTACTATCACTGTGGTATCGTCCTCTATCCGTAAGTCCTTCCAACTCTGGATCCTAGAAAAAGGTGAGATAAAAGACACGTGTGAGTGAAAAATTACACAATGAGTCCTGTGTGTGCTAATATTTTATTAAAGAAGCAGAGTACACAAAACTTTTACGAAATAACATATCATTTGTTCATTAGAAATGAATCCGAAACTCTTTAATGAAGAGTGTATTCAAAACTCAATAATTTTTTGGAAAACGATGTTTCAACTTTCAAATCATTGCCCCATTTTTTTCCAATTATAGGCACTTCTCCAACAGAAGGACGACCTGTATACAAGTCCCGCAATCCTTACCTTCAGCTAGACGGTCTCTTGTGCCAGGGACTGCGCCTTACAACACGTCACCCGTGTCATGCCAGAACGGTGAGTAGCGTACAAATGTACCTCACCTTGCACTTAGGGATCTTTTACTTGCCACCATAAGCCAGGGGTCCCAATCGTGACGTCAATCACCATCGAGGTGGCAAGGGATTGAATATACTGAGTGTACCCACTCGGTATCATGTGAACAATCCACCACCATAATCAATAGGCAATTGCCAGGCTTAAAATGGCTAGCCAGGATGACTCATCTCAATGTTTTGTCGCCCTGTTTGGAGTAAGACATTCCCCAGAACTGATCAAGTTACTTGGGGACGTCTATCTCTAACATGGGTAAGTACAAAGATCAAAATCCTTGCTGAGTACTTAACATCACCAACCTCGTCTGATTGATCAAGCCAGAGGGTTATCTGATCTCACAGAATTTTCATATCAAATCAGTTTTTGGGGCAAAACAACATTTTTCCAAAATCATGATGAAACCAGATAAAGGGTCCAATTTATACATCAAAACATGTTTCTAAGAGTAACCGGGTCATTTTTTCCATATTCGATCACAAAAGTCATTTCCAAAGGTATTCAGGTCATTTTACCGATACCCGATTTCCAAAAGATTTTTTGAAGGTATTCGGGTCATTTTACTCTTACCCGATTTGAGAAATATTCATAAGAGTTCCAATAAGGATATTTTGGTTATTTACCGAATACCCGAGTTCCAAAGATTTTCATAAAATATTCCAATAAGGACATTTGGAACATTTTTCAAATACCCGATTTCAAAAAGGAACTCATTTAAGGAAATCCAGAATTCTAATCTCAAAAGAGGATTAAATTCAATGTTTCCAAACATATTTCTATAAAATGTTCCAAACGGTAAATAATATAGCATTTCATGGAAAAACAATGTACACTAACTTTAAAAGAGTTTTAGAAATCCAAGGGACTCACCTTGTGTCCTAAGCAATCATTTCCGTTCATAGCCATTTAACCTTCGTTTTTACCATTTTCGATGTTCCATTGACCGTTTATCGCTAAACCTACATCAAACATCGTTTTTGGATCAATTTGTGTTTGGCCGAAAAATAGCCGACGTCTAGCCGACGTGCCCGACGGTTAGCCAACGTTCAACCGTCGTTTAGCCGATGGGGCCGACGAGGCCGATGGTTAGCCGTCGGTCATGGAAAACATTTAACTTTCGTTCGCGTTGTTTTTCTGTCGTTTGATCAATTCTTTCGTTTGACTTTTTCCACATCCTTCCTTCCTTCATAAACAAGGGATTCACTTCATATTTTCCCAATTAATTTATCCAAAATCACATAAGTAGTCACCCTTAAGTCCATTCATTTTCGGACTACTTTCTGGAATTTCACTGTTTTGACACACCATTTTGTTTTACACATAACTTTCAATTTATAGCTCTGATTTGGCTCCATGATATACCAAAATGACCGTAAGACTCTTAAATTTAATTCAGTGTAGGTATTTTTAAGAGTTCTGGTTCCAGTATCACAGTACTAGACAAAAACAGCCTCAATAGTTTTGGCTTAGTTTCACTATTCATTCTTTCCTTAACATTCTGCAATTTTCCAGTTTGACACCCTAACTTGTTTTGCCCATAACTTTTAATCCACAAATCCAAATGATGTCAAAACAATTGTAAAATATCCTTAAGATATTCCTTTACAAGTTCCAATTCATGGAGTACCAATTCTGTTGTCCATTTTGTTCAGCTTTGAACACAAAGATCCAGTAGTAAAATCTCGTTATTGATTTGGCACCTTTTACTATTTTCACCATAACTTTTGATCCGTAAATCTGATTAACCTCAAACTTGTTATAAAATGTCTCTATGATCCTTAGCTACTAAGATATATGCTTGATTTTTTCAAATCCATAAATGTTACAAATTTATTGAACATAAAACCTCCTAAAATTTTCTGCACACAAGGACAGCTTTCACACAACTTCACCTAACTAGTTTCCATAATTCACACATAAACTTCTCACAATATATATACTAAAATGATCTCCATGCTTTATATAATTACTTTACTTCAAGTAAGGTAGATCTTTACCTTTTCTTTGCTGCGTTTGGAGGCTGAACACTCCAAGCATCTTCTTTCTTTTCTCTCTCTCTTTCTCTCCTCTCTATTTCCAGTTTCTCTCTCTCTTTCTTCTCTATTTCCTTTTCTTTTCTCTTCTCTCTTTTCTCTCTTGTTTTCTCCGAAATTCTGGGTATCTAAAGCCATTTTAGTTGGCCTTCATGGCCTATATATAGAGGAATATGGTCTTCAAGTTAAAGGTGCATTAAATGGCCTTAACATTTGGAAGCCCTTGATTGGTCCACTTAGCTACTTAGGTGTTCTTTGGAATATTCAAGAGTTCTATGGAATTCTTTAGAAAGTTCTTGCATGAATGTTCTTGTAACCATCCATAGAATCAACACTTGGTGAATTTTCATTGGTCCATATGGTGATGAAGTGTAGAAATTCCTAGAATTCTCAAGAATTAATAGATACTTTCTAATCTTGCATGGCCATGCATAATCAACCATGGTTAACTTGCTCAAATCAAGATTAGCTTTATTAAGCTTGGTTAAATGAAGTCAAAAGGTAGTCCAACTTGGTCAAGATTGTCATGTTTGTGGGCCATCCTTATTTATTTCTTCTGGGCCCTCTAAATTATCTCAACTTATCACAACCAATCAAATAGAAGCACTTGACCTCATTAACCAATCACTAAACGACACTTATTTTCATCCACCAATCATAAGAAGCCACACGTCCCATTTCCAACCGTAATTTTCTATTTTCTTCAGAAATGACCAAAATCGGGTCTGTAATGGAAAAATATTTTATTTCACTATCAAACTCCAAAAATTCCACTGATTCCATTGGTAACACTTAAATTCTTCCATTACCTCTCTACTTGGTCAAGTTCGAGGTTGAAGTCACGAACACGGTCAAAATGACGAAAATGCCCTCGATACCCCGTGTAGCACATTTTGGTGCAAAACGTGCGTCTTATTGATCAGTCAAAACGTGTGTCTCATTGTATTGATCAATTTCTCTTTCTAAAGTACCCTAAAATTCTTATTTTATTAATCTTACTAGCTTTCCAAAAATTTAGGGTACGGGTAGAACAAATCTAATAATTACATCCAGGTCTCGACAAAACTTTATTTTACCAAAATATTCGTCTTATTATACCGATCAACTTTTGTTCTAGCCATTGATATAAATTCTCATCCCATTATAGGTAGTAGCAAATCAAAAATAAAAAGGTGGGGTGTTACATCGTTGGCATCTTGCTTTTTGCCCTTATAAAAGCACTTTAAACATGATTTTCAATAAGCTATTTATACTAACTGATAGGAATCACCCCAGGTCTAAAGCTCAATTCAAATAAGCGGGAAGGGCTATCAAGCCTCAACTCATGGTTCCTTGGATAAAAACGATCTTCAAGAGGATTCAAGGGAATTTACAAGACAACAAATTTAACAAGCCCAGGTCCAAGAAGATTGTGAAGAGGTGAATGGTAAAGGGAGGGTTATAAGGCGCACAACACAAGCAACAATTCATGCAGAGGATCAAACTAATCTTTAAACAAGGATTGAAGGCCAAAAGAGTAACAAAAAGAGCTCAAAATAACCAACATTTTATTTTGAAGATCAAGGAGATACATGGAAAGGAAATGGAGGTCAAATGAGTAAGGATCGAAGTGCCACAAAACAGAGGAAGGCGTTCAAAGCCGACCTGGCACCAGGTAAGAATTTTGGACCTAGCGCCAGCCCTAAGCTGGCTCGATTCTATTTTGGATAGAACCAAGATGGCATCAGGTATGTGAGTCCGAACCACGCGCTAGCCCAAGTCTCTACAACCTCAATTTTTTGCTATTTTTCTTGTTTTAGTCTTCTATATTTGTAATTCAATTTTCACAACTTTTATCATGTTTTTACTTATTTAAAAAATACAATAGGGCATCAATACTTGTATTAAGATTCCTTAATTCTATGATTAGTTTACTAATTAATTAGGTTATGTTGGGGGACAATAAATACCCTTTTATGATATTTTAAACATAACTTCTGATATTTTGGAAGGAGAATTCAGATTTTCTCTCTAGAGAGAGTTCTTGAGGGTGATCCTCATGGATAATTCCATTAAACATCAAAACTAAATAAAATGATTTAGGCACACCTTTGATCTTATCTCTAAACATTTAGGAATAATCTCAACTTCGTCTATATTCTATGTGTAAGGTTTCCTAGTATGTTTGATAGGATTGAGTTAGCTGCCTTCAAATTTCTATCCTTGTTGTTCTAATCTCTAGTTAGATTAGGGCATTAATGTGTCTTTGAAGTAGGATAGATTCACCTTATCACAAGAGTGTTAATTTCCTTACATTTTGGTGTTCTTGTGTGTAAGTTTGTTAGGATTCTTATTTTTGAGCTTAATCCACATTTTTGAAGCTTCGCAAGATCGTATCAAGTGGTATCAGAGCTTGCATTATGTTGATTCTAATAAACTAACTTTCTTTGGGCTAAGGTAAAATCCTCTTCAACATCTATTGATTTTTAAATTTTTGTCACTTTTTCTCTTACTATTTTTGGATGTAAAAAACTTGAAATTGTGCCATGGAAATGTTGCGAATTTGACCCTATATGATATATTAATGTTTGGGGAGTTATTTGGTGTGAAAATTGGTTGATTCGGGGGCTCAAACAAGCTAAAATTTTCTATACAGCATTGAGCTACAATATTGCACTCAATGTGTTTGATATATTTGAAGGTTTAAAATGGCAAAACTCATCAAAACGAAGGCATGCTAGGAAAACGAAAAATTTATCTCTGTGATTGAATGGCCCTCTTCACACTAGTGTAGATGTCTGTATAAGGATACTTGAGACTATTGGATCACGCCCTTGTAAACGTCTACTGCGTTTCATTTATGTAAAGCCTTTGATCTTTCGAAATGGTGCCCGTAGCATAGTCGGTGAAGGCTTAAAGAAGTGGGTTTGCAATACATTTCTCTTCTCTGTGAATGTTTCACTGACCTTTGTTTCTATGAATTAGGTTTCTTCTTTCAACGATTCGGTTTTCTATGTATTGCCCAATCAAAAGGCCAAGCCATTATAGCTTCAATTCTTTTTTCATTTACACACCTCGAGAAAGTGGCCACCTGTGTGAAAACAAAAAGCTCCACTCTTTCTGTTATCTTTCACACAAAATAATACGGGATCCATCCCGTGTTGTTTTTTTATTTAATTAATTAATTTTATTTTACCCTTGACCTTATTCATTGGGCCAAATAAAATTATTTACTCTTGGGTTTGAATACCTATAAATGATAAATTTTAATTATTTATTGTTTGAACTTTATTAAACAGCTTAATAAATAATTAACAAACCCAAATAGACCAAAAAAATATTAGGCATTTTATCTAGTTTTATATCTAGATTATTTTTTTAATTATTTAATATGGGCCTTAGGTCTTAAATAATTAATTAACCAATTAAACTAGATAAAATAAATACTCTTTCTTGGGCCTTTTATTTTATTCTAGTTTAATAATAAATTAAACTAATAAAATAAAATAAAACCATAATTATCAAGACCAATTCCTTAACCCAAATCTTTCATGATTTAAGGGCCATTCCGGGGACCAAAAGACATATCGCCTTGACTACTAAAATAACCAAAATACCCCTACTATATAAAAGGCTATATTTTACATTTTAAATATTTTTTAATATAACCATAAGGAAATATTGATCCTAAGGACAATGCTGCGTTAGCAAAGTCTTTGACCTACAGGTGTAATGATTAAAATACCCCTCTACGCATCACCATACAATTAGAGAGGAAGAGTGTACTAACACCTCTCTAATAGTCATCTACCATCTTTAGACCTCTAGTCCAATGATCCACGACTCTTGAAATGTTTCCATTTTCCAAGAGAGCTACCCTAAAGTAAACATCCAAGTCATGTTCCCCAGAACCCTGGATAATTAACAGTCACAAGGGGCGATATCGCATAGAAGCTATCTTGTACAAGTCTGTCTTAACTAACTAGTCACATACACCCAACATACAAGTATATTGGTTCTACGAAAGAACCTCAACTACATTATATTAAAGTATGTGCTTCTAGTTCTATCAAACCACCAACTCATATTCAAGCGGTTGATATTAGTCTATGCTGTAACAATAAAAGTCTAGGTTTTTTTTTTTAAATAGTACTTTTAGAAGCTATTATTACAGGTCTTGTTCTACGTATTCAAAATACGCTCATGCTATGAAGTGAATAGACTACTCACTGGCTAAAGGTAAGCCATTCCCCATTTGAAATTCATAATACAATAACCTATACATGATGAGATTCTCATTCTCATTAATTGGTTAAGAACAAACGTTTATATGTTAAGTAACCCGTGATCCATACCTTACTATGAAAGACCACAATTCACATGGATTACTTACTTAAACACAATAGGTTCTTTCCAAATGAAAATTGTGCACAAATAAAATATAAATTCACAAACAAATTTTGAGAATAAATTTTTTTATTAATAAATTCAATAATTATATCAGATAAACTAATCTAGAGGGTAAATATTTCAACAATCTTCCACTTACACTCTAAGACTAAGAAAGTCCATAGGTGTCCACCCCTATGACGTCTAAGTGTCTCTTGAAGACTCTCTCAACCAATGGCTTAGTGAATGGATCTGTTAGGTTGTTCTCCGAGACTATCTGTTTCATCACGATTTCCTGTATCTGAATGAAATCTCGGATCAGGTGGTACTTTCTCTGCATGTTCTTCCCCTTCTTGTGGTTCTTGGGTTCTTTGGATTGCGAGACTGCTCCAGAGTTGTCGTAATATGCCACAATTGGTCTGTCCATGTGTGGCACAACTCCAAGTTCTGAAAGGAACTTCCAGGGTCAGACTGCTTCCTTGGATGCTTTCGAAGCTGCCACATACTCAGCTTCCATGGTTGAGTCAGCAATATAAGATTGTTTGATACTCTTCCATGAAACAGCTCTTCCAGATAAGGTGAAGACATATCCACTAGTGAATTTTCTCTCATCCTTATTTACCTGAAAATTTGAGGCTATGTATCCAGTAGGAACCAAGTCGTCAGCCCAGTAAACCAGTATATAATCTTTCATACCATTGAGGTACTTACGAATATACTTTACAGCTTGCCAATGAACCTCCCCAGGGTTTGACTGATATCTGCTAACTAAGCCTATAACAAAGCAAATATCTGGCCTAGTACATAGCATGGCGTACATGAGACTTCTCACAGCTAAAGCGTAGGGAATCCTACTCATCCTGTCTTTTTCCTCTTGAGACTTAGGACAATCCTTAGAACAAAAAGACAACCCATATCTGCAAGGGATTAGAGCTCCCTTGCTTGAGTCCATGTCAAATTTGGCCAACATCTTGTCAATGTATATCATTTAGGATAATCCTAACATTCTCTACTTTCTATTTCTAGGAAGCTTAATCCTGAGAATATAACTGACTTCTCCCAAGTCCTTCATACTAAATTGGCTAGACATCCAAACCTTAGTAGATGATAATGTCTCTACATTATTCCCAATGAATAGAATGTCATCCGCATATAGGACAAAAAAAATTATATTTATGCTTTCCAATTTCCTGTACATGCATGGTTTATCTTCGTTTTGAATGAAACTGTAAGACTTTACAATTTCGTCAAAACGAATGTTCCATGTTCTAGATGCCTGCTTAAGTCCATAAATAGACTTCTTAAACTTACAAACCATATGTTCCTGGCCTTTAGTAATAAAACCTTCCGGTTGGGACATATAGATGTCTTCGTTAAGATGGCCATTAAGAAATGCCATCTTGACATCTATTTGTCATATCTCATAGTTGTAATGACATGCAATGGTAAGGAGGATATGGATGGACTTAAGCATGGCTATCCGGAAAAAGTTTCATCATAATCAATTCTCTCTTTTTTAGTATACCATTTTACCACAAACCTAGCTTTGAAGGTTTCCACCTTCCTATCCACTCCCCTTTTTCTCTTGTATAGCCATTTACACCCAATGGGTTTTATTCCTTCAGGTGAAGCTACAAGATCCAAAACCTAATTGAAGTACATAGACTCAATCTCGGCTTTCATTGCTTCATGCTATAGATTTGCATCGGCATCAGTAATAGCTTCTTTGTATATAGTAGGATCTTATTCTTGATGGCCAGAGACCAGCTCAAAAGCCTCTCTTGTCCATTTTTCTGAAACTTTAGATATCCTCTCACTATGACAAATCTCCGTTTATACAGGTTCTTTAGGTTGTGTCTCTTATTGTTCCATAATCGGATCTGAAAAAGTTGATTCTAAAGATAACTTCTCCTCAAATTCCAACCTTGTTGAACCTTTAGTGGAAGTACTTTGATTATCCTCCAAGTATCTAGCATTAGTACTTACCAGTACTTTCTGCTCATTGGGATGATAAAAGTAACCTCCTTTTGTCCCTTTTAGATATCCAATAAAGTAGCATAATTTTAATCTTAGTTCTAGCTTGTCTTCCTTAATCAGTACATAAGCTAGACAACCCCATATCCTGAGATGATTTAGACTTGGCTTACATTCAGTCCATATCTCATAGGGTGTCCTAGGTACTGACTTCGAAGGCACCAAGTTTAGAATGTATGCTGCTATTTCCAAGACATATCCCCAAAAAGAGACCGGAAGAGTAGCAGGAGACATCATGCTTCAGACCATTTCCATTAATGTCTTATTCCTTCTCTCAGCTACTCTATTCTACTGGGGTGTACCCAACATAGAGAGTTGGGATACTATTCCATGATGTATCATGTAATCCTTAAACTCACCGAGGAGAAATTCTTCACCATGATCCGATCGTAAGGTTTTGATCAGTTTACTTGTCCGATGCTTCACTTCAACCTTAAACTCTTTAAACTTGTCAAAAGAGTCAGACTTGTGCCTCATTAGGTAGACATAAACCAAACCTTGTACAATCATCCGTGAAAGTGATGAAGTATTCAAAGCCCCCTCTAGCTTGAATAGACAAAGGATCACACACATCAGTATGAACAGGACCCAATATCTTTTTGGCTTTATCAGCCTTTTGGGTGAATGACCTTTTGGTCATTTTTCTCATAAGACAGGATTCACACTGAGGTTAACTTTCCAATCTTAATGAGCCCAAGGGTTTATTATGGATTAACCTCTAAATCCTAATTGAGTTAATATGACCCAACCTTAGATGCCAAAAATATGAGTCATTGACATTAGTCTTTCTTTTCTTACTTAAAGGTTTAGATTGTGTATTATTTATTTGATTGTTTGTAGGATTTAAAAAGAATAACTTTCCATACATGTGCCCTGTACATAAAACTTCTCCATTTCTACTGATAGTAATACCAAAATGGAAAGAAATAGAATATCCATGATTTATTAATTTTGCAACTAAAATCAAATTCTGTCTAAAATTGGGTACATATAAAATATCCGTTAATACAACTACTTTATTACAATAAAAAATAAGATCCAGCTCTCCCACTGCAAGGGCCCATCTCGTGCTCCATTTCGTACTCGTAGTCCATGCTCGCCCTTCTGGAGTCTTCTTATCTTCTTAAACCCCTGCAAGGAGTTACATATATGATCAGTAGCACCAGAATCAACAATCCAAGTGGAAGTTAATCCAACTATTGAAATAAACTCTAGATAGAGAATAATATCTATAGGGTTTTTCTTGGCCTGAAGTTCTGGATAATTCTTTTTCCAGTGTCCCTTCTGCCTGCATTTGAAGCATTTGCCTTTGGGCTTGTTAGGGTGGTTCTTGGGCTAGGCCTGTGTGCTTCCTTTCTTTTTCTTGACCTTCCTGGGCTTGGGCCCAATTTTAGAAGAAAAGGTCCTAACAATCATAGTCTTGGACTGTGGCTTCATGACCTTCTCCGCCACCTGGAGCTCTTTCATTAACTTAGTTAAAGTCATGTTTAATTTGTTCATGTTGTAGTTCAACTTGAACTGAGTAAAAGAGCCCAACAGAAATTCGAAAACCATGTCCACTTGGCTCTCGGGGTCAATAACAACCCCTAAGACTTTCGCTTCCTCGAAAGCAGCAATCATTTTGAGCATATGCTCCCTGACTGATGCTCGCTCAGCCATCTTAGTGTTTATGATCATCCTAAGAGCTTCCTGCCTTGCGGTCCGACTCTTATCGACGAATATCGTAGCTAATGATTGGCTAATGTTATATGTAGTGGCCATGTGTTCGTGTTTTGACTAGAGCACATTAGACATGGAGGCCAACATGTAGCATCGAGCCATTTTGTTAGCCTTCTCCAATGCTTTTTTAGCCTTACGCTCCTCAGCGGTGGAACTCTCCTCGATAACAGGATAGGTTTCAAAGAGGACATACATATATTCCTCAACAGTGAGTATTATGTCCGAGTTTCTTTTTTAGTCTACATAATTTGGACCCATTAGTTTATTTTCACGAAGAATAACGACCAAAGGAATAAAAAAAACCTCCACCAACCATTTCTGACTTATCGAAAATAAACTAAAATTTAGTTTGTGAAAAAATAAAATAATTTGTAACTTTATCCTCATATTAATTCCGATAATAGTTAACCCTATCACTATTATCTTTAATATGATTAATTCGGCTCTTAGAAAAACTGACATAGTTTTTTAGGAAGATTAACAGTTTTCTAAGCTAAGTGTATTAATCACCACAAAATAATTTTCCTTCTAGGTAATGATCTGGAAAATAACTCTATTGTGGGATGACCATTTCTTTTTATTTTCTATGGACATTTCTCACAACGTGGGATGGCCGATCATAGCACGTGTTCTGAGTTATTAATTACATCCATCATTTAGCTCTAGATCCTTGTGGTATTCTCATCCTATACGGGTTCACTCCTAGGGTGGCGCAAGAGGACCCACGATCTCTAATGAGGATCGTGATAGAAGCCGTGGGGCTGTTGGAACCCCTCTCTCACTTAGTATTTTAAAATAAGAGTTTTTCTTGGAAAATATATTTTGAAAATTTCAATTAAGTTTTATTTTAACTTAAAATAAAATATCTAAACCCATAAAAATGTCTATATCAAGGTTTATACCATTTGAGAAATTTTTCTATGGATTAATTTTATTTAAATTAATAAACTTAATAATTTCAAAATTTTCCAATAAAACTTTCGAGAGATTTTGATCTCAAGTTTAATTTGAAAAAAAATAATTTTTCTTGTTAAAATTCAATCAAAATAGTTTTTCATTTTAATTCACAAAAATATCTAAATCCAATATATTTTCAATGTCAAGAACAAAATCCTTTGAGAAAATATCCAAGAATTAATTTTTATTTCAATTAAAAGTAACCATTTGATTTAAGAAAAATATTTTTTTTATCAAAATTCCCAAAGACTTTAGTCTTTGAGAAAACGCACACATATGGTGTAAAAAGAAATAAACATGCTAGAAAATTGTAAACGTTTTCATGTTTTTCTATTCTTTTAATCTAAGTATCCAAATAATAGGATTAAACACATTAATTAATTAATGGTCTTATTTAATCCTAAAATTTCCTTTACTATTATTTTTCATACAAAATATTCAAGGAATATTAACTATTGTAATAAAAATAACTTCGTTTAGTATGGGATAAAAAATATAAAAAAAAATCTTTTTTTTTATTTAGGTCGGGTCCAATGCACTCGCCACACTGGATCATGGCCCATGGGAAACCCATGGGCCGTATTTGGACAGGTGGACCCGGGACTCGCCCGCCCAATTGCACGGTCAAAATGTTGAAGCGCAGCGAATTGCAAATTGCAATTCCAATCCTCGTTGATGCTTTCAGTGAGGAAAGATTCCTCACGAGAGAGGAGCTACACACGGCTTAGAGCCGCGGCTTAGCGGCTCCTCTCACATCTAATGGTGGCTCGGCTCGGCTCCGGTGGCTTCAACAGTGCTCTAGACTGCATCCTGCATGCTCTGTTTCGATTTCTTTTTCCATTTTCAATCAAAACTCTTCCAAACAACCGCCTATGCCCTTAAAAATATCGGGCTTACGCGATATCTATGAAAGCAATCAAAATATATTGTTCCTATGCTTCCACTCGCGAAGCTTACAGTGAAACTACCCATACTAGTAAACACGAAGGATCATAGATTTCAATCAAAACAAATATTTTCTTGTTTTAGGTAAGCCTAGCATACTTTCTACATTTTTCAAACCATGTCTCTAAATACCAATTGAAGGCTTAAAATGGTAAAAATCATCAAAACGAAAGTATGCTATGAAAATGAAAAATTTACCTCTATGATTGAATGACCTTCTTCGCACTGGTGTAGATGTCTATACAAGGATAATTGAGACTATTGGATCACGTCCTTATAAACGTCTACTGCATCTCATTCACGTGAAGCTTTGGATGTTCCGAAATGGTGCCCCGTAGCACAGCCGGTGAAGGTTTAAAGAAGTGGGTTTGCAATAAGTTTCTTTTCTCTGTGAATGTTTCACAAACCTTTGTTTCTGTGAATTGGGTTTCTTCTTTCAATGATTTGGTTTTCTGTGTATTGCCCAATCAAAAGGCCAAGCTATTATAGCTTTACTTCTTTTTTCATTTACACACTCTGAGAGTGTGGCCACCTACGTGAAAACAGAAAGCTCCATGCTTTCTGTTATCTTTCAACCAAAACAAAACGGGATCCATCCCGTGTTGTTTTCTTAATTTATTAATTAATTAATTTTTAAATTTTATTTTACCCTTGGTCTTATTCATTGAACCAAATAAAATTATTTACTCTTGGGCTTAAACACCCATAAATAATAAATTTTAATTATTTATTTTCTGAACTTTAGTAAACAAGCCAATAAATAATTAACAAGTCCCAATAGACCAATAAAATATCAGGCATTTTATCTAGTTTTATATCTAGATTAATTTTTTAATTATTTAATATGAGCCTTAGGCCCTGAATAATTAATTAATCAATTAAACTAGATAAAATAAATACTCTCTCTCGGGCTTTTTATTTTACTATAGTTCAATAATAAATTAGACTAATAAAATAAAATAAAATCATAATTATCAAGACCAATTCCTTAATAAAAATCTTTCATGACTTAAGAGCCATTATGGGGATCAAAAGACATATCGCCTTGGCTACTAAAATGACCAAAATACCCATGTTATATAAATAGCTATATTTTACATTATATATATTTCCTAATATCACCATAAGGAAATATTGACCCCAAAGACAATACTGCGTTGGCAAAGTCTTTAACCTACAAGTGTAATGACTAAAATACTCCTCTACACATCGCTGTATAATTAGAGAAGAAGAGTGTATTAACACATCTCTAATAGACATCTATCATCCTTAGACCTCTAGTCCAATGATCAACGATTCCTGGAATATTTTCACTTTCCAAGTGAGCTACCCTAAAGTAAACATCCAAGTCATGTTCTCTAGGGCCTTGGATAATTAGATCATTTGAACAGTCACAAGGGGCGATATTGCGTAGAAGCTATCTTGTACAAGTCTGTCTTAAATAACTAGTCACATACACTTAACATACAAGTATATTAGCTCTACAAAAGAACCTCAACTACAGTATATCAAGTTTTATGCTTCTAGTTTCGTCAGACCACCAACTCATACTCAAGCGGTAGATATTAGTCCACACTATAGCAGTAATAGTCTAGGTTTCTTTTAAATAGTACTTTTAAAAATCACTATTATAGGTCTTGTTCTACGTATTCAAAATGCGCTCATGCTATGAAGTGAGTGGACTACTCACTGGTTAAAAGTAAGTCATTCCCCATTTGAAATTCATAATACAATAACCTATACATGATGAGATTCCCATACTCATCAATCGGTCAAGAACAAATATTTACGTGTTAAGTAACCCGTGATCCAAACCTTACTGTGAAAGACCACCATTCATATGGATCACCTACTGAAACACAATGGGTCCTTTCTAAATGAAAAACGTGTACAAATAAAATGTAAATTCACAAATAAATTTTGAGAATAAATTCTTTTATTAATAAATTCAGTAATTACATAAGATAAACTAGTCTAAAGGGCATATATTCCAATAATATTGTCCCAATGAATTGTGATTGCTCATACTTGACTACAAAAGCTTCCATTCATAAAGTATGATGACTAATTTGATTAGTAGATTGCATTTGTAAAGTTAATTAGTGTTCTTGTTGATGTTAGAAGATTTTTTCACATTGCATTTGTCTCAAGCTTAGAAATATTTACACATCTTGAACTCGTACTTCTATTTCTTGAATTTGCTTGTGTCATCATTTTCTTAAGTGATTGTTAATTGCTAAATTATGTTCTTAAGGTTGTGATAGCATCACCTAGTTTAATAACTCTTAAAATCCATGCATTTTCCTTGTTGCACACCAAGTGTTTGATAAATTGCCTTTAAGACACCTTTCTTTCTTATCCCTTAGAATTTAGTTGACTAGTAGAACTAAATCTTTTGAAGTGGGAAAGAGTTGGGAAGAACTTGAGTATGGAATTGAGAGTTTGAAAAAGGAAAAAGGGAGAGCACATTGTTATAAAAACCAAGACGAGTGCAAATACGAGTGAAGAGTGACCACTAAAAATTGAGTGTAAACATGTGAGGGAGTGAAGTAAGGAATTTTTGTTGTGTTCGACTTAAATTTTTTGGGTACTTCTCTTGAAAGAAAAATTCAAAATGGATAGTTGGAGTGAAAGTGAAAGATATGACAATTATGAGGAGCCTTGCTATGGTGAGAGTAGTTATAAGGAATGTAATGAATATGGGCAATAATATGAAGACTGTGATTATGAGAGTATGGAATGTTGGGATGAACATGATGAAGGGTTAAGTACAAGTGGAATGGAGTATGATAGTTATGAAGGAGACCTAGGGGAAAGTGATCAAGAATGTGAGAATTTGAGTCCTATGGAAGATTAGAGTAGGGAGAGTAAAGATAATGGAGAATCTTATTTAAGTGGGGAAGGATACGGTAGTTTTGAGGAATAAAATTGGGGATATGAAGAAGAAGGATATGGGAGTGAGGAATATTGGAATAAGAAAGCTTATGTCGGAGGAGCACAAAAAACTACAAAGCATAGGGTACAAAAGAACTTGAGGGAGCGTGAGTGTAAAATGTGTGGGAGTTTAGAGCACACTTCGTATAATTATCCAAAAAGTGTTAAACAAAGAGAGAGGAATGTAATGCATAAGACACCAGAAGAAGGGGTGCATGAGAGAAAAAAATTATAATTATTACAATAGTAAAGAGTGATGGCTATTATTATTGTAGGATGCCCAAGTTTGCCACAACAACTAAAGGAGAAAAAGAGTCGCAAGGAAAAATGGGAGAATCTCAAGCATGGTGCAACAAAGGAGTAGTAGAGGATTGACTTGTGAGATTTGCTGTAGTACAAGACACACAAAGGTTGATTGTCCAAATAAGTTGGAATATAAAATATTTTATGAGGTGCAAGAAAATGAAGAGAAAGTTGAGAAGGTTGAACAAATGGTAATGATGATAGTAAATGAAGATGAATTGTGTGGCTTTAAGAAGGAGGGGAAGCTAGAAAATAAGGCCAAGTGACAAAGAATGCTCGATCAAAATGTTGAAGTAGTGCACGAAGAAATTGAGAAAAATGATGAGGAGATTGATGAGGAGTTTAATGATAATGAAGAAGAAGAAGTGGATCCATTGAATTCAACAAATGGGGTGACTGAGGAATTTTACAACATTCACTTTTTTCTAGAGGATGAGTCAAATCCATTGGGAGTGTTAAAGGAGAATGAGCAAGAAGTAGTAGAGCATGATGGTGTTGAATTTGTTGAGGGATCTCTAAAACAAATGAAGAAAAATGAGAGTTAGCTAGAATGAGTGTATGAACAAATGAGGAATGAAGCTAGTGGGACTAAGCCATCTAGTCCAACCTTGTATGAAAACCCCAAGATTAGAAATGAAGTGAGGTTAGAAAAAGGCAAAGCCTTGTTGGGATCACAAAGGTATAGGGACATCAAATGCTACAAGTGTCTAGGACATGGGCATTCCTTCAAAGAGTTCCTAAACAAGAAGATAGTGTTCATAAATGACCAAGGAAACATTCGTTTGATTAGGAAGAATGTGGAAAGATATTGAAGGGTAAATTTGAATAGGAAGAAGGTAGTAAAAGGGGATGAACCCACTTGTTCATTGATTGGAGTAACAATGGAAGTTGAAAATGTTTGTGAGGGTGTGGAAGAAGGACAAAATTCGCAAAGAGAGAATATAATTTTTTCAAGATGTCGAATCAAACAAAAACCTTGTAATGTCCTTATTGATGGAAGAAGTTGTAAAAATGTTATTAGTGCTACATTTGGCAGAGGAGTTAGGAATAGAAACCTTGAAACACCCTAGACCTTACAAGTTACAATGGTTGAAAAATCATGAAGAGGTAAAGGTGAACAAACAAGTCATGGTTGCTATTGATTAGGGAAAGTATAAGGATGAAGTGGTTTGTGATGTATTCTCTATGCATGTAGGCCATATTTTGTTAAAAAGACCTTGGTTGTTTGATCGAGATGTAGTCTATGAAGGGAATAGGAACACTTATTCTTTGCGAAAAGATAGAAAAAAGATCACTTTATTTCCCTTATCCTCGAGTGAGATTTTGAGAGTTCCAAATATCTTGAAGAAAAAAGAAAAGGAAATGAGAGAGGAAATGGAAAGAAAAAAGAAGATGAGTAAGAAAAGAAATGAGGGAAAAAAAGGAGATAAGAGGAAAAGACAAAAGAATGGGGAACAAGAGGTTGAGGTGAGAGAAGAAAGAGAGGGAAAATTTTAGGAAATAAAAGAAGACAGTGATGAGAAGATAATGACCACCTCAAATTCAAGAGAAAAAGAAAAGAAAGACAAGCAAGGAACCGAGAAAAGAAAAGAGAGTGGAGCTAAAAGAAAGGAAAAATGTGGGCAGTGAAAAGAAGAATAAAGAGGTTAATGAGGGACCAAGGCTGGACATTTCACCTGCAGAATATTACTCTTGTTTGAAATCTTGTATAAGGTTTGATTCGGGGACGAATCCTTTTCAAGAAGGGGGAAATGATACAAATCGTTCCAAGCCCAAAGCTCAATCCAAAGAAGCGGGAATGGCGATAAACCTCAACTCATGGCTTCTTGGATAAAGGCGATCTTCAAGAGAATTCGCGGGACTTTACAAGATAACAAATTCAACAAGTCCAGATCCAAGAAGATTGTGAAGAAATGGAAAATAATAGGAGGGCCAAAAGACGCACAACACAAGCAATAATCCATGTAGAAGATCAAGCTAATCTTTAAACAATGATTGAAGACCAAAAAAGTAACAAGAAGAACTCAAAATGACCAACATTTCATTTGGAAGATCAAGGAGATACATGGAAAGGAAATGGAGGTCAAATGAGTAGGGATAGAAGTGCCACACAACAGAGGAAGGTGCCCAGAGCCGACCCGGCGCCAGGTAAGAATTTTAGACCCAGCGCTAGCCCTAAGCTGGCTCGATTCTATTTTGGATAGAACCAAGATGGTGCCGAGTACGTGAGTCCAAATCGGCGCCAGCCCAAGTCTCTACAACCTCGATTTTTTTCTATTTTTCTTGTTTCAGTCTTTTATATTTGTAATTCAATTTTCACAACTTTTATTATATTTTTACTTATTTAAAAAAATATAATAGGGCCTCAATACTTATATTAAGTTTTCCTAATTCTATGATTAGTTTATTAATTATTTAGGTTATGTTGGGGAACAATAAATACCCTATTATAACATTGTAAACATAACTTTTGATATTTTGGAAGGAGAATTCAGATTTTCTCTCTTGAGAGAGTTCTTGAGGCGATCCTCATGGATGATTCCATTAAACATCAATACTAAATTAAAGGATTTAGTTCCATCTTTGATCTTATCTTTAAACCTTTAGGGATAATCTCAACTCCTTCTCTATTCTATGTGCAAGGTTGCCTAGTATGTTTGATGGAACTAAGTTAGGTGCCTTCAAAATCCTATTGTTGTTGTTCTAATCTCTATTTAGTTTAGGGTGTTAAAGTGTCTTTGAAGTAGGATAGATTCACATTATCACAAGAGTGTTAATTTCTTTGTATTTTAGTATCCTTGTGTATAAGTTTGTTAGGATTCTGTTTCTTGAACTTAATCCACATTTTTGGAGTTTCCTAAGATCATATCAAGTGGTATCAAAGTTTGCATTGTATTGATTCTAATCAACCAACTTTCTTTGTGCTAAGGTATAATCTTCTTCAAGATCTATTGATTTTTAAATTTTCGTTACTTTTTCTCTTACTACTTTTGGAAGTCAAAAACTTGAAATTGTGCCATGAAAATATTGTGAATTTGACCATATATGATATATTAATGTTTAGGGAGTTATTTGGTGTGAAAATTAATTGATTCAAGGGCTCAAACAAGCTGAAATTTGCTATACAATATTGAGCTACGATATTGCACTCAATGTGTTTGATATATTATCCCAATGAATTGTGATTGCTCATACTTGACTACAAAAGTTTTCATTCATGAAGTATGATAATTAATTTGATTAGTAGAGTACATTTTTTATGTTAATTGGTGTTCTTGTTGATGCTAGATGATTTTTTTCACATTACATTTGTCTCAAGCTTGGAAATATTTACACATATTGAATTCTTACTTCTATTTCTTGAATTTGCTTATGTCATCATTTTCCTAGGTGATTGTTAATTGCTAAATTGTGTTCTTAAGGTTATGATAGCATCACCTAATTTAACAACTCTTGAAATCCATGCATTTTCTTTGTTGCACCCCAAGTATTTGATAAATTGCTTTTAAAACACCTTTCTTTCTTATCCCTTAGAATTTAGTTGACTAGTAAAACTAAATCATTTAAAGTAGGAAAGAGTTTGAAAGAACTTGAGTGTGGAATTGAGAGTTTGAACAAGGTAATAGGGAGAGCACATTGTGATAAAAGCTAAGAAAAGTGCAAACACGAGTGAAGAGTGACCACTAAAAATTGAGTGTAAACACATGAGGGAGGGAAATGAGGAAATTTTATTTTGTTATACTTAAATTTTGAGGGTACTTCTCTTGATAGGAAAAATTCACAATGGCTAGTTGGAGTGAAAGTGAAGGGTATGATAATTATGAGGAGTCTTGGTATGGTGAGAGTAGTTATGGGGAATGTAATGAATATGTGCAAGAATATAAGGAGGATGATTATGAGGGCATGGAATGTTGGGATGAACATGATAAAGGGCCAAGTACAAGTGGAAGGGAGTATGATAGCTATGAAGGAGACCTAGGGAAAATGATCAAGAATGTGAGAATTTGAATCCTATGGAAGATTGGAGTAGAAGGAGTGAAAACAATGAAGAATCTTATTCAAGTGGGGAAGGATATGGTAGTTTTAAGGAATAAAATTGGGAATATGAAGAAGAGGACATGGGAGTAAGGAATTTTGGAATGAGGAAGTTTATGTGGGAGGAGTACAAAAAACAACAAAGCATGGGATGCAAAGGATCTTGAGGGAGCATGAGTGCAAAATATGTGGGAGTTTAGAGCACACTTCCTATGATTATCCAAAAAGAGTTAAACAAAGAGGGTGGAATGTTGTGCATATGACATCGGAGGAAAGGGTACATGAGAGAAAAAGCTATAATTATTACAATAGTAGCAATGATGGCCATTATTACTACAGGTACCCAAGTTTGTCACAACAACTGAAGGAGAAAGAAGAGTCGTAAGGAAAAGGAGGAAAATCTCAAGCATCTATAAGCATGGTGCAACAAAAGAGTAGTAGAGGATAGACTTGTAAAATTTACTGTAGTACAAGCACACAAAGGTTGATTTTCCAAATAAATTAGACTATGAAAGATTTTATGAGATGTTAGAAAATGAAGAAAAAGTTGGGAAAGTTGAACAAAAGGTAATGATGAGAGTAAAAGAAGATGAATTACATAGCTTTGAGAATGAGGGGAAGCTAGAAAATAAGGCTAAGTGCCAAGGAATGCTTGATCAAAATGATGAAGTAATGCACGAAGAAGTTGATAAAAATGATGATGAGATTGATAAGAAGCTTAGTGATAATGAAGAAGAAGAAGTTGAACCATTGAGTTCAACAAATGGGGTGATTATGGAATTTTACAATATTCTCTTTTTTTTGGAGGATGAGTCAAACCTATTGGGAGTGTTAGATGAGAATGAGCAAGAAAGAGTAGAGCATAATGGTATTGAATTTATTGAGAGAGCTCTAAAAAAAAAGAAGAAAAATGAGAGTTAGCTAGAAGGGGTATATGAACAAGTGAGGAATGAAACTAGTGAGAATAAGTCATCTAGTCCAACTTTGCATGAAAACCCCAAGACTAGAGACGAAAGGAGGATAGAGAAAGGCAAAGCGTTGTTGGGATCACAAAGGTGTAGGGACATCAAATCCTACAAGTGTCTAGGATATGGGCATTCCTTCCAAGAGTGCCCAAACAAGAAGATGGTGTTTATAAATGACCAAGGAAACATCTCGTCTGGTGACGAAGAATGTGTAGAGATACTGAAGGGTAAATTTGAAGGAGAAGAAGGTAGTATAAGGAAAAATGTGATTGAATCCTCTTGTTTATTGATCGGAGTAGCAATAAAAGTTGAAAAATGCTTGTGAGGGTGTGGAAGATGGAAAAAATTCGCAAAGAGAGAATATATTTTTTTCCAGGTGTCAAATCAAACAAAAACTATGTAGTATCCTTATTGATGGAGGGAGTTGTAAAAATATGATTATTGCTACATTGGTGGAGGAGTTAGGAATAGAAACCTTGAAATACCCTAGACCTTACAAGTTACAATGGTTGAACAATTATGGAGAGGTGAAGGTGAATAAACAAGCCAATGTTGCTATTGATATGGGAAAGTATAAGGATGAAGTGGTTTGTGATGTATTTCCCATGCGTATAAGGCATATTTTGTTAGGAAGACCTTGGTTGTTTGATAGAGATGCAGTCCATGAAGGGAATAGGAACACTTATTCTTTGAGAAAAGATGGAAAGAAGATCACTCTACTTCCCTTATCCCCTAGTGAGATTTCGAGAGATCAAAATATCTAGAGAAAACAAGAAAAGGAAGGGAGAAAGAAAAAGGAAAGAAAGAAGAAGATGAGTGAGAAAAGAAATGAGGAGAAAAAATGAGAGAAGAAGGAAGGACAAAAGAATGGAGAATAAGAGGTAAGGTGAGGTGAGAGAAGAAAGAGAGGTAAAAATTGAGGAAATAGAGGAAGATGGGGATGAGAAGATAATGACCACCTCAAATTCGAGAAAAAGAGAAAAGTGAGACAAGCAAGAAAATGAGAAAAGAAAAGAGAGTAGAGGTGAAAAGAGAGGAAAAATGTGGATAGTGAAAAGAAGAATCAAACAGGTTAATGAGGGATCAAGGTAGGATATTTTACCTACATAACATTACTCTTGTTTGAAATCTTGTACAGGTTTTGATTCGAAGAAGAATCATTTTCAAGATGGAGGAAATGGTAGGAATCACCCCAGGACTAAAGCTCAATCCAAAGAAATAGGAAGGGCGATCAAGCCTCAACTCATGGCTCCTTGGATAAAGACCATCTTCAAGAGGATTCAAGGAAATTTAGAAGACAACAAATTTAACAAGCCCAGGTCCAAGAAGATTGTGAAGAGATGGGTAGTAAAGAGAGGGTCAAAAGATGCACAACATAAGCAATAATCCTATGGAAGATCGAGTCAATCTTTAAACAAGGATTGAATGCCAAAAGGGTAACAAGAAGAGCTCAAAAAGACCAACATTTCATTTGGAAGATCAATGGGATACATGGAAAAGAAATAGAGGTCAAATGAGGAGGGATAGAAGTGTCACCAAATAGAGAAAGGCGCCCAGAGCCGACTCGGTGCCAGGTAAGAATTTTGGACCTGGAACTAGCCCTAAACTGGTGCGATTTTGTTTTGGACAGAACCAAGACGGCGCCAGGTACGTGAGTCCGAATTGGTGCTAGCCTAAGTCTGTACAACCTCGAATTTTTGCTATTTTTCTTGTTTCAGTCTTTTACATTTGTAATTCTATTTTCACAACTTTTATTATGTTTTTACTTATCTAAAAACATGTAATAGGGCCTCAGTACTTATATTAAGGTCCCCTAATTCTATGATTAGTGTACTAATTACTTAGATTATGTTGGGGGACAATAAATACCCTATTATAACATTGTAAACATAACTTTTGATATTTTAGAAGGAGAATTCAGATTTTCTCTTTCTAGAGAGAGTTCTTGAGGGTTATCCTCATGGATGATTCCATTAAACATCAAGACTAAATCAAAGAATTTAGTCACACCTTAATCTTTCCTCTAATCCTTTGGGGATAATCTCAATTCCTTCTCTATTCTATGTGTTAGGTTACCTAGTGTGTTTGATAAGCTTGAGTTAGGTGCTTTCAAATTCCTATCGTTAGTGTTCTAATCTCTAGTTAGATTAGGGTGTTAAAGTGTCTTTGAAGTATGATAGATTCACATTATCATAATAGTGTTAATTTTTTTTTGCATTTTAATGTTTTTGTGTGTAAGTTTGTTAGGGTTCTTGTTTTTTAGCCTAATTCACATTTGTGGAGCTTCCTAAAATCATATCACTAACACTTTCAGAAACACTCTAAGACTTTTGAAAAACAAAAATCCCTCATCCACATTGTGCTTCAAAGTGAGATTTATTATTCCAAAGATAAAAAGATAAAAAAAAAAAACTCTAGCTGGTGTATATCTGCTCAATCTGTGAGCTATTTCTACATTTTCTTTGTGATTTATTTTGTTTCAAGGTTTGGGAAGTAAAACCCAGTTGTGTCAGCCTTGATTGTTGTGTGTAAAGAGGTTGGGTGTAAAACTAAGTATGGTGATCTTCTTGTGTAAGATTGGTGTTACTTACCATTATTGATTTGGGAAAAAAGATTTTAGTGGTTGTATTGAAATCCTTAAGTGTGTGCTAATGGTAGTGGATGTAGATCAGTTGAGGATTGAACCCCTATAAATCTTTGAGTCTAATTTCTTGCATTTAATCTGAATGTTGTAACTACATTTTTCGCTATTCATCAGATTAGAAAAACTTTACACTTGTCCTTTCAATCATTGATCTGATTTAAGACTTTTATATTTCATAGTCAGTCGGCTATTGATATCTTAACTGCCCATCTTAAATTTGGACTATCTACTACTCTTCATTTAATGCAGGTTTGAAAGATCTCTGACTGGATACTTAAAGTTGCACAACAAATTTTTTTTTAACACATATATATTTTGGCTCCTTCTTTACAAGTTATCAAAAGACTTTGAAAATTTGTATTTGTTTGCCATGAATAATATTCACCCCCTCTAAGATTTATCATCATCTATTCACAATAAATTATATTATCTCTCTTTAGACCCATTTGATCCTATATATTTTAATAATTTTTTACAAAACTCATTTGTGAGATAAATTCTCTTAGTGCACTGCTAAAAGTTTTGTTAGTGTTGTGCCCTAAGGGTAATTACTTGTACTTTCTATATGACACATTTATTTTATAATACACATTATTATTTATCTTTCAGTTTATTTTCTTTACTTTCATGTAAAATAACTGTTAGATAAAGTTCCTAATACAACACTGTGTTAAGGAAATCATGATAGAGATCATGATGTGAAATTCCTACTATATTGTATAGTGTTAGTACTTAAATAATCCCTAGTCATAGTATTAATGAGATATGATATCATTAATACGTTAAGACTAACACATGTTAGACTTCCTAATCTGATCAGGTGGTGGTTCTCATATCCGTAAGTCTTGAAATACTCAAAGTTAACACGTGGATACTTGATTAATAGAACAAGTGCATTGGATGACCTAAATATGAGATAATCACATGGATAACTATGTAGTGCTAATGATAAAATCTCGTTATAGCAAACGTGCAAGTATTCTTAGACTTAAGATCTCCAAGGTACTTTATTTGCAAAGCATAGTATTTTGATTCCAATCTCTAGAGCCAAATCGAGGGCCGCCTATAGGATGGATATTGGGTACAATGTGAGGTAAACAAAAGTAATTGAGATGATAAATAAAAGATTCATCACTCCTAATAGTAGGGACGAATATTTCACGGCCACTTATTGGAATTACTATTCGTGAAATCCTTGGCCAAGGTGATTCTGTATTGGAAATCGTTCCAATTGATACACATGTAGAGTTGGGAATTCTTGGTACAAGTACTAATATATTTGGACCATAATTAATGTATATTTTTTGAAGGGAGTTGACGCTAATTCTGTACTCCAAACTGAATGAGATATTGTATGGTGAAAGAAATTTATTACATTGTAGTTTGTTATTGAAGGGTTCATGTTAACCTACTTGGCTTCTTGGACTCTTGGGTGGTCATGATGTATTGTGAGATATTGCTCATGATCTGCTGAATATGGCTTTTTTAATTGAAGAATTAATAAATCAATCCTGTTTAGAATTAATACGTTAATTATAAATTAGTAATGATTATTAATCTCAAAGACGTTTGGATTAATTCATATTCGCTACCAATAGACCAGGAAACCTAATAGGTCACACACAATAAAGGATTAAGTACTCAATATGTTATTTTATAATATTATGGGCTTAATTATGAGAAATAAAAGTAATTGTGGTCAAATTATAATTAGTTATAATTTTAGGCCAAATTGTAATTGCTAAAACTTATGGTTTCCAATTGCAATTTAAGAATTCTAATTTGATTAGAATTCACAGAAACGTGTTTCCGCAAATTTTAATGATAACACCAGAATTAAAAAGGCTGGATATATTTTGATATATGATGAGAACGGTTCTCACGGCTTTAGAGAAAAATAACATAGAACACACACAAAAAAACTTCCTCTCTCTCTCATTTTTCTGTTTTAGAAAATACAGAAACAAACCCTAGCCATCAAGAGAGTCTTCTAGCAGAGACTTGTTTTGCTTGCTTGAGTCCCTCGTGTGGATACTATTGGGCCAACCTCACACTGAGATTGGGGTGGCTCGTCTTGGACGCCGGTGTAGACTGGTTCTTGGAATGAGTGTATCTAGTTCTCACCTCAGTCATTCAACGTGAAGAGAGAGTTTTGAACGATAGAGGTAAAACTTGTATTTTTCTTTTGCCTGCTTAAATCATATGCATGTGATCTTGGGCTGGGATTTCTATTTTTCTGCTGTTATAAGTGTTATAGTATATCTGAAATCCCTACAGTGGTATCAGAGCTTGTTTGCTTGTGATTTTAATGGGTTTAATTTATGCTATGAAATTGTTTCATCCATGATTCGGGGCATTATTTGTCGCTGGTTTTGAGACTGTGAAGATATTTCACGTTGTGATCATGGTTTCTAAAAATTGTTTTTGTTTTATTTCCTTGCCTATGTCTAAAATTGTTTCACGCACATAGTTGGATTATAAAAAATTGATTCTATTATGGGTCATAATTCTTGCAGAGAAAATGTTTTTCTATGTTTGTTTCTTAACTGAAAAAACAGAAATTGTCTTCCTGAAGCTGTCTTGTTTCCTGAACAAGTTTTGATTTGTTTTGGTTTTGTTTTATTGGAAAATGATTTCAATCAAATTCATAGAAACGGCAAAGGAGATTAGAATGTATAGAGTATTGTTCTCTGAAGTTGTCGTAGAAGACTTGAAGTTTTGTGCCTAGAAATCATTTCTGGAAGACGAAGAAGAAAGAAAAAAAAAGCATTTTTTTTTTTTTGCCCAAGCCATGGCTTGAGGCACATTTGGTCTTAAGCCACAGCTCGAATGGGCTTTTGAGGCTCACACGGGGAATGCTTTTTTGGATCATGGGGATCATCCTCCCAGGATAAAACTTTGTCCTTTTGTGGGCTTCATATATAAAAAAAAAAAATTCTTTCAATTGACTTTCGGTTTTGTTTTTATGGCCCACGAGTTGTTTTTTTTTTTGTTTTTTTTTAATGCCTAAAGCTTCCCAGAAATTATGTTTTGGAACTAACCAATATTAATTTCTAAAATTGGTTTTGGAAATTAATATATATTATTTAAAATAGTGATTTTAGATATGTAAAAAATAATAATAAGTTTTTTTTTTATTAATTCTCATTTTGAGAATTAAATATAATTATGATTAGTTTTCATTTGGGACCCATGATTTAGGATAAAATTATATTTTGAAAATTAATATATTTTCTAAAATATTGATTTTAGATTATATATTATTATTTAATTCTTAAAATATAATTTTAGCAATTAATAAATTTTCTAAAATATTGATTTTAGATTTTATCCTAATAAAATTTCTAGAATTTGATTTTAGAAATTAAATCTAAAATATTGATCTTAGATTTTATCTTAATTGAATTTCTAGAATTTGATTTTAGAAAATAAATCTAAATTTATTTTATTTTTCCAAAATAGAGATTTTGGAATAATAAAATTATATGTTTAATTTTGTTTAAGCATAATTACTGGCATGGTGGATGGTTATGGACTAAAACCAAATTATATCTGAACGTGCAGTTTACAGTTTTAATTTTTATTAAATAGGACCTGTGAGTCATGCATTTTCTAAAATTCTTGTGTAATTCTCTTCGCATCTAACTCCTCTTGAATGTAACTTGAGATTTCTCTATTTAGAAAATTTATGTAATTAGATTACATAGGTTAGATAGGGATAGAATTATTTTAATTTTGGAGATAGCGACCAAAATAAGGCGAGAGGGTAAGACTTTCTACTTAAAACATGCATGAACACATAGAGTTAACCATATTAATTTCCTTTTGGCTTGAGAAAATTAATTTAGGAAAAGTCCATAACTATACCACGTAATCACTTTATTATCATGATTATCAATTTATGTGATTTATTGATATCTTTATGCATGTCATTTGATGAAATCACTAAAAAGAATAAATTCCTCATTTAATATTAAACCTAATTTATCCCGTTAATATAGTAAGAACGAGAGTCTTTTTTCGAGACTAGATTGTTAGGCTAACCCAAGCTTACTCGACATTGGGCATGTTCAAGTTATTAATGGGTCAAGTTTAACTAAATTCTTTATCCCAATTGAGCTAACTCAAGTATAAAGAAATTTAGAATAATAAAATTATATGTTTAATTTTATTTAAGCATAATTACTGGTATGGTGGATGGTGATGGACTAAAACCAAATTACATCTATTCATGCATTTTACAATTTTGGTTTTTATTAAATAGGATTTGCAAGTCCTGCAGTTTCTAAAATTCTTGTGTAATTCTTTTATCATCTTACTCCCCTCGAATGTAACTTAAGGTTTCTCTATTTAGAAAATTTATGTAATTAAATTACATAGGTTAGATAGGGATAAAATTATTTTAATTTTGGAGATTGTGACCAAAACAAGGCGAGAGGGTAAGATCTTCTACTTAAAACATGCATGAACACATAGGGTTAATTATGTTAATTTTCTTTTGGCTCGAGAAAATTAATTTAGGGAAAGTTCATAACCATACCACGTAATCGCTTTATTACCATGATTATCAATTTATGTAATTTATTGATATATTTATACATGTCATTTGATGAAATCACTAAAAGGAATAAATCCCCCAATTAATATTAAACCTAATTCCTTTTGTTAATATAGTAAGAATGAGAGCCCTTTTTTGAGACCAGGTTGTTAGGCTAACCCAAGCTTACTCGACATTGGGCATGTTTAAGCTATGGAATTAAATTTTTATGGAATTAAATTCCTTATTAATGTGTTGGATTTAACTAAATTCTTTATCCTAATTGGGCTAACTCAAGTATAAAAAAATTTAGAGGAAATATTAGGGTATCCCAAAAGGTTTTAAGATTAAAAGATGTTAATCACCCAAAGATCAAGTAATTACATACGGTGTAATTAGTATTGGATACCTACCATTGAACTCAAGGTGGCTTGTTGGGCAAACCCAATGTTATTTTTGAGGAATTTAGATATCGATCCACTAAGAAAGCTTCCAACAGGCTTTCCCGAATCAATAGTGGGGTTATTGGTTTGAGTAAAATAGTGGAACAATAATTCGATTAATTAAAGACCTAATTATTTGCATTATATGTGTATATACAGCTAGTTAATGTTCTCTATTTTTACATCTAGGTCACATGCATCATGTCAACTAACCTAAACTTACGTAGCATCTTGGAGACCAACAAACTAACTGAATCTAACTATCTCGACTGGTATAGAAGCTTGAGAATAGTTCTCAAGTCAGAAAAGTATCTCTATATGCTAGATGTTCCTATTTCGCTACCACCAACTCAATATGCTCATGTTGATGAGCATGCTATCCACAAGCACAAGGAGGACAATGACACGGTATTTTGTATCATACTGGCATTAATGATTCCTGAGCCGCAAAAACAACATGAGCATATAGATGCTCAATCAATGATTCTCTATCTTCGAGAGCTATTTGACGCTCAATCTAGAACATAGAGATATAAGATCTCGAAGCAACTATTCCGTTGCAAAATGGTTGAGGGTGCTTCTGTGGCTACTCATGGGCTGAAGATGCTAGGCTTGATTGAGAAGCTTAAATCTCTTAGGTTCGTGATGGATCATAAATTAAGTGTTGACTTAATTCTACAATATTTTCCTAATGGTTTTTCACAATTTGTGATTAACTATAAGATGAACAAGATTGAGTCCACAATTATTGAGTTGATCAATTTTCTCAAGACTGCGGAATCCTCTATAAAGAAGGATTCCAATGCGGTGTTGATGGTAAAATCTTCTTTTTCCAAGAAGAAAGTTCAAATGAAGAAGAAGAAGGCTCCCACTAAGCCCAAACGTGGTGTGAAGAAGAAGGATGCAGCCACCAAAGGCACATGCCATCACTGTGGCAAAATGGGCCATTGGAGGTGCAACTGCAAAGCCTATTTAGAGACCGTCAAGGAAAAAAAAGCAGAAGGAAAAGCTTGCAGGCCTTCTACTTCTACTCCTAGTATTTTTATGATTGAGATAAATACTACATTTAGAGATAAGATATAGGTATTGGATATCGGATGTGGATTTCATTTGTGTAATAACTTGTAGGGATTAGAGGGTAGTAGAAGGCTAGAGAAAGGCGAGGTGGACCTGTATACTGCAAATGGAGTAAAGGTTGCTACACTTGTTGTGGGGACACATGAGCTGACCCTGCCTTCAGGATTAGTTTTAGAATTGAAAAACTATTATTTTGTCCAAATGAAAAATATTATCTCAATTGCATGCTTAGACTTGTATGTTTCATTTGATATTTAAGAATAAATGTTGTTCTTTTTCATTAAATGATATTCATTATGATCCTATAACTTTGGTTAATGGTTTATATATTCTAGACATGGATAATCTAATTCTCAATATAAACAATAAAAACCAAAGTTTGATAACTTAAACACTTCTTGCTTATGGCATTGCCGTTTAGGCCATATAAACAAGAATCATGTTCCTAAGTGACATAAGCTTAGTGACTTATGATCATTTGATTATGAATCATATAGTACTTGTGAGTCTTGTTTACTAGGTAAAATGGCTAAAATCCTTTTTTTTTTTTGGAAAAGGAGAAAGGACCAAAGAGTTATTAGAACTCATACATTCTGATGTATGTAGCCCAATGGCTATACAAATAAGAGGAAGTTATAACTATTTCATAACCTTTATCGATGATTTTTTACGATATGAATATTTGTATTTAATGAAATACAAATCTAAAGCTTTTGAAAAGTTCAAAGACTTCAAGAATGAAGTAGAAAAATAATTTTGCAAAAGTATTAAGATTCTAAGATCGGATCGAGGAGGTGGATACTTAAATCAAGAGTTTCAGGGTTATCTTAGAGATAATGGGATTTTATCTCAATGGACTCTACTACATACACCTCAACATAATGGTGTATCTGAGAGAAGGAATTGAACTCTTCTAGACATGGTACAGACCATGACGACTTCTGCAGACTTGCCAAAATCGTTTTGGAGGTACGCACTAGAGACTTCTGTTTATATTCTAAATAGAGTTCTGTAAAAAATGGTTGATACCACCCTATTTGAGATGTTCTTCGGCAAGAAACCAAAGTTATTTTATTTGAAAGTATGGGGTTATCCTGCTTTTGTCAAAAGGCGACAGTTAGACAAATTTAATAGTAAGTCTGACAAGTGTTTGTTTGTGGAATATCTGAAAGAATCTTTCAGGTATTACTTCTGTTGGGGATATGCCCTAGAGTCAATTTGTACTTATACAATTGTCATTATGTTTTATATAATAATATGAGGCTTTCCTTTCCATGAATAGTGAGTTTTGTTTTGTTGGTCATCAAGTACGTGACTTGATAGTAAAACCCTACAATGAATACAATGACTATTCTAAAACTGTCCCTAATCGATTATTATTATTGGAATAATAATAAATTAAGATTAGTATGTTTGTGACTTGATGGCTATGTTTTACTGGCCATGGATATTTGTGATATCGAGTCAAGACATAAATAAATGTTAGAGAACATTGCATTGGACATGACCCACTGTGAGAGTACTTCATGGAATATGTCATAAGTACTTTCTAGCTATAATAATATTGAAAGTCCTTCGACCTAAATTCATCATAGTTTCCTACTTGATAAATTCTATATTTTGACATTGTCTAAAGTTGTCTTTAACCAGATAATAAATTAGACTACTGTTGGATATAGAATAAATCAAGGAGAGGAATATGATTGATTGTGAAGGAATTTGTCCCTCTCAATTATGTGAGAGATATCCATGGGCCCCTTGATAAGTTAGACTGTTAAAAATGCATGGCCGTGCTTAAATATATCAATCTAAGATTGATATCATTTGTTTGAACAGTCTACTATGAAATCAAGAAATAATTGATTAAGCTTAATAAGGATGACATGCTCCGTGCCTTATGCTTAATTTGGATATCATGTGACAAAAGGACTAAATATAAAATTATGGTTTGGTTCAAAGAGATCACCGATCTTCATTTAACCTGGATAGTTATAATGTTTTGCTAGAAACCGCTTATAACTTGTGGGCCATTTAAATATGATTTAGGCACACTGCCAGTGTTAAATGAACCTATAGGGTCACACAATAAGCGAACTTGTTAGGTTATTTTTCTGGTGACCAGGTTCGATGAATCTGGATGATATCCAGATTATAAGAATCTGACTCGGTAAATTAATTAGTTAAATTACCGAGATAATGGCAAAATCTTATCATATCAGTTTAAATTTAATTTGAATTTAAATTAGAATATGATAAGATATTATTAGGGTTGGACTCTAAGAGGTTCGGGGGTTTTTAAGAAAACCCTAGCCGTCTTTTCAAAAGTCCAATTTTTTGGTTGAGAACATTCGTGCCATTCTCTACCAGAAAAAAAAAACTCCTCTCAAACCCTAGGCGCTAGCACTCCCCGGGTATCGAGTGAGTTCGCGGTGTGTATCCGATAGAGGACGTTCGCATACTGCAACGTCTGGTGATTGTTCGGGTTGAACGTACAACAGCGCAACCAGAATCGAAGGATTTCGATTACAGCAACCAGAGGTAATTCTTAAAGCTTAGATCTTCTTAATCGTTTACTTGGGTCCTCGGGAGGGATTCGTAGATGTTTTCCGCGTTTAGGAGTTCACGAATCCTAACAACTTCTATCTTCCCTCCGAAAATAAAGTGTTTTTTTCAAAGTATATTATTTTCTTAGAGAAGGACCACATGCTGAAAAGGGATAGTAGGAGTAAAATTGAACTTAGTGAAGTTCAAGAAGAACAAACAAATAAGGATCAATTATTTGATCCCATATCTATTGAGAGAATAGATGAACCTTCTATCGCACAAGATCCTCGCAGGTTCAGTAGGATATGTGTGGCACCTGAGAGATATGAATTTCTCATAAGTGACCACAATGACGTATTGTTTATAGATGAAGATGAGCCTACTACCTATAATGAAGTTCTGAACAACTTAGAATCTGACAAATGGCTTGAGGCTATGAAGTCAGAGATGGATTTCGTGTACGACAACTAAGTATGGACTTTGGTTGATCCACCCAAAGGAATTAAACCTATTAGGTGAAAATGAGTTTTCAAGAAGAAAATTGACATGGATAGTAACATAGTTACTTATAAAGCACAACTAGTGGCTAAGGATTATCGTCAATAATATAGTATTGACTATGACGAAACCTTCTTACCAGTAGTCATGCTAAATTCCATTAGGATACTCCTAGCTATTGCCGCTCATCATGATTATAAGATTTGACAAATGGATGTGAAAACAGCTTTCCTAAATAAAAATCTGATTGAGGAAGTGTATATGACACAACCTGAGGATTTCACATCCAATAATAGCACAAAAGTGTGTAAGCTGCAAAGGTCCATTTATGGACTTAAGCAAGCTTCTAGGAGTTGGAACATCCGTTTTGATGAAACAATCAAAGAGTTTAGTTTAATTCAAAACATAGATGAGCCTTGTGTCTACAAAAAGGTTAGTGGGAGTGTAATCGTTTTCTTATTACTTTATGTAAATAACATATTGCTAATAGGAAACGATGTACATGTCCTTCAATCAATTAAAGTTTGGTTGTTCAAGAAATTCTTCATGAAAGACCTTGAAGAAGCAACCTACATTCTTAGAATAAGGATTTATAGAGATAGGTAAAAAAGGTTGTTAGGTCTTTCACAGTCTACATATATAAACAAAGTGTTAAAGAGGTTTAGTATGGATCAATCCAAAAGGGAATTCTTACCCATGACACATGGAATAAGCCTTTCAAAAGCGATGTCTTCCCAGACACAAGTTGAAAGGGATCACATGAGTAAGATTCCATATACTTCGGCAGTTGGATCTATCATGTATGCTATGATATGTATGAGGCTCGATATATCTTATGCTTTTAGTTTAACGAGAAGATACCAATCTAACCCTAGTGGAGGTCATTGGCCGGTTGTAAAGAACATCCTTAAGTACTTATGAAGGACTAAGGATGTGTTATTAGTTTATAGAGAAGGTGATTTGAAAGTAAATGGGTATACTAATGCCAGTTTTTAATTTGACAAAGATGATTTCAAATCATAATCCGACTATGTGTTTACATTGTGTAGAGGGGCAATAAGTTAGAAGAGTTCCAAACAAAAAACTATTGCTAACTCTACGACATAAGTTGAGTACGTAGCTGCTTCTGAAGCAACTAAGGAAGCTGTTTAGATCAAGAAGTTTGTGACGGAACTAGGTGTGGTCCCTAGCATTGTTGGTCTAATATCTTTATATTGTGACAACAAGGGAGTCATTGTACAAGCAAAGGAGCCACGGTCTTACTAACGATCCAAACACGTACTACGACGCTACCATTTGATCCGGAAGATCATAGATAGGAATGATGTAAAGATAGAGAGAGTTCCCACGGATGAGAACATAGCTGACCCACTTACAAAAGCACTATGATAGAAGAAACATGATAGGTATGTTGAGCCATTCGGTATTAGATACATGAATGGCTGACTCTAGTGCAAGTAGGAGTTTGTTAGTGTTGTGTCTTAAAGGCAATCACTTGTACTTTGTATATGGCACATTTGTTTTATAACACATGACATTATTTATCTTTCAGTTTGTTTTCTTTACTTTCATGTAAAACAACTATTAGATAAAGGCTTTAGAATAACACTGTGTTAAGAAAATCATGATAGAGATCACGGTGTGAGATTCCTACTACATTGTATATGTTAGTACTTAAATAATAAGACATCATTAATACATTAAGATTATACATGTTAGACTTTCTGATTTGATTAGGTGGTGGTTCTCATATCCGTGAGTCTTGAGATACTCAAAGTTAACACATGGATACTTGATTAATAGAATAAGTGCATTGGATGACCTGATTATAAGATAGTGACATGAATAACTATGTAGTGCCAGTTATATAATCTTGTTATAACAAACGTGCAAGTATCTTTAGACTTGAGATCTCCAAGGTACTTTATTTGTTGAGCATTGTACTTTGATTCCAATCTCTAGAGCCAGATCGAGGGCCGCCTATGGGATGGATATTGAGTACAATGTGAGTTTAACGAAAGTAGTTGAGATGGTCAACAAAGGATTCACCATTCCTAACAATAGGGGTGAATATCTCACGGCCACTTATTGGAATTACTACTCGTGAAATCCTTGGCCAAGGTGATTGTATATTGGAAATAGTTCCAATTGATACACATGTAGAGTAGGGGATTCCTGATACTAGTACTAATATATTCGAGCCAGAATTAATGTATATTCTGGATAGAGTTAGCGCTAATTCCGTACTTTAAACCGAATGAGATATTACATGGTGAAAGGAATTTAGTGCACTATAGTTTGTTATTGAAGGGTTCATGTCAAGCCACTTGACTTCCTGGACTCTTGGGTGGTCATAATGTGTTGCTAGATACTGCTCATGATTTATTAAATATGGGTTTATTAATTGAAGAATTAATAAACCAATCTTGTTTAGAATTAATACGTTAATTCTAAATTAATAAAGATTATTAATCTCAAATGCGTTTGAATTAATTCATATTCGCTATCAATAGACTGAGAAACCTAATAGGTCACACACAATAAAGAATTAAGTACTTAAGATGTTATTTGATAATATTGTGAGGTTAATTGTGAGAAATAGAAGTAATGGTAGCCAAATTATAATTAGTTACAATTTTGGACCAAATTGTAATTGCTAAAACTTATAGTTTCCAATTGCAATTTGAGAATTCTAATTTGATTAGAATTCACAGAAACGTGTTTCTGCAAATTTCAGCGATAACTCCGGAGTTAAAAAAGCTGGATATATTTTGATATATGATGAGAATGGTTCTCACGGCTTTAGAGAAAAAAACACAGAACACACACAAAAAAACTTCCTCTCTCTCTCTCTCTCTCTCTCTCTCTCTCTCTCTCTCTCTCTCATTTTTCTGTTTTAAAAAATACAGAAACAAACCCTAGTTGTCAAGAGAGTCTTCTAGCATAGACTCATTTTGCTTGCTTGAGTCCCTCGTGTGGATACTATCAGAGCCAATCTCACACTGAGATTGGATGGCTCGTCTTGAATGCCGAAGTAGGCTGGTTCCTGGAATGAGTGTATTTGGATCGCGCTTTTGTCATTCAACGTGAAGAGAAAGTTTTGAACGACAGAGGTAAAACCCGTATTTTTCTTTTGCCTGTTTAAATTATAGGCATGTGATCTTGAGTTGGGATTTCTGTTTTTCCGCTGCTCTAAGTGTTATAGTATATCTGAAATCCCTACAAGTTTGTCATAGCTTGCCTAGTGAGCAAAAGAGCATTTCAGCTTATGAGGCTGGTCGATTCAGCTTGAAACCCCTCGACAGGAAACTGATTGCAGAAGTTGGTCACGAGCCTATCCTCCATATGAGACACTTCCAGGCTAGTTTCATGAACTTGCTCCCTTAGTTTTTATAGAGTCATTACTCTAATTAACTCAAATTCACTCCTTGCAGGCAGAAAAAAGATTACCGGAGACATTGATTGATCAAGTTCTTCGTCCTAGTGATAATAGTAGACCAAAATCATATGTTTGATGGTGCTCAGATCAGATGAGGATTTCAGACTAGACTCTTTCCAGAAGGGAAAGCAATCAATGGAAGTTTTTCTCAACAAAATTTTTGCTGCTGGAATAGTACACAAGGTTTTATGTTGTCTACAAAACGGTTGTTTTTTTTTTAATCTATTTTTGTCCCTTCTAATTTTGAATTTTCTCTACATTGTTGTATTTAGAATTAGATTTGTAGATGAGTGATATAATTATCTGTTTCACCTTTAGCTATTCTAGTAATATTGTGCTACTAATATTTATTTGTGACTCTGATAATGTAACTATTGAGAATATATTGCCAAGCTTTTTTTTTTGGGTGGGGTAACTGAAACCTCCCTCCAAAGACCGAATGAAACTTAATTTTGATGCATCTTATGTGGAAACTTGTGTAGTTATGTATAAAAAATTATGGTGAATTTTTTTTGAGCGTGGTAGGATTTAAAATTTATTAATAACACTTTCTTTATTGAAGCTTTGGGAGTAGTTCAAAGTACTAAGATTATATAAGGACGTCCTAAATGTTATTTAAGTTTTGAATGAACACTATGTAGCTAAGGAATAGAAGGGGAAAAACTTCACAAATGAGGGGAGATTTTTATTGCCCGAATGGCCAAATTGTAAAATAGTTTATACCTCCTAAACTTGTAATTTTTCTACTCATAATTTCGCTAAATGGGCTAGAGAACATAATTATTTTGGCTATTGTCTCTTTTCTTTCTTCCCTCCTCTGTTGTGTGATAGAGGGGGACAATTTCTGAATTGTGTGATCCTTCTTTAGATGAATGCAATTAATCCTTTAATTTTTTTTTTTGAAAAAGGTAATAATGTATTATATTTGTCCAAATATAAATAATTAATTAAAATTATACTATAAATAATTAGTTAAGATTGTATTTCGATAAAGATTGGATTGAAATGATTCTTAAAATTTAATAAAATATTATTAAATATAGGGTATATATAGGATTTAAATATTAATAAAAAATAGAAAATATAATATATTATGAGTATATAATAATTTTTAAAAAAAAATTATTTATATTAAAATTATTTTAATTAAATTGAAGTTTTGAATTGAATTGAGTCTCAATCTAAATAAAACTTTTGTTTATTTTGTTTATTGCATTTCTTGCGTTGCACGTGGCCCAATAGTCGTTTTCTAATGGGCCACGGCTCCGCTTCATAGCAATTCTTCTCTCCTTCATCGGAGCCTCTATAAAGCTCAGGCACGCATCTCCAACGACCTTCCCTTGCTAAGTGCCGCAAGAAAAACAGAGCAAATCTCAAGCCCGCTTCATCAAATTCGCTGAAGTTGAAGGTGCTACGTCCATATTTATGCATATATATTTGTTCCTGTTTGTGGGTTTCAATTTTTCTTTTTCTTCCTGGTCTGATCTTTGAGTATTTTGATTTTCTGTATTCGTCTCTGATGTGGCATTCGTGATATATGAAATATATAGAAAATTTTCGACTTTGTAGAGAGTGTAAGATTTTTATTTGGGAATTTTCAAGGAAGAAAACGAAACGATTCAAAAAATGTGTGCTAATTGTGGATGTTGGCTAGATGTTATAGTAAATGTTTAGCTAAAGAAGCTGAAATTTTTGCAGTCTCTATATTGGTATCTTGAAGTTCTTTTTTAAGAGAGTTTCCTGCACAATGTGCATGAATAGTCAATTGATGAATTTGGCAAATGTGCAGAAGCCAATTGATGAACCTTTCTGGTCTAGAAAGACTTTAGATTAGCTTCATTGATATATACCTGTTAAAAGGAAAAAGTAAATCCTTGTTCATGAGTAATGTAATTGCATTGGTTGCTGTGTAAATCAACCTTGGATTTTTACCTGTTAATGTTGAAGTACTACCTCGTCAAAAGTTTATGCCATCAGAGAGGAGTATAACTAATTCCTTAGGTACCCTGACATACATTAACTTCACGTTTTCCATAATAATGTACACTTCTTGTTTTGCTGCAAGATTGCATATTTGCATTACCCACCCAAGTTAGTCTCGACTGTTGATAAAAACAAAATACCCTTTCCTTTTATTCTATATATTTGGATAGATTTTAAATTTTAGTAGTCTTTGTCCCTTATTCTTTCTAATATTTCCTTTCTTCCAAATGTAATGTCACAATTTCCTTCAATATCCAATTTGGGGACAAAGGGAATTGGAATTCAATTTGAAGGGGGGTAGTAGTTCTGAAATTGGAAAAGTTATTGTGATCACTGTACTAACATCAAGAGAGTTAATGCAACTTGGAAATTTTATTGAGGTTGGTATAGCTTCATAAATAAGACTTGCAGCCCTTATTATGAGAAGCTTTAATGTCTGTCCCTGTAAATTTTCCCTTATTAGATGCTGTAGCATAGTTTGAACATCCATTATTAGTCTTTTTTTTGGGCCAATTGGGGAGTTAGTAGTTTTGCATACTATTCTGATGAAACTGTCATGTGAGCGAGAGAAATTAAATATCTGCATCTTCTATTTGTAGCTTCTTTTTTGAGCGTTGATGGGTTTAGCTAAGTGCCAGGTCACAAAGTTACGTCCACAGGCATAGGCAAACATAAAAATTCTCAATAACAAACTGTTAGTTAATTTTTCTATTCTTCTGTAGTAATGTTTATTATGAAGTTGAGATTTGGCACATGCTGCATAAAGTTTAATGTTAAGCTTCTTATGTTTCTGCACACTTAGGATGCTTCACCAGTAAGTTATCTTTGGCTCCTTGTAATGGGAAGAATTCTATGTGGCATGACAAGTTCGGGGGTTAACTAAGTGGGACAGGAATAGTAACAGATAATACTGAAATGAGGACAGCACAAGTTTATATGCTTAGAGTTTCAGGCTTGGCATTTGTCACTTCTAATATTAATTTTCACATTTTTATTGTGCTATAGGATGATTCAATTGCTAAACTTCAAAAATGAATATCATTTTATATAAAACATGATAATCTCATTGAAGAATATCTTGCTCATAATCCTTCAAACCAAGCTAGGGTGAATGTTGCATGCAGATTTTTATACAAGAGGTGTAATCAATTTTGGCAACACATCAAACACTCATACCATTGCTCAGGATTTATACATTTGATGCTTATAAACTACAAGTTTATTTGTTCCATTTCATTTTGGTATTTCCCTATTTAAGGGTCCATCATACATCTGCTATGTTCCTTTTGATTGCTCTGCAGTCCCATTTTTCATGTTTTAGATCCATCATTTAGTGCTTGGGGAGCCTGATTCCTTTCAGGGTTTCTGCTTTTGCTTTTCATGGAAAAGGCACACTGCATATACTGGTTTTCCTTGTATTGTAATTTCTGAAGAATAGGCTCTTCCATCATAACCATTTACTGTCGATAATGCATCCCCCTTTTTAAAATGATTTGAAATATGCAGGCAATTTTTGTTGCAGGCTTCTATTATTTTCAATAGCCCACCCAACTGGATTCAAGTTTTGCCTCTGAAAGAGCTATTCAGAAATTTCTGTTCCTTCCCTTAGTCATTTAACTCCCATTGTCCCTATTCTTGGTGCTCTTCAGCATCTATATTTCCTACCATGTGTTATATTAGTGTCAGATTATATGGAACTAAAGTAATCTGGGATTTGTCTCTCAGTTGGGTTATTAGCTTGAGTGCCAAAGGGTTGCCTGGTTTGATTAGGGCTTGAAAGGTGGAAATTTGAAGGTTATGGGCTAAGCTGATTTCAAATGGTTCTGCCAATATTTCCTTGCGTCTAGATTGCTATGTTAAGATGGCATGAAACATAAAGGGAATCATAGAACTTCCAGAAGAAAGATCCTATGGTCAAAGAAATTGGCAATCGGGGAACATTGTGTTTGTACTAAAAGAATTATATGAGTTAATATTAATTTTATAATCTAATACCTACAGTTGATTTATTATTTAAAAGCGTAGTTAAAAAACAAAGATTAGTATTATATGTGATTGTGAAAACATAATTACATATATGCTTTTTTTGTTATTTATAAATATTGGTATTGGTGAGAGTCTATATATGATTGAGGGTTATGGAAGAGTGGGGAGTTGTCAATGACTTATGAAGGAGACCAAAAGCCTGAGATAAGGGAGAATGGGGAATTACTGTGAATTGCTGAAGAAAGAAAGAGTATAATGGAAGACCCCTGTTATTTTATGGTGATAAAATCTCCTTTCTCTTCATGTATAGTGTGTATATATACATTGGATGTATTATTGGCTATTGGGTTTCTTAATCCTAAAGTTTAGAGTAGGAAATTGTGGACTTTTAATCCCCCATGACCTCAAGGATATAAACACAGCAGAGACCAAAATCAACCAAATCCTATTAATAAAGAAGTGTTTAAATCTAGAAAATCTTTTCATGAAACCTTTTAGGAGTTCACATGTGGTTAAGGAGTAATTTGAAGATCTTCTCAAAAGGCACTTTGCCAAGGGTGGCACTGGCTAGAAATAAGACAATCAATCCTCCAGCAATCCTTTGATAATTTGGTAAAGCATCTCATTATACAAACTGCTACTGGTGAAGGTTTACTTTCAGCACGAATTGGCTTATCCAAGTGTGCACATAAATCAGCATCAGAAACTCAAGGATTTTTTTTTCCATAATTTCCTTACAACAGCCTATAGTCTTTATCTGGATACATGTTATGGTATTGCTAACTGTGGCTTTATTGGATTGCAAGGTCATTGTAAGATGTCTGTTAACTTCATTGTTTTAGGTTGCACCTTCCATGTTTGCCTCGTAAGTGTGCTAGGCATTAGTAACATAAGTCTCCTTACCATGCTTGCAAAAGCATATAGCTAAACCAGTGTTTATCATCTCATAAATAATAACGAGATAATGGAGAGAATGAGAAAATGACAACCGCAGGCTCAGCGCAAAACTATGGCAATTAGAAAGGCACAGTTCTTTGTTGTATCCTGGAAGTGACAAATTCGTAATTTTGATTTTTACAAACTTTTGGATTTCTCATAGATAGATAGTCATTGAGATTGCAAAGGTTGATCAATAGGGCATTGTTTTGTCCCACTCTTCTACTTGTTAGAAATGGGATTTAAACCTTTTCTTCTTCTTCTTCTTCTTCTTCTTCTTCTTCCCTGTGTTTTCAGCCCTATCTGAAGCATAAAATGAAATTTCCCCCTCTTTTTTTTGGAGGGGCAGCGTTTGGTTTGAAAACATGCTTTTTCATTACCTTCATGCATTTTTGATCATGAGTAGACTTGGTTTTGTCACTTATCATTTTATTATACCGGCTGCCTACCGAGTGGTGTCCTCTTTTCCATCCTTTATCTTCCTCTGATGTTCTTTTAAGAAACATTTTTGGAAAACTGTTATTCCTATGATATTTTTCTATTTGATTAAGATTTTTAAGTTTCCATCATAACGTATTTTGTGACTGCCTTTCTGTGTTTTTACCTTTTTCTGGTTTTCTATTCTATATGGGAAACCTTATTTATATTCTAGTCTCACAATTTTTATAGGATGTGAGCTATGGGCTCTGCAAATGGGCTTGCGAATGCCCCTGAGATGCAGCCTCTTCTTTCATTTGGGGTCATATCAGATGTGCAATATGCAGATATTCCTGATGGCCGTTCATTCCTTGGTGTTCCACGATATTACCAGCATAGCATCCTAGTGTTGCAGAGGGCAGTCCAGAAATGGAACCAACAAAAAACTAGATTTGCAATAAATTTTGGGGACATTGTTGATGGGTTTTGCCCAAAAGAGCAATCCCTGGATGCTGTGAAGAAAGTTGTTAAAGAGTTTGATAATTTCAATGGCCCTGTTTATCATATGATTGGCAATCACTGCCTCTACAATCTCCCTCGGGAGGAATTGCTTCCTCTGTTGAGAATTCCCAGCTGTGATGGTTGTGCATATTATGATTTTTCCCCTGTTCCAGAATACAGATTTGTTATCCTTGACGGTTATGATATCAGCGCTATTGGATGGCCAAAGGATCACCAGAAAACTATGAAGGCCTTGAATTTTCTCCAGGAGAAGAATCCTAATTCAGATAAGAATAGTCCAAATGGGCTAATGGGGGGGGACCGAAGGTTCCTCATGTTTAATGGAGCTGTTGGAAAAGAACAATTAGAATGGTTGGATAAAGTTCTGTTGGATGCTACAATGTTGGATCAGAAAGTTGTGGTGTGCTGCCATCTACCTTTGAATCCCGGGGCTTCTTCTCATGAAGCTCTACTGTGGAATTTCAAAGAAGTAATGGATGTAATACACCGGTACAACTGTGTCAAAGTCTGTTTAGCAGGACATGATCACAAAGGTGGGCATTCGGTTGACTCCTATGGTATTCATCATCGGGTTCTTGAAGCAGCATTGGAGTGCCCTCCAGGTACCGATGCTTTTGGATGTATAGATGTTTTTTATGATAGGCTATCACTCTCTGGTACTGATAGAATGCAAAGTACTGAGATGGTTTTCGGTTGTTGAGAGTGTGGCAGTTTATAGTGTTTACACTTATTCAGTGGTTAGTTAGGGAGGTGTATTACTGCATACAAAACCATAATTATGTCCAAGAAAGTGCATAAAGTTTCTAGTCCGACAACTGCAGCTATCCCATCCTAAGCTGATCATCTTCATTTTTTAGTTCTTCCTAACTTTCCCACCCACGGGAGTGCTATTGATGGGAGACCACACTTCACTTAGCAATGTAATATCAAGAGAAATAAGTACTTCTTTCTGATCTACCTCCATTTTTATTCAGTTGCTTTGTTTGTAATAGACAGACATGCATATTACAATCGTATCTACTTCTTGCAGTAGACTTACCTCTTCCCATTTCTCTGGAGTCTAATGAATTGTGATACACCTAACTAAGAGAATGATAGAATGATGTGATGTGTAAGTTCACAGAGCTATAAATAATCTCTTAGTTCTAAATGCTTAAAAGTTAGCCTCATACAGATGGATTCCTACCATTAGAATGATGATATTCGGTGACAAGTATATTCTTATCTGCTTTAAACTATTCCTTGTGAATGCATGAAAACTTCTAAGAATTTAAAGCCATCATATTACTGGCAATTTCGCAGATATGAATATGGTTACAAGCAAACTATCCTAAGTATACACTGATAAGGTTTTTTTTTTTCCTTTCTTGATTGATTGATTGAATTTGAAGCCACCTTCCTGGTGTTGTGTTGCAGATGTCACACTATTATTAGTAAACTACGGATTGCACGTCAAGTATTTCGTTAGTAAGATATTAACCAATGGTTATTGTTCCTAGTAGCAAAATATTATTCTTGTCCTTCAATTAGACTGTTGGCCTTGCAAAGGCCTTTTACATAAGCAAGAACCAACCATGCGGAAAATCTGTAAATTATGCCATTTTATATAAGCAAGTAGAACTTGCAAAGCCCTTTTACATAAGCAAGTACCAATGTGTGTAAAATCTGTAAATTATGCCCTTTTGCATAAGCAAGTACCAACCATGTGGAAAATCTGTAACTTATGCATTCAACCTGATGTGAATTGCTTAGGATGGGAAAGCAACCCCCGCCCCCCCCTCCCCCCTCCCCCGCCTCCTCCTTTTTCTTTTGCGCAGGGACGGGAAGGTACTGAGGGGCACCCCGAAATTTTCTTTTCATTCCTATATTCTTTTGAAAATTAATTTTTTAAAAAATTTTTCTAAATTTTACTATTCGCCTTTAATTTTTTTTTAAAAAAGTTATTACACTATCATATAATATATTATTCCATAAAGTTTGTCTACCAATCATAAATTTTTATTCCATGTAATTTGTCTCTATTCATAAATTTCTAAGTTCATCTCTACTTTTGCACTATATTTCCACTTGGCCAATTGGAGTTGACTATTGATTGTCTTCACTTACATATCACGGACCAATTATAGGAAATTGGACGTCTCTTTTTGTCAAATAATTATAACCCACTTGTTTTAGGTATGTTACATTTATATTGAAAATTTCATTTCTGTTATGAAATTTTGGTAGTGTTAAAATAAAATTTACACAATAAAAAATCTCTAACTATTATTTGTACAAGAATTTCTTCAAACTTCTCTCTTTCTTTTCTCTCACAATTTTTTCTAACAATTCTTTTACAATTGGTATATCTCAAGCTTGGAGAAGAACCCTATTTATAGAGCTCTTATTAGTGGAATTCATCATCTTCCACTAATATGCATTAGTGGTGTCTCTACTAACTCTTAATGGTAGACATCCATAAAATTAGTGGAGTTTTCACTAATTTACTAATAATTCACAACACTCCCCTTGGATGTCCATTACATAAAGAATATGTTTCGTTAAAACCTTACTAGATAAAAATTCAGTAGGAAAAAAAATTTAGTGAAGGAAAAAGAGTACACTATTCTATATGTCTGCTTATTACTTCCCTTGATGAGATGATTCATTTAAATCTTTGAACCGACACATACCGATTTTATATATCAACTTCTCAAATATTGTAGTCAGTAAAATCTTCGTGAAAATATCTACGAGGTTGTCACATGACCGAATTTGTAACACATCAATTTCACATTTCTTCTGAAATTCACGAGTAAAGAAGAATTTTGGTGAAATATGTTTTGTCCGATATCCTTTAATATATCCTCTTCGTAATTGAGCTTTGCAAGCTGCATTATCTTCATAAAGAAGAGTTGGAATATCTCTTATCGATGATAATCCACAACTTTCTCGGATATAATAAATCACTGATCTTAGCCATATACATTCTCGACTTGCTTCATGAATGGCTATAATTTCAGCATAATTTGAAGAAGTAGCTACTATAGATTGTTTTGTAGAATGCTATGATATAGTAGTATTTTCACATGTAAATAGATAGCCCATTTGGGAACGTGCTTTACGTGGATAAGATAAATAGCCAGCATCTGCATAACCTATCAATATTGGGTTGGTTTTATTTGAATAAAATAATCTGAGATCAATTGTACCTTGGAGATATCGAATGACTTGTTTAATTCCATTCTAATATCGTCGTGTTGGTGAAGAACTAAATATTACTAATAAATTGACAGTAAAGGCAAATCAGGTCGTGTATTATTAGTAAGATACATCAATGCACTAATTGTACTAAGATATGGTAATTCAAGACTAAGGAGTTCTTCATTATCTTCTTGAGGTCGGAAAGGATATTTATTCACATTTAATGACCGAACGATCATTGTAATACTCAATGGATGTGCTTTGTCCATGTAAAATATTTTTAGAACTTTTATTGTATATGTTGATTGGTGAATAAATATTCCACTTTCCAGATATTTAATTTGTAAACCAAAACAAAATTTAATTTTACCAAAATCTTTGATTTCGAATTCTCTTTTTAAATAGTCAATTGTTTTTTAGAGCTCTTCTGGAGTTCCAATACAAATTTAGAACCAAATTTCTTAATAAAAACATATGAACATACCTAGTCATTTTTAAATCCCGCTTTACATAAATATTCACTAAGACGATTAAATTACATGCGCCCCGATTGCTTCAGGTCATATAATAATTTCTGTAACTTGATGGAGAAATTTTCACGAGGATATTATTTATATGCTTTGGGCATGCAAAATCCTTTGGGAATTTTCATATAAAAATCATTTTCTAAATTTCCATATAAGTAATCAGTGACGACATCTAATAAGCGCATATCTATCTTTTCATGTACTGCCAAACTGATAAGATATCAGAGTGTAATAGCATCAACAACAGGAGAATAAGTTTCATCATAATCAATACCTGATCTTTATGAAAAACCTTGGGCTACTAACCGTACTTTTTATCGTACAATTTCATTATTTTCACTACGCTTTTGCACAAATATCCATTTGTAGCCAACAGGTTTTACACCTTCCGGTGTTCGAACTGCAGGTCCGAAGATTTCACGTTTTGTTAGTGCATTTAACTCCGATTGAATCGCATCTTTCCATTGTAGCCAATCTTTTTTATGCCGACATTCATTAATTGATATTGGTTCGGGATCATCATTATCTTGTGTAACATCAAGAGATATATTATATGCAAACATATTATCAATAATTGTTTCTATCTGATTCCAACTTCTGTCGGAAGTAGTATAATTGATAGAAATTTTAGTGTTAATTTCATCACTTCTGGTTCTTTGTCACCAGTTCTCTCTTGGTCTTTATCATTCTTTTCTTCAATATGATTATCTGGATCATTTAATCCTTTTTTCTTTTGAGGATTTTATCTTTAGAATGAAGAGGTTGGCCATGCTTCTGACGTGCTTGACTCAGTAGCTATAGGTATAATCTTTTGTTCTGCTAGGACTTCAATTTGAGGATTTCATCAACTTCTGGTTCTTTGTCATCATTTCTCTCTTGGTTTTTATTATTCTTTTCTTCAATATGATTATCTGGATCATTTAACCCTCTTTTCTTTTGAGGATTCTTATCTTTAGAACCAAGAGGTCAGCCACACTTCTGACGTGCTTTTGACTCAGTAGTTATAGGTATAATCTTTTGTTTTGTTAGAACTTCAATTCGAATAGGAGCATTTATAGCTGGAATATGCGATTTTATAACTCTTCTAGAGTCAACAAAAGCGTTTGGCATTTGATTTGCAATGTTTTGCAAATGAATTATCTTTTAAACTTCAAGTTCACATACGCTTGTGCACAGATCAAAATAATTTAATGATGTTGTCCAAGTAAGATCTTTCTTATGCTGTTTATATTTTTCCTCTAATTTAGGAAATAATGATTTATCAAAATGACAATCAACAAATTTTGCTGTGAATACATCTCTTGTCGGAGTTCAACAAATCTGATAATAGAGGGAGAATCATATCCAACGTATATCCCATTTTCTTCTTTGAGGACCCATCTTTGTACGTTGGTTTGGTGCAATTGGAACATATACAGTACACCCAAAAATTTTTAAATGAGCAATATTTGGTTTTGAACAAAAAACCAATTGCAAATGAGAGAATTTATGATAACTAGTTGGCCTTATATGTACAAATGCTGCAGCATGTAAAATAGCATGTCCCCAGGCAGATGTTGGGAGATTTATTTTTATTAATAATGGTCTAATAATTAATTGTAATATTTTAATAGAAGATTCAACAAGACCATTTTGTGTATGAACATGAACTACAGGATGTTCAACATTAATCCCAATTGACATGCAATATGTATTAAAAGCATGTGATGAAAATTCATTAGCATTATCCAAACGGATGTTTTTAATTTGATGGTCAGGAAATTGTGCTTGTAATTTAATTATTTGAGCAAGTAATCTTGCAAATGCCAGATTGCGAGTAGATAATAAACACACATGTAACCATCGGGATGATGCATTAATTAAAACCATAAAAAATCTAAACGGTTCACATGGTGGATGAATAGGTCCACAAATGTCTCCGTGAATCCGTTCAAGAAATGTAGGACCTTTAGCTCCTACTTTTACTGGTGATAAATAGGTCCACAAATGTCTTTGTGAATCCATTCAAGAAATGTAGGACCTTCAACTCCTACATGTGAACGGTTCATAAAATATCTGAATGGTTCACATGGTGGATGAATAGATCCATAAATGTCTCCGTGAATTCGTTCAAGAAATGTAGGACCTTTAACTCTTACTTTTATTGGTGATGGTCTAATAATTAAATTTTCTAGGGAACATGCAGCACATGAGAATTTTTCTAATGTCAATATCTTTTTATTTTATAAGGGATGACCATGTGTATTTTCAATTATTCTTTTCATCATGATAAATCCCGAATGACCCAGCCGGTTATGCCAAACGCTAAAAGTAGTAGCATCAGTAAACTTCTAGTTTACTAGATAATGAATTTCAATTATACATATTTGTGCAAAATATAGGCCAGTAGAAAAGATGGTAGTTTTTCTAATACAGATTTCTTACCCAAATTAATTTGAGTAATATAAAGATGCTCAATACCATTTTTCTCATTTGTTTCAACATGATGTCCATTTTTGCGAATATCTTTAAAACTCAATAAATTTCTTTTGGATTTTGAGGAAAATAGTGCTTTATCAATATTAATTGTTGTTTCTTCAGGCAACAATATACTAACTCTTTCAGAGCCTTCAATCACATTTGTACTACCATTTATAGTATAAATATTTATTTCTCTCCTTTTGAGATAAGAAAAATATTTCTTATTTTGAGTATAGTGTTTGTAGTTTCACTATCAATAATATATACATCATTATTAACAACAACCATCTGAACAAAAATATGTATACAAAAATGAAAATATTATTAGAATATAATGAAAATTTAAAAATATAAGGGTTAGACATTAGTTCTTCTGGACACTACCATTACCAATTAAATGGTCTATCCTACTGTTTGGGTGTTTGAAAAAATCAGATACATCCATATGGGTAATATTGATATTAAGATCTTCAGAATCAATATCATCGTCGTCAGTATCATTCACTGAATGTTGAGAAAAATGTGCTTCAACATTTTTATTTTTCTTTTTCAGTGAAGTTTGATATAATTCCACTAAATGCTTGGCCGTACGACAGTTACGTGACCAATGACATTTTGTGCCACATCTATAACACTTATCCTCATAATTTTCTTGCATTTTTTTTCTTTTCCCTTATTATTTTTTCTTTCCCACTTCAGGTGGCCAGTATTTCTCATAGCTTAATTATTACAGTGATAAGGAAAATATCGATCATGTCTACGACCATAACCACAGTCACGGCCACGACCACTACAACGACTATGACTATGGCTTCTGCTGGAGCCAACAGCATTTACTTCTAGGAGTGCTGTTGAGCTAGTTGGTCTGGCTTCATGATTTCTCTATAATAACTCATTATTTTTCTCTGCAATGAGGAGGGTAGTAATTAAATCAGTAAATTTTGTATATCTTTTTTCTCGATATTGTTGCTGCAGGACAATATTCAAGGCATAAAAGGTGGAGAATGTCTTCTCTAGCATATCTTCATCAGTAACTTTTTTTCCGTATAATTTTAATTGAGATGTAATTTTATACATAGTGGAGCTATATTCATTCACAGTTTTAAAATCTTGTAACCTCAGGTGCAACTATTCATACCGTGCAATTGGTAGTACGACAATCTTCAAGTGGTCAAATCTTTCTTTTAAATTTACCTATAGGACATATGGATCTTTTTCGGTAAGATATTCCATTTTCAATTTTTTGTCGAGATGTCGACGAATAAAAATTAAAGTTTTGGTCTTTTGTTGTGCAGATGCACTATTTTTTTTCTTGAATAGTTTCACTAAGGCCTTCAGCATTTAGATGCATTTCTGCATCGAGAACCCATGATATATAATTTTTTTCAGAAATATCAAGGGCTACAAATTCGAATTTAGTAAGGTTAGTCATAGGAATCAATAAATGCGTACCTGTCTTCTAGATTTTGTAACGGCACAGACTCGTACTGATAACGTGTTATGAAATTTTGGCAGTGTTAAAATAAAATCTACACAATAAAAAATCTCTAACTATTATTTGCACAAGAATTTCTTCAAAATTCTCTCTTTCTTTTCTCTCACAATTTTCTCTAACAATTCTTTCACAATTGGTATATCTCAAGCTCGGAGAAGAGCTCTATTTATAGAGCTCTTATTAGTAAAATTCATCATATTCCACTAATATGCATTAGTGGTGTCTCCACTAACTCTTAATGGTGGACATTCATAAAATTAGTGGAGCTTCCACTAATTCACTAATAATTCACAACAATTTCATCAAATTTAGGGATATTGTATAAAAACTCGATCCAAATTAATCCGATCATCTATTTACTAATTTCCTATTGGGTTGGGCAACCTTTATCATAATCGATAAGTTTTGGAGGATTAATATAATTAGTTTAATTAGAAGGACTTTTCAATAATTTTTTTTAGGACAAACACTAGTAAAACCAACTCCCACTATCGATGATGGTTTCTTTTTCTTTAAATGGTTCCTCTTTTTTTTATCTTGAGTCACATATATGGTGAGGAGAACGCCATAGCTAATGGAGATGGTGATTGAAGGTGAATTTGACGTACATATCGTCTTTATGTTGATTAGAACTAGTATATTTAGGTTTCTATGGGCATATTTGTTCAAGGCTAAGTATGCAATTATATTAGGGCTTTTTTAGTTTGATTTGGGAAAAGTTTTAGTAAATTAATTATGGGATTTCTAAGCATTGAATGTTAGGGAACGATTCCTTAGATTGTTTTAGTTGGATTGTGGGGTTTAGTTTTGTCAGACATAGGTAAGTAATTTTGACCCTTTTTGTTTTGTCAAAATTATTTTTGAACTACTATATACATTTAGAATGAGTATGAATATGATTAGTTTGTGTATATAAATATAGCTATGTATATGTTTTGTGTTGAGAAATTCTATGCATGTTTGGTAAAATTCTATAATGGCTCATAGGCAAAAGAATAGGATGGGTAGAATATGTTTTAAAATTATGTATAATTGAAATTCTCCTCAATCAATAAGAATCTTTCTAATTAAATAACTCATGTTAATTTGATCTCTTTAAGGGGATAAACAATTAGGACTGGACGGATACTAGTTAGTCTTTTCTAGAGTTATTCAATTTGGAATTTAGTTTGATATGTTTTGAGTTAAATTCTAAATGAATTGTGTTAGTTTGATTTGAGTTTAATTTTGAATGAATTGTGTTAATTTAATATGTGTATTACTAAATATTTATTTGTGTTTAAATTGTTTGGTTATATTGTAAAAAAATATTTTTAAAAAAATTGTATTTCGAATGAATATCCAGCCTACTCAATGCTAGGCATAATGAGTCTAAGGAAATCAAATAATTGTTATGAAATTTTGGTAGTATCAGAATAAAATCTACACACAAGAAATCTCTGACTATTATTTGCTTAATATTTCTTCAAACTTCTCTCTTTCTTTTCTCTCACAATTTTCTCACAATTGGTATATCTTTCAAGTTTGGGGAAAAGCTCTATTTATAGAGCTCTTATTAGTGAAATTAATCATCTTTCACTAATATTATTAGTGGTGTCTCCACTAACTCTTAATAGTGGACATCCATATCCACTAATGGAATTAGTGGATTCTCCACTAATTCATAACACTTCCTATTAGATGTCTATTATCTAAAGAATATGCCCCGTTAAAACTTTACAAGATAAAAATCTAGTGGGAAAAAAAATTCTAGTGAAGAAAAAAGAGTACACTATTCTATATGTCTGCTTATTACTCCCCCTGATGAGATGATCCATTTAACTCTTTGAACTGACGCATATTGATTTTATATCTCAACTTCTCAAATGTTGCAGTCAGTAAAGTCTTCATGAAAATATCTGACAGGTTGTCACATGACCGAATTTGTAGCACATCAATTTCATATTTTTTTTTGGAGTTCATAAGTAAAGAAGAATTTTGGTGAAATATGTTTTGTCCGATCTCCTTTAATATATCCTCCTCGTAATTGAGTTATACAAGTTGCATTGTCTTCATAAAGAGGAGTTGGAATATCTCTTATAGATGATAATCCACAACTTTTTCGGATATAATGAATAACTGATCTTAACCATACACATTCTCGACTTGCTTCATGAATGACTATAATTTCAGCATGATTTAAAGAAGTAGCTGCTATAGATTATTTTGTAAAACGCTATGGTATAGTAGTATTTTCACATGTAAATAGATAGCCCCTTTTGAGAACGTACTTTATGTGGATTAGATAAATAACTAGCATTTGCATAACCTATCAATCTTGAGTTGGTTTTATTTGAATAACATAATCTGAGATCAGTTGTACCTTGGAGACATCGAATGACTTGTTTAATTCCATTCCTATGTCGTTTTGTAGGTAAAGAACTAAATCTAGCTAATAAATTGACAGCAAATGTAATATCAGATCGTGTATTATTAGCAAGATATATCAATGCACTAATTGCACTGAGATATGGTACTTCAGGACCAATGAGGTCTTTATCATCTTCTTGAGGTCGGAAAGGATCTTTATTCACATCTAATGACCGGACGATCATTGGAATACTTAATAGATGTGTTTTGTCCATATAAAATCTTTTTAGAACTTTTGCTGTATTTGTTGATTGATGAATAAATGTTCTACTTTGCAGATGTTCAATTTTTAAACCAAGGCAAAATTTAATTTTACCAAAATCCTTGATTTCGAATTCTCTTTTTAAATAATCAATTGTTTCTTTCCCATTTCAGGCGGCCAGTATTTCTCAATTAAGACCATAAAATATCTGAACGGTTTACATGGTGAATGAATAGGTCCACAAATGTCTCCGTGAATCCGTTCAAGAAATGTAGGACTTTCAACTCCTACTTTTACTAGTGATGGTCTAATAATTAATTTTCCTAGAGAACATGCAACACATGAGAATTTTTCTGATGTCAATATCTTTTTATTTTTTAATGGATAACCATGTGTATTTTTAATTATTCTTCTCATCATGGTAGATCCCGAATGACCCAATCGGTCATGCCAAATGTTAAAAGTAGTAGGATCAATAAACTTCTGGTTTACTAGATGATAAATTTCAATTGTACATATTTTTGTAAAATATAGGCCAGTAGAAAAAGATGGTAGTTTTCTAATATGGATTTCTTACCCAACTTAATTTGAGTAATTTAAAGATACTCAATACCATTTTCCTCATTTGTTTCAACATGATACCTATTTATGCGGATATATTTAAAATTCAATAAATTTCCTCTGAATTTTGAGAAAAATAGTGCCTTATCAATATTAATTGTTGCTCCTTCAGGCAACAATATACTAATTCTTTCGAAGCCTTCAATCACATTTGTACTACCGTTTATAGTATAAATATTTATTTCTCCCATTTTGAGATAAGAAAAATATTTTTCATTTTTTAGTATGGTGTCTGTAGTTCTACTATCAATAATACATACATCATCATTAACAATAGCCATCTGAACAAAAATATGTATATACAAACGTAATTATTATTAGAATATAATAAAAATTCAAAAATATCAGGGTGAGACATTAGTTCTTCTGGACACTACCATCACCAATTAAATGGTCTATCCTACTGTCTGGGTGTTCAAAAAAATCAGATACATTCATATGGGTTATATTGATATTAAGATCTTCTGGATCAATATCATCATTGTCAGTATCATTCACTGGATGTTGAGAAAAAATTGCTTCAACATTTTTATTTTTCTTTTTCAGTGAAGCTTGATATAATTTTACTAAATGCTTGGCCGTACAACAGTTACGTGACCAATGACCTTTTATGCCACATCTATAACACTTATCCTCATAATATTCTTGCATTTCTTTTTTTCCCCCCTTATTATCTTTTCTTTCCCATTTCAATTGGCCAGTATTTCTCACAACTTGATTATTATTGTGATAAGGAAAATATCGAGTATGTCCACGACCACGACCACGACCACGACCACGACCACGACCACAATCACTACAATGAGTACGACTATGGCTTCTGCTGGAGCCAACAGCATTCACTTCTAGGAGTACTGTTGAGCTAGTTGGTCTGGCTTCATGATTTCTCTATAATAACTCATTATTTTTCTCTACAATGATGAGGGCAGTAATTAAATCAATAAATTTTGTATATCTTTTTTCTCGATATTGTTGCTGCAGGACAATATTCGAGGCATGAAAGGTGGAGAATGTCTTCTCTAGCATATCTTCATTAGTAACTTTTTCTCCGCATAATTTTAACTGAGATGTAATTTTATATATGACAGAGCTATATTCATTTATGGTTTTAAAATCTTGCAACCTCAGGTGCAACTATTCATACCATGCAGTTGGTAGTATGACCATCTTCAGGTGGTTAAATCTTTTTTTAAACTTACTCACAGGACATATGGATCTTTTTTGGTGAGATATTCCATTTTCAAATTTTTGTCGAGATGGCGACGGATAAAAATCAAAGCTTTGGCCTTTTGTTATGCAGATGCACTATTTTTTTCTTGAATAGTTTCACTACGGCCTTCAGCATTTAGATGCATTTCTACATCGAGAACCCATGACATATATTTTTTTTCCAGAAATATCAATGGCTACAAATTTGAGTTTAGTAAGATTACTCATAAGGATCAATAAATGCGTACATTTAGTCTTCTGGCTTTTGTAACAACAGAGACTCATGTTACTTTAGTCTTCTGACTTTTGTAACGGTAGAGACTCGTGTTGATAGCGTGTGATGAAATTTCGGCAGTATCAGAATAAAATCTATAACAAGAAATCTCTTACTATTATTTGCACAATAATTTCTTCAAAATTTTCTCTTTCTTTTCTCTCACAATTTGCTTTAACAATTCTATCACAATTGATATATCTTTCAAGCTTGGGGAAGAGCTCTATTTATAGAGCTCTTATTAGTGGAATTAATCATCTTCCATTAATATGTATTAGTGGTGTCTCCACTAACTCTTAATGGTGGACATCCATATCCACTAATGAAATTAGTGGATTCTCCACTAATTCATAACAATAATCTCTTTTTGAGTGTTTGAAGTTTCATATTTCATTTTGAAATCAGAACGATAGAGACAAGAAGAGGTTAGGCTTTGAAAATTCATGTGTGCAGGCTGCTTTGCTGTTAAAAAAAAAAAAAAGACAAAAAATCTAAAAACTAAAAACTATCTAAACTTACAAGAGGGATAGCTGCCACCCTGGTGGTCCACACAGACTATTAGGTGGGCTAGCATAGCAACCTTGTCCATGGGCTGACAATATTATCAGAGCAATTTTACTCTGCCAGAACTATTTATATTCTAATAACATATTTATCCTTCTTGATCAACTTAAATGTATTCTCTAAATATATTTTTTTTCACTCTAAAATTTTACCTTCATAAGTTATCTCTCCTATATCTCCTCTCTCTCTCCCCCCTCTTTTCTTTCCCTCTCCTCAAGGCTCCTTCTTTTTTCTTCTCTTCTCTCTCCTCTCACGGTTCCCCTTTTCTCTCTCATCTTTCTCCTTTCTCATGATTCCGTCTAGACTTTGCTAATCACTGGCCACCTTCTACACTTGTATAACTTCATTGGCAGTGGAAGAAGTATTAGTACTAGTTGTTCCTGAATCACTTGCATAACTTCTACCAACTTCTTTTTCACTGTTCTCGTATTGCAAATAATCATATCTTAATTATACATCTATGAAAATTTTCTTCATTCATATCCTTTTCACCTTTTCTCATTGTTTGATTGGCACTCTCATTTTCTTCAGCAACATTTTCATATTCCCATTACACCCTTTTCTAAGTCTTTAGTGTTGGGGGAACACGAACAAACAAACCAGGGGAACTGGCATAGTAGAACAAAGGTAAAAGCTAAAATCAAAGTTATCAAACAACAAATCAAACCAAGTTTCGAAATAATCTTGCAAATCCCTACTCTTTTTTAACCCAATATTTGAATGAAAAATAGGAGCACCAAGAAAAATAAAAAATGGCAGCAATAATGGAAGACCAGAAAAAACACAGCTAAACACAAAAACAAGATACATGAATTTTTACATGGAAAGCTTCTCCAATATGAAGAGGAAAAACCACGAGACCTACGAGTCCATGCCAAAAACTCCACTAATAAGCCAAGAGGAATACAAGAGAGAGTTCCACAATATACAATTGAAAGTACAGCCACAATGAAGCTAAAACTTCATCCAAAAATAAAAAAATGGAGATGAAAAATGGAGAAAAAGCACTAGAAATTTTGCTACTATTCGGCAGTCAAATCTCTATAAAAATTGATCACCATCATATTTAATGTAGATCTGCCTCTCCTCTGCAACATATCTAAAAATGAGCCAAATCAGATCATGTTTCACCGTCCGATCATCCAATTGAAACAGACTTCTCAGACAAATTTTTCTACAGCTTCTCCCTATTTTCTCTCTCTCTTCATTCGGATTTTTTATCTCTCTCTGTCATGTCTCACGTAATCGATCAACACTAGAAACAAAGGTCAACTTGTTTTCCCACAAATGGGTTAAACTGGGCTCACAAGGCTTAGGCATTTTTAACATATAGGAGGGAAACAAATAATAATAATAATAATAATAATAATAATAATAATAATAATAATAATAATAATAATAATAATAATAATAATAATAATAATAATAATAATAATAATAATAAGAACAAAGCCCAACAAATCTCCCCTTCCCGACTATATGACAAAGGTAATACACACTTGCCATCCCAGTAAGCAAACAACAAACCTCAAACTTCTATTTTTGCAAAGCCTTTGTCATCATATCGGCCCCATTATCATCTGTATAAACTTTTTCAAGTTCCACCAACTTATCATCTAACACTTCACGTATCCAATGATACCTCACATCAATATATTTAGATTTAGAATGAAAAGTTAAATTCTTACCAAGATAAATAGCACTCTGGCTATCACAGTGTTGTTAGAATATATGCCCTCTAGACTAATTTTCTGATGTAATTTATTAATAAAAGAATTTATTCTCAATTTTTTTTTTGTGAATTTACATTTTATTTGTGCACGATTTTCGTTTGGAAAGGACCCATTGTGTTTAAGTAAGTGATCCATGTGAATGGTGGTCTTTCACAGTAAGGTATGGATTACGAGTTACTTAACACATAAATGTTTGTTCTTAACCTATTGATGAGAATGAGAATCTTATCATGTATAGGTTATTATGTTATGAATTCCAAATGGGGAATGGTTTACCTTTAGCCAGTGAGTAGTCCACTCACTTCATAGCATGAATGTATTTCAAATATGTAGAATAGGACCTGTAATAGTGGTTTCTAAAAGTACTATTTAGAAGAAACTAAGACTATTACTGTTACAGCGTAGACGAATACTCTATCGCTTGAGTATGAGTTGGTGATCTGATGAAGCTAGAGCAGCAATATACTTTAATATACTGTAGTTGAGGTTCTTTCATAGAGCCGATATACTTGTATGTTGGGTATATGTAACTAGTTAGTTAAGATAGACTTGTACAAGATAGCTTCTACACTATATCGGCCCTTGTGACTGTTCAAATGATCTAATTATCCAGGGCCCTAGGAAACATGACTTGGATGTTTACTTTAGGGTATCTCTATTGGAAAGTGGAAACATTCCAAGTATCATGGATTATTGGACTAGAGCTCCAAGGATGGTAGATGTCTATTAGAGAGGTGTTAGTACACTCCTCCTCTCTAAATGTATTGTGATGCGTAGAGGGGTATTTTAGTCATTACACTATAGGTCGAAGACTTTGCTAACGTAGCATTATCCTTGGGGTTAATATTTCCTTATGGTGATATTAGGAAATATTTAAAATGCAAAATATAGCTGTTCATATAGCAGGGGTATTTTGGTCATTTTAGTAGCCAAGGCGATATGTCTTTTGGCCCCCGGAATGACCCTTAAGTCCTGACAAATTTGGGTTAAGGAATTGGTCTTGATAATAATGGGTTTTATTTTATTTTATTTAAGTAGTTTAACTTATTATTGGACTAGAATAAAATAAAAGGCCTGAGAGAGTATATATTTTATCTAGTTTAATTGATTAATTAATTATTCAGGGCCCAAGGCCCAGATTGAATAATTAGAAAATTAATCTAGATATAAAACTAGATAAAAGGCCTGATATTTTATATTAGTCTATTTGGGCTTGTTAATTATTTATTGGGTTGTTTAATGAAGCTCAGAAAATAAATAATTGAGATTTATTATTTATGGGTGTTAAAGCCCAAGAATAAATAATTTTATTTAGCCTAATGAATAAGACTAATGGTAAAATAAAATTAAAAAATTAAAAATTAAAAATTATTAAATTAATTAATAATAAAAAAAAACACACAGGAGGATAACAGAAAGCATAGCTGCTTTCTGTTTTCATGCTATTGGTTTCTCTCTCGAGGAAATTGATGAAAATTAAGGGAAATGCAAATGAATTGGGCTGGCTCTTCGTGGTTCATCTTACACAAAGAAAAACCCAGTGACTCACAGAAGCCTTTAGAGGCTAAACAAAACCCAACTCTTTAAGCTTTCATTAGCAGTGGATAGGGCACTATTTTGGAAGCTTAAAAGTTTTGCGTGAATGAGACGAAGTCGACGTTTACAAGAACGTGATCCAATAGCTTCAAGTATCCTTGTACAGACATCTTCTTTAGTGCGACAAGGGTCATTCAAACACAAAGATAAATTTTTCTTGTTGTAAGCATGCTTTTGGTTTGATGATTTTTGCCATTTTAAACCTTCAATTAGTATCAAAGCCATGGTTTGGCAAATGTAGGAAGCATGCTAGGCTTAACTAAAACAAAAAAATATTTGTTTTGGATGAAATATGTGATCTTTCGTGTTTTCTGGTATGGGTAGTTTCACTGCAAGCTTCGCGAGTGGAATTATAGAAAAATTGTATTTTGATTGTAGTTTCATTGTATTTTGATCGCGAGTGGTATAGGCGGTTGTTTGGATGAGTTTTGATTGGAAACAGTGAAAAAAATCGTTTCCAAAGGTGTCTACAATTCATAGAGAATTTTGGAGAAGAAGGGCCGAGCCATGAAGCCGAGCAGAGCTGAAAATCTATGAGAGGAGCCGCTGAGCCATGACTCCAAGCCGCAAGCTGCCATCTCCAGTGAGGATAGCTTCCTCGTAGAAGCCGCAGCGGAAGCCGTCTCTAATTTGCGTTTCACAAATTGGAGATTGCCGCGGTCAGCGATTTTGACCGCAACAATGGGTGGGGCGTGGGCCGGGTCGTGGGCACCTGCCCAGATTGTGGCCCATGGGTTTTTCCATGGGCCATGATCCAGTGTGGCGGGTGCACAGGACCCGATATTATTATTTTTTTTTTGTTTTTAGTCCTATACCAGGCAAAGTTATTTTTATTGCAATAGTTAATATTCTTTGAATATTTTGTATAAAAAATAATAGTAAAGGAAATTTAAGATTAAACAAGACCATTAATTAATTAATATATTTAATTCTATATTTTGGACACTTACGTTAAAAGAATAGAAAAGCATGAAAACATTTACAGTTTTCTAGCATGCTTATTTCTTTTTGTACTCTATGTGCGCGTTTTCTCGAAGACCAAAGTCTTTGAGAATTTTTCACAAAAAAAAAAAAAATATTTTTCTTAAATCAAATGGTTAATTTTAATTCTAACAAAAATTAATTCTTGGTTATTTTCTCAAAGAATTTTATCCTTGATATAGAAAATATTTTGAATTTAGATATTTTTGTGAATGAAAATAGAAAACTATTTTGATTGAATTTTACCAAGAAAATTTATTTTTGTCAAATTAAACTTGAGATCAAAATCTCTCAAAAGTTTTATTGCAAAATTTTTGAAATTATTAAGTTTCTTAACTTAAATAAAATCAATCCATGGAAAAATTTCTCAAAGGGTATAAATCTTAACATAGAAATTTTTATGGGTTTAGATATTTTATTTTTGAGTTAAAAGAAAATTTAATTGAAATTTTCAAGAGATATTTTTCAAGTAAACCCTTATTTTAAAATACTAAGTAGGAGAGGGGTTCCAACGGCCCTACGACTTCCATCACGATCCTCATTAAAAATCGTAGGTCCCTTCGCGTCACCCTGGGAGTGAACCCGTATAGGGTGGGGATACTACAAAGATCTAGAATTAATGAATAGATGTAATTAATAACTCGGGACACGTGCTACGATTGGCCAGCCCTCGTTGGAGGTTTTAGTGCGAGGAATGTCCATTGAAAATGAGAAGAAACGGTCATTCCACGATAGAGTTATCTTCTAGATCATTACCTAGAAGGAAAATTAATTTGTGGTGGTTAATACACTTAGCTTAGGAAACTGTTAATCTTCCCAAGATTATGTTAGCTTTCCTAAGAGCCAAATTAATCATATTAAAGATAATAGTGAAAGGGTTAACTATTATCGGATTTAATATGAGGATAAAGTCACAAACTATTTTGTTTTTCAGAAACTGAATTTTCTTTTATTTTCGATTTTTTGGAAATGGTTGGTGGAGGTTCTTTTAGTCATTTGGCTGTTATTCTCCGTGAGAATAAGCTAATGGGTCAAAATTATATAGATTGGAAAAGGAACTTGGACATAATATTCACTGCTAAGAAGTATAAGTATGTCTTCTTTGATATTGTTGAGGAGTATAAGTATGTCTTCTTTGATACTTGCCCTGTTATCGGGGAGGATTCCATCGCTGAGGAGCATGAGACTGAGAAAGCATGGAAGAAGGCCAACGAAATGGTTCGATGCTACATGTTGGCCTCTATGTCTAATATGCTCCAGTCTAAACATAAGAACATTGCCACTGCATGTAACATTAGCCAATCACTAGTCACGATGTTTGAAGATAAGAGCTGACCCACAAGGTAGGAGGCTCTTAGGACTATCATCAACACTAAGATGGCTGAATGAGTATCAATCAGAAAGTATATGCTCAAGATGATTGTTGCTTTCAAGGAAGCAGAAGTCTTAGGGACAGTAATTGACACCGAGAGCCAAGTGGACATGGTTCTCAAATCTCTTCTGGGCTCTTTTACTCAATTTAAGTTAAATTATAACATGAACAAGTTAAACATGAGTTTAATTGAGTTAATAAAAGAGCTTCAGGTGGCAGAGAAGGTTATGAAGTCACAGTCCAAGGCTATGATTGCTTGGACTTTTTCTCCCAGAACTGGGCCCAAACCTAGGAAGTTCAAGAAAAAGAAGGGAAACGCACTGGCCCAGCCTAAGAACCAGTCCAACAAGGCCAAAAGCAAATGCTTCAAGTGCGGGCAGAAGGGACACTGGAAAAAGGAGTGTCCAGAACTTTAGGCTAATAAAAACCCTACAGGTATTGCTCTCTATCTAGAGTTTATTTCAATGGTTGGATCAATTTCCACTTGGATTGTTGATTCTAGTGCCATTGATCATATTTGTAACTCCTTGTAGGGGTTTAGGAAGATAAGAAGACTCTAGAAGGGCGAGCATAGACTACGAGTAGGTAATGGAACACAAGTATGGGCCCTTGCAGTGGGAGAGTTAGATTTTGTTTTTTATTGTAATAAAGTAGTTATGTTAAAGGATATTTTATATGTACCTGGTTTTATATAGAATTTGATTTCAATTGCAAAATTAATAAATCATGGATATTCTGTTTCTTTCCATTTTGGTATTACTATCAGTAGAAATGGAGAAGTTTTATATATAGGGCACATGTATGGAAACTTATTCTTTTTAAATCCTACAAACAATCAAATAAATAACGCTCAATCTGAACCTTTAAGTAAGAAGAGATAGACTGATGTCAATGACTCATATCTTTAGCATCTAAGGTTGGGTTATATTATCTCAATCAGGATTCAGAGGTTAATCCATGATGGGTCTTTGGGCTCATTAAGATTGGAAAGTTAGCCTTAGTATGAATCGTGCCGTATAGGAAAAATGACCAAAAGGACGTTTACTCAAAAAGCTGATAGAGCCAAGGAGATATTGAGCCTTGTTCATACTGATGTGTGTAATCCTTTGTCTATATAAGCTAGAGGGGATTTTGAGTACTTCATCACTTTCACGGATGATTGTACAAGATTTGGTTATGTCTATCTGATGAGGTGCAAGTCTGACTCTTTTGACAAGTTCAAAGAGTTTAAGGCTGAAGTGGAGTGTCAGACAGGTAAACTGATTAAAACTTTACGATCGGATTGTGGTGGAGAGTACCTCCTCGGTGAGTTCAAGGATTGCATGGTACATCATGGGATAGTATCCCAACTTTCTACGCTGGGTACACCCCAACAAAATAGAGTAACTAAGAGAAGGAGTAGGACTTTAATGTAAATGGTCCGAAGCATGATATCTCATGCTACTTTTCCAGTCTCTTTTTGGGGATATGCTTTGGAAATAGCGACATACATTCTGAACTTGGTGCCTTCCAAGTCAATACCTAGGACACTCTATGAGATATGGACTGAGCGTAAGTCAAGTCTAAATCATCTCAGGATATGGGGCTGTCCAACTTATGTATTGATCAAGAGAGACAAACTAGAATCAAGATTAGAATTATGCTATTTTGTTAGGTATCCAAAAGGGACAAAATGAGGTTACTTTTATCATCCTAAGGAGCAGAAAGTACTGGTAAGTACTAATACTAGATAATTAGAGGATGATCAAAGTACTTCCACTAAATGTTCAACAAGGTTGGAACTTGAGGAGAAGTTATCTTCGAAATCAACTTCTTCAGACCCGAGTATAGAACAAGAAGAGGCACAGCTTCAAGAACCTGTACAAACAGAGCTTCATTATGTTGGGAGGGTATCTAGAGTTCCAGAAAGATGGACAAGAGAGGTTTTCGAGCTGGTTTTTGACTATCAGGAACAAGATCCCACTAGATATGAGGAGGCTATTGCTGATACTGATACAAATCTATGGTATGAAGTAATAAAAGCTGAGATTGAGTCTATGTACTTTAATCAGGTTTGGGATCTTGTAGCTTCATCTAAAGGGATAAAACCCATTGGGTGTAAGTGGCTATACAAGAGGAAGAGGGGAGCAGATGGAAAGGTAGAAATGTTTAAAGCTAGGCTTGTGGCGAAAGGGTATACTCAGAAAGAGAGAATTGATTATGATGAAACATTTTCCCCGATAGCCATGCTTAAGTTCATCTGTATCCTCCTTACCACTGTATGTCATTTCAACTATGAGATATGACAAATGGATATCAAGACGGCATTTCTTAATGGCCATCTTAACAAAGATATCTATATGTCCCACCAGAAGGTTTTATTGCTAAAGGCTAGGAACATATGGTTTGCAAACTTAAGAAGTTCATTTATGGGCTTAAGCAGGCATCTAGAATATAGAACATTCATTTTGACTAGACTGTAAAGTCTTACGATTTCATTTAAAACAAGGATGAACCATGTGTGTACAGTAAATTGGAAGGCAAAAATGTGGTTTTTCTTGTCCTATATGTGGATGACATTCTACTCATTGGAAATGATGTAGAGACATTATCATCTACTAAGGTTTGACTGTCTAATCAATTTAGTATGAAAGACTTGGAAAAAGCCAGTTACATTCTCGGGATTAAACTTCTTAGAAATAAGAAGTAGAGAATGTTAGGATTATCCCAAACGACATACATTGACAAGAAATACAACCCTGACCCGGAGCATGTATTGAACGAGGAGCCATTGATTCTACAGCCTAATTGGAGCTACGTTAGGAAACTGATTAAGGTTTTGGATCAGAGTGTCAAGGTGTTGAGGAGTAAACATATACCTATGGTGAAGATTTTGTGGGATCATCACGGTACTCAGGATGCAACATGGGAAAGTGAAGATTGGGTGAAGAAGAAATATTTGAACTTGCTCTAAAGGTATAGCACTTTGAATTTCAGGACGAAATTCTCTTAAGGGGGAGAGGATGTAATACCCTATCTAAAACCACCTTTATTATATAGGGGAAGTCATTCATGGCATAATATTTTATGTGGCATTTGATAACTTGAACCATTTTCATGGGTATATGTTATCTATGAGTTGGTTGTTTCATGAATTTATATACTTTGATATAATTGTGTTGGTTGAGTTAGTTGAGCTTTTGTTTTATTGACTAGAATTTATTAGAAGGGAAAATGGAGTAAGTGAGTGGGAGTTAAGGGAATTTGTTGGAGGAATATTTAAACAAGAATTATTGTGGAATAGTGGTTAGAGCTTGATGTGTATTCTTTGGTGACTTGAGTTCGAATCCCAACTCTTGCTGTGAAACCCCAGTCAAAACCAACCTTAGAGTAAGGGGGTTGGGATGCATATCATATTTTATTGCATGTTTAAATATATTTTTATATGATTTTATGTGCATTGAATTTGTGTTTTATAGTCTAGATGGCTTGATTATGATTATTGAGTGAGAAGGGCAAAATGATAATTTTTCCCTGAGGTGAAAATAGGGAAAAAGCTTGTGGATTGAATAGAAAATAATTTTTCTAGGGAAAATATCAGCAAGAGTTGATGTGGTTTAGTGGTTAGAGCCTTAGAATTAATTATTGAAGACTAGGGTTTAAATTCTATCATGGAAGCTTTAGCTTAATTTAATTTTATTTTTGCTTGGGGAAGAGTAATTTCGGCCTTATGAACTTGGAGTAAGGTAGGGATGTTGTCCTAAGAGAGACATGTTAGGAGCAACCTCATTCTACACCCTTACCTACTCGAATTTCCCAAAGGGAATTCATTTTTCCTTGATCTTTAATTTTTCCTTAATTCTCAACTCATTAGGTTGATCAAGTGATTCTAGTCATTTTCTTTCAAGAAATTTCAGTAAAGTGTTGTGATCTTGTAGGATCAAAATGTCTTGGTAAAAGACTTCTTATGGTCTGAAAAATGTGGAAAAGTTGTGGGAAGTTCCAAGAGGAAAAATCCCTCTAATGAGTTGGCTGAAAATTCCCTCTAGCTAGTTAATCTTCCTTCTTGGAATGAGCTGAAATTTTCCAGCTTGTTGTGCCTTCAAAATGTTGACTTTCTTAGCTAACATTCCCTTCCAAATGCTGCCAGAAAAATGTTCTTTAGGATCAGTTTACAATCTGAATTTCTTGGCCATTTTCGGACTGCTCAAAGCTAGAGCAACAACAGGAAAAATTCCTGTACAAATCGCCACTTTGAGAGTCCAAAACCAAGCTGTTTTCTTCCAGATTTTGTGCAGCATCTTTGCCATGTTTTTCCTCCATGAAGAAGGCTGGAAACTAGCCTTGAAAACCCCTGAAGTCCCCCTTCAAACCCTCTACAAGTCGGCTAGAAATGGCAGCCGAAAATCTGCCCAGCGAAAATTCTGGGCAGTCCAAGTTCCAGTTTTGTTTTCTATTTTTCTCCCAGCCGAAACACCAACCTTATTCTGCAAAAACCTTCCTTAAACCTCCAGTAGCAGAGCTCCATTGTCCCCCTTAAGCTTCTGCACGAAATTCAGCAATGGCTGTCCAAAAATCTTTCCAACAAATCCCTGCAATTTAGCTTGATTGATTTCCAAAATTCCAGCCGCCTATGTTTAGCAACTTCCCATAATGCATTCCCCAAATAACCAGACTTCTTCTTCACCATTAAGCACCCTACTTTTGGCCACCATAAGCTCCCATAGACCAGCATTAATCCCACCGAAATTCTGCTCAAACAGTCAGCCATGGCAAACTTCCAAAACTCTCCAACAATCAAGATATTCTTGGAATATTTAGTTTCCAAATTCACTTCCTAAAAATATTCTTTAAGGATTGTGACAACTAACCTTCCCTTTTTCCTTCCAAACCAGAAAAACCATCTACCTAAACCCTACAGAAAATCGGCAACCCTAATCCTCATAGAATTTCGGCAGCCTCCATCCAAAAGCTCTCTATTCTCTTCAACCTCAAGAACACATAGTACACCAAGAACACCTACTCATTCCTTTCACCTAATACCACTCTAAATTGCTTCAAACCACCTCTAAAAATTCCAGATTTCATCTATTCATTGCTGTGAGTCCATCAGTACCATTTTTTACATCAAACTCCAAAATCCAACTAGCACTTTTGGATCAAAAATAAAAAATTTTGTGAAGGCTCAAGAATAACTTCAAGGTAGGATTATTCAATCAACTTCATCTTCGCTAATCTTCAATCTCTAATAAACATATATGTGTTTAAGCATGCTAATGAGCTTTTTTCTTCTCTTTTCTCTCTCTCTCTCTCTCTCTCTCTCTCTTTCTTGGCCGAACCACTTACTTACTTGGCCGAATGGTTTCTTCTCCATGGCTATTCTTCCTTCATCTCCTTTGGAAGGATTTGGGCATCTAGGGCTTGAGATTCATTCGAAACTACTTCAAGGAATTCATCAATCAAGTAAGTCGTTTTAACCCTTCTTTTAAATTCTAGATTCATGTCTCTAGGATGATGTTGATAGAAGATGGATTGCGGATAAGGTTTGAGTATATATTGTTGAGGATGAAGCATGAATGTATGTATGAATATGAAGGAGATGGGATTTATGCATGGATGGATTATCTTGGTTGATTGTATGATGATTTGGGGTTTAATGCATGTCTTCATGTCATAGGTAGTATTTGTGATGAAGTATGCTAGAGATTATGTCACCTTTGGTGAATAGGATTTATATTCATGTTGGACTATTGAAGCCATGATCATATTTATGCTAGTAGGGGTTAGATCATGTCTTGATAAATTTAGATCTATGCTTATATGCATGATTTGGATGATTTGATGAATTGAAGGATTGTATATGTTCATGTTTGTGGTTAGCCATAGAAATATGATCATGACCTAGTTGTCCCTAAGCTAATTTTTATTTCATGAGTACAATATTTTATAATATGATTTTGCTAGTAATTTCCAAAAAACCCTAGGAGGGGTAAATTTCGATTATTATATACAATAAGGATATTTTAGTCAAATACATAATAGCTTTTGCTAGAAAAATAAAATATATAGATATATATAAAATGATAGTATCAAATAAAGCCTTTTATGAAAATAATCATAATAAGTAAAATATTTACTATTAAAATTTAATTATTATCTTTTAACCAAAACCTACTAAAATTTATTTAGTATCTTTCAATCAAGACTCATTAAAATTTATTTTCAACTAATTTTAATTATCAATTATTTTCTAGCAATTAATTATTAATAAATTATTATTTTACCTAGTACCACCTAGGACTTTTCATCAAATAAACTCTAAATTATTTTAGCAAGATTCAAACCTTCAACTTATCAGTACCTATTTCGCAAACTTTAGTTATTTTAATATCAAACTAGATTTATTTTATAAACCCTTTTATTTATTATCGAGCCTTAAAGCTTGGGACACTAGGGACATGATTGTAGTAAGTTGAGTTAGTTTTATTTGTGAAAGTGAATCTTTGGCTTGAGTTTGATTGTGGTTTGTATTTACCCCATGCGGGGTTAGGTCAGCTGTTGGAGACCTTTTATTTGTGAGCAAGAATCAGGTAAGCTCCTGCATAAAACCTGTTTGATGAAAAATGATTTTTTTTATGGCAAGCCAAATGTAGAGTGCATGGTCACTCATTTCTGTAAAGGCAATTGAGGATTATTTCCATTCTCATTTCAGACAAATAAATTATTTGTAAATCAAGGGGCAGTTTTACTCAAAACCTAAAATTCTTTCTAAAACCAGTTTTGCCCCAAACTTTGGAAAACCTTAATTGCCATTTTCAAGTGGAACTATGTTTTGTTCATTTTTCCCAAGTGGGATACGTTACGTTGAGTACTCAACAGGGGTAGACTGGTAGTACTAGTTTTGAAGAGCAAGAGTGAGTCTTCTGGCAGGAGGCCACCTCCAGAAGATAAGCTCAACTTAGAGAAATGTCAGTACTACTTAGTCATGCCGATCTGAGCTAGCAGTTTTTATTTCAGTCAAGTGACTGTGTTATGCCAGAATGGACACCCGGTTGTTGTTTGGGTATAGAGAAGGAGGAGTATCTTGCCCATTAGGCCGATCACCTACTTTTGTCAGTCTGCACAAAGTGTGGCATTCTGACTAGCAGTATGCACAAAGTATGGCATACTGACCATGTGGACATGGGGCCCAACGTGTGGTAACCCATGACCACCATTTTTGAGTGGTTGATTTTATTGTACCCGTATGGTTTGAAAGCCAAAACGCCACTCTTGTTTTTGAACATCATTCAATGCTTGCCAGTATTTCTTTTGTCATCTGCACAAAGTGTGGCATTCTGACCGTTGTATGGTTATGGGGCCCAACGTGTGGTAACTCATGACTACCTTTATGAGTGGTTGATTTTATTGTGTACTTGTATGGTTTCAACAAGAGGAAAACACCACTCTTACTTTTGACTAATGTTTATTGCTTGCCAATATTTCTCTTATAAAGATTTCACACTTTGCATCCACGAACTGTTTTCACTGAACACCCAAAGCATACATGGACTTACTGAGATTTCTGTCTCACCACCATTTTACCATGATTTCAGGTCGATCCTGCTGTCAGATGAGTAGCTAGTGTTATCTGCCTTGGAAGAGAATGTTGTCTTTTATTTTTATGTATTGCTTTGGGGAGTTAAGAGTGGATGATTTCATTTATGGATTTGTCTTTCTTTTGGGAATTCTTGGATTTATTCTGGGGTTGTAATAAATTTTAAGTTAAATTATTTTTTTTTATTTTTATTCCGTCATTTTATTCGTGTGACCTAGTTATAAAGACCCTTTGTCCTTTGGACAGGGCGACATCCCCTGCCCCGGGCGGGCCTAGGTAGCGGGGTGTTACACTTGCAAACTCTTTCCTTCACACCTTTGATTAAACAAGGTTTTTGATTGCTGCCTTCCCTTGGCCGAAAATCCTAGGGACTGCTGCCTTCTTATTTTCTAATTTCCTAAAATATAGGTTTTTGATTATTTTAGGTTTTATTAAAAATAATTTAATATAAATTAAATTCCTATTATGAAGGCACAGGAAGCGGGAAAACATAGGGCACACAGCAAAAGCGAACAAAAAAAAAAAATGAAAAAACACAAGAACAGGGATTCCAGGACAAGGCCGGCGCCGGCGCCGATTGCGCCTTGTCCAAATCCCGAGGTTTTAAAATTTTTACCTCTCCTTCTGGTTCTCAAAGGTGGCTGGACTGGAACGTGTGCAACCGGGGTAGGTGTGCTAGTAGAAGCCTTTGGTGTGATTCCTGCAAGCCTCCTACTCCGTCTTTGCATGTATGTGAATGCTGAACTCTCGGTTTTCCAGTATATGGCCTGCCTAACTACTGTTTGGTGAACAACTAACAGGCTAGGGAATTTTCTGGAGAGAGAGAGAGAGAGAGAGAGAGAGAGAGAGAGAGAGAGAGAGAGAGAGAGAGAGAGAGAGAGAGAGATGCCTAGGCTTTTCCACAGAGAAGAAGCCGTCTCTTAGATTATGTATTCTGTAACAACGACGTTATTTCTAATCATTCTGTTTAACCTAAATAAAACCTTAGGTTAAACTAGACTGGGCCATTGGACTCTTAGTTTAACCTTTTGGGCTTAATTAATTATTCTAGGTAGAACCAACTTAATGGCCCAACAAATAATTAATTTTTCCAGCCCAAATAAACCAGTCCAATTAAATAAGCCTAAAACAGTTTAGTCCCAGGTTAATCCCTAATTATTGAAACTGGGCCAAAGCCCTGCATAATTAATTGACCCACTAAACTAATTTAATTAATTCTCTCTCTATAGACCTTTATTTTATTCTAGCCTAATAATTAAATCAGGCTACTTAATAAAAATAAATTCCATTTAATTTAATTTAATTCCTTAGCTCGTATTTAATTAGGACTCACGGTCTATATTGGGGACCAAAAGACACACCGCATTGGCTACTAAAATGACCAAAATACCCTTACCATATAAATAGCTGTATTTTGCATTTTAAATATTTCCTGATATCACCATGAGAAAATATTGACCCTAAGGATAGTGCTGCGTTAGCAAAGTCTTCGAACTACATGTGTAATGACTAAAATACCCTTCTATACATCACCGTATATTCAGAGAGGAAGAAGTATACAAACACCTCTCTAAATGACATCTACCATCCTTAGGCCTGTAGTATAATGATCCACGACTTCCTAGATTGTTTCCACTCTCCAATGGAGCTACCCTAAAGCAAACATCCAAGTCATGTTTCCCAGGGCCCTGGATATTTAGATCATTCAGACAACCACAAGGGGCGATATAGTATAGAAACTATCTTGTACAAGTTTGTCTTAACTAACTAGTCACACATACCCAACATGTAAGTATATTGGCCCTACGATAGAACCTCAACTATAGCATATCAAAGCATATGCTTCCAGTTTCGTCAGACTACCAACTCATACTTAAGTCGTAGAGTACTAGTCCACGTTGTAGCGGTAGTAGTCTAGGTTTCTACCATATAGTACTTTTAAAAACCACTACTATAGGTCCTATTCTACGTATTCAAAATACGCTTATGTCATGAAGTGAGTGGACTACTCACTGGCTAAAGGTAAGCCATTCCCCATTTAGAATTCACAACACAATAACCTAGACATGATGAGATTCTCGTTCTCATCAATCGATTAAGAACAAAAGTTTATGTGTTAAGTAACCCACGATCTATACCTTACTGTGAAAGATCTCCATTCACATGGACCACTTACTTAAACACAATATGTAACACCCCACTACCTAGGTCCGCCAGGGCCGGGGATGTCGCCCCGTCCAAAGGATAAGGGGTCTCTATAACTAGGTCACACAATCAAAATAGCGAAATAAAAATAATACTTTAACTTAAAATTTTTTACAACCAAAGAATGAATCTAAGAATTCAAAAAAAAAAAAAAATCCATAATAAAAATTATCCACTCTTAACTCCCCAAAGCATCACACAAATTAAATATTAGAAAAATCTTCCAAGGCAGGCAATATCTAGCTACTCATCCCCACAGTAGGATCGACCTGAAATCATGGTAAAAAGGGTGATGAAACAAAAATATCAGTAAGTCCGTGTGTGCTCTGAGTGTCCAGTGAAAACAGTTCGTGAATGCAAAGTATAAATCTTTATAAGATAAATATTGGTAAGAAATAAACATTAGTCAAAATCAAGAGTGGTGTTTTGGCTTTTCCAACCATACATAATCAATAAAATTAACCATTCAAAAGAAATGATCATGGGTTACCACACGTTGGGCCCCATAACCAGTCAGAATGCCGACACTTTGTGCAGACTAACAAAAGGTAGGTGATCGGCCTACCGAGCAAGATGCTCCTCATTCTCTATACCCAAACAACAACCGGTTGTCCATTCCGGCAACACACAGTCACTTGACTGAAAAAAAAACTGCTAGCTCGGACCGGCACGACCTACTGGACTGACATCCTATCCGGGGAGGACTTACCCCTCAGAGGTGGCCACCTACTGAGAGACTCACCCTAACCCTTCAAAGACTAGTCCTAGCAGTCCACCCTTATTGAGTACTCAACGTAACTTACCCCACTTGGGGAAAAAGGAACAAAATATAGTTCCACTTGAAAATGGCAATTAAGGGTTTCCAAAGTCTTTGTCAAAATCAGTTTTAGAAAGAGTTTTGAGTTTGAGTAAATCTGCTTAGTGATTTTTAAATAATTTGTTTGACGGAAATAAGACAGGAAACAATCCTCAATTGCCTTTATAGAAATGAGTGTCCATGCATTCTACATTTGGCTTGCCATAATAAACATTTTGCATCAAACAGGTTTTATGCAGTAGCTTACCTGATCCTTAGCTTGAGATAAAAAAAAGGTCTTCAACAGCTGACCCAACCCCGCCTGGGGTAAATACAAGCCATAATTAATCTCAAGCTAAAATCCACTTTCACAAATAAAGCTAGCTCAACTCACTACTACCATGATCCTAGTGTCCCAAGCTTTAAGGCCAAATAATAAATAAAAAGGGTTTATAAGCTAAGTCTAATTTGATATTTAAAATAATTATTGTTTCTGAAAATAGGTACTGATAGGTTGAAGGTTTAAATCTTGCTAAGAATAATTTAGAGTTTATTTGATGAAGAGTCCTAGGTGGTATTAGGTAACATAATGATTTATTAATAATTAATTGTTTGAAAATAATTGATAACTAAAATTAGTTGAAAATAAAGTTTAATGGGTCTTGATTGAAATATACTAAATAAATTTTAATAGGTTTTGATTAAAAGATAATAATTGAAAGATAATAAATTTTAATGATATTTATGAATATAAGACTTACAAAATTAATATTTTATTTATTATGATTATTTATATAAAAGGCTTTATTTGATATTATTATTATATATAATATCTATATATTTTATTTCTTGAAATAAAAGTTATCATTTATTTGACTAAAATATCCTTATTATATATAATAATTCAAGTCTACCTTACTAGCAAAAATTATAATATTAAATATTTTATTGATGAAATAAACTTAGCCTAGGGATAATTAGATCATGATCATATTTCTATTGCTAACCACAATCATGAACATATACTCCACTTCAATTCATCAACTCATCCAAATCATGAATAAAAACATAGATATAAATTTACCAAGGCATGATCCAACCTCTACTAGCATAAATATAATCATGGCTTTAACAATCATACATGAATATAAATCTTATTCACCATAGACGACATAATCTCTAACATACTTGATCACAAATACTACTTATGGCATGGAGATATGCATTAAACCCTAAAACACCATACAATCAACCAAGATAATCAACTCATGCATAAATCCCATCTCCATCATATACACACATTTATTCATGCTTCAATCTCAACTCATCACAACAATACATGCTCAAATCCTTTTCATAATCCATCTCCTACCAATATCATCCTAGAGACATGAATCTAGAATTAAAAAGGAGGGTTGAAAAGGCTTACTTGATTGATGAGTACCTTGAAGGAGTTTCGAATGGATCTCAACCCCTAGATGACTACATCCGTCCAAGAGGATGAAGAAAGCATGGCCATTGGTGAAGAATTCATTCGGCCAAGAGGGAGAGGGTATTCGGCCAAGAGAGAGAGAGAGAGAGAGAGAGAGAGAGAGAGAGAGAGAGAGAGAGAAAAAGATCATCCATTAGCATGCTTATATACATATATATTCATTAGAGATTGAAGATTAGTGAAGATGAAGTTGATTGAATAAACTTACCTTGAAGGTGTTCTTGAGCTTTCACAAAAATACTGATTTTTGATCAAAAAGAGGGAGTTGGATTTTGGAGTTTGATGTTAAAAATGGTATGGATGGACTCATGGCAGTGAGTAGATGAAATCTGGAATTTTTTGAAGGAGATTGAAGTGGTTTGGAGAGGTATTAGGCGAGAGAAGTGAGTAGGTGTTCTTGGTGTTCCATGTGTGCTTGAAGGTTGAAGAGAATGGAGGGATTTTGGATTTGAAGCTGTAAAAATTCTATATGTTTGCAGTGGATGAATTGTTTTTGTAGTTTAGATAGATGGTTTTTCTGGTTTGAAAGGAAAAGGAAAGGTTGGTTGTTGAAATCCTAAAAGAATATTTTTGGGAATTAAATTTGGAAACAAAATATAGTAAGAATATCTTTGATCAATGAAGAGCTTTTTGGAAGTTGCTATGGCCGATTGATATTTAGTGATTTTATTGGATGAAAGCTGGTTGAAGAAGGTTAATGGTGGCCAAAAAGAGGTAGTTTAATGGTGAAGGAAAGGTCTAGTTGTTTAGGGGACATTTTATGGAAGTTTGCTAAATTAGGATTGTTGGAATTTTGGTCTCCAATCAAGACATGATTGGAGTAATTTGTTGGAGATATTTTAGGGTAGCCATGACTAGTTTTCGTGTAGAAGGTTGGGGAAGACAATGGGGTTCAATTCATGGCTGTTCAAGAGAGGTTTGTGCAGAAAAATGGTGAAGTTTTGGCCAGGGCTAAAGGAGGAAACAAAGTTGGAAAAAATCCTGTACAGGTCTTGCTATTTGCTGGAATTTTTCTGGGCAGATTTTGCTGCCATTTTCCAGTCAGATTGCAGAGAGTTTGAAGGGGCATTCAGAGGTTTTTCAAGGCTGGTTTCCAGCCTTCCTCATGGAGGAAAAACATAGCTAAGGAATGGGAAGAAAACAGCTTGGTTTAAGCTCATATATGCTGCGATTTTCCCCAAAAAATTTTCTGGTTTTGCACAGCATTTGTGCAGTCCAAATTTGGCCAGAAAATTTCAGATTTCAAGCTGGTCAAGAGAGCCATTTTCTGGCAACATTTGGGAGGGAATGATGGCTGAAAATTTTGACACCTTTAAGGCACAAGAAGCTGGAAAAATTTCAAGGCACAAGAAGCTGGAAAAATTTCAGATCACTACATAAAGGAAAATGAACATAGTTAGAGTGAAGTTTTGAAGGTTCACTAGGGGAATTAATTCTTTTGGAACCTTCCCCATCTACTTTCGGTCCATAAGATGTCTTTCACTTAGACATTTTGAACCTTCAAAGCCACAGCACTTTACTGAAATTTCTAGAATGAAATTGGCTTGAATAAATTTAATAATTTAATAAATTGAGAAGTAAGAAAAACTAAGGATCAAGAAGCGTATGAATTCCCTTAGGAATTTTTGTAGGGTACAAGAGTATGATTAGGGTACTCCTATCATGTCTCCCCTAGGACATCACCTTTACCCTTCTCTAGAGCACTTAAGGACGAAAATCTACCCTTCCCCTACAAAAATAAAATTTAATCATGCTAAAGCTCTAATGATGGAATTTGAACCTAAGACCTCAAGAATTAATTCCAAAGCTCTAACCACTAAACCACAACAACTCTTGTTCTTATTTTCTTTCTAAAATATTTTTCCTATTTAATCCTCAAGCTATCTCCCTATTTTCACCTCAAGCATAAATTACCATTTTGCCCTTCTTATTCAATAAACATAATTAAGCCCTCGAGACTATAACACACAAATTCAAAGCATATAAAATCATATAAAATATATTTAAACATGCAATAAAATATGATATGCATCCCAACCCCCTTACTCTAAGGTTGGTTTCGACTGGGGTTTCACACAATGGGTCTTTTCCAAACGTAATTGTGCACAAAAAAAATTGTAAATTCACAAATAATTTCTGAAAATAATTTCTTTTATTAAAACATTCGATTTTTTTACATCACAAACCTAGTCTAAGAGGGTGTACATGCTAACAATCTCCCACTTACACTCTAAGATTAAGTAAGTCCGTAGGTGCCCACCCCTATGGTGTCTAAGTGTCTCTTGAAGACAGTCTCAGCCAAAAGCTTGGTGAATAGATATGCTAGATTGTTCTCGGAGGCAATATGTTCCACTACAACTTCCCAGTGTTATTGCAATACATCACAATTGGCCTGTCCATGTGTGGCATGACTCCAAGTTTTGAAAGGAACTTCGGGAGCCAGACTGCTTCCTTGGATGCCTCCGAAGCTGCCACATACTCAGTTTCTATGGTTGAGTCAGCAATGCAAGATTGCTTGATACTCCTCCATGAAATTGCTCCTCTAGATAAGGTGAAGACATATCCACTAGTAGATTTTCTCTCATCCTTATCTGCCTGGAAGTCTGAGTCTGTGTATCCTGTAGGAACCAAATCATCAGCCCTGTAAACCAGTATATAATCTCTAGTTCCCTTGAGGTACTTGAGAATATGCTGTACAGCTTGCCAATGAACCTCCCCAGGGTTTGACTGATATCTACTAACCAAGCTTACGCCAAAGCAGATATCTGGCCTAGTACACAACATGGCGTATATGGGACATCCTACAGCCGAAGTGTAGGGAATCCTACTCATTCTGTCATTTTCTTCTTGAGACTTAGGATAGTCCCTTGAAGAAAGTGACAACCCATGTCTGTAAGGAATTAGAGCTCCCTTGCATGAGTTTATGTTGTACCTGGCCAGCATCTTGTCAATGTATGCCACTTGAGATAATCCTAACATTCTCTACATTCTATTTCTAAGAAGTCTAATATCGAGAATATAGCTGGCTTCTCCCAAGTCCTTCATACTGAATTGACTAGACAGCCAAACCTTTATAGATGACAATGACCCTACATCATTTCCAATGAGTAGAATGTCATCTACATACAAGACAAGAAAAACCACATTAATGCCTTCAAGTTTCCTGTACACGCATGGTTCATCCTCGTTTTGAACAAAACCATAAGACTTTACAGTCTCATCAAAATGAATGTTCCATGCCCTTAATGCCTGCTTAAGTCCGTAAATGGACTTTTTAAGCTTGCAAACCATATGCTCTTGGCCTTTAGCAATAAAGCCTTTCGGTTGGGACATATAGATATCTTCGCTAAGATGGCCATTTAAAAATGCCGTCTTAACATCCATTTGCCATATCTCATAGTCATAATGACATGTGATGGCAAAGAGGATACGGATGGACTTAAGTATGGCTACCAGGAAAAAGGTCTCATCATAATCGATTCCCTCTTTTTGAGTTTACTCTTTTGCCACAAGCCTACCCTTCAAGGTTTCCACCTTCCCATCCACTCCCCTCTTTCTCTGTATACCCACTTACACGCAATGGGTTTTATCCCTTCAGGTGAAGCTACAAGATTCCAAACCTGATTGAGATACATAGACTTAATCTCGATTTTCATTGCTTCATGCCACAGATTTGTATCGGGATTAGCAATAGCCTTCTCGTATCTAGTGGAGTCTTGTTCCTGATGGTAGGAGACCAGCTCGAAAGCTTCTCCAGTCCATCTCTCTGGAACCCTAGACACTCTCCCACTACGACGAGGCTCTATATGTACAGGCTCTTGAGGCTGTACCTCTTCTTGTTTCACAATCGGGTTAGAAGAAGTTGCTTCCGAAGATAACTTCTCTTCCAGTTCCAACCTAGTTAAGCCTTTTGTGGAAGTACTTTAATTATCCTCTAAGTATCTAGCATTGGTACTAACCAGTACATTCTGCTCCTTAGGATGATAAAAGTAACCACCCTTTGTCCCTTTTGGATACCCAACAAAATAGTATAATTCTGATCTTGGTTCTATCTTGTCTCCCTTGACTAGTACATAAGCTAGACAACCCCATATCCTGAGATGATTCAGACTTGGCTTAGGCCCAGTCCACATCTCATAGGGAGTCTTAGGTACTAACTTGGAAGGCACCAAGTTCAAAATATATGCCGCTGTTTTCAGGGCATATCCCCAAAAAGACACTGGAAGAGTAGCATGAGACATCATGCTTCGGACCATTTCTATCAATGTCCTGTTCTTTCTCTCAGCTACTCTATTCTGCTGGGGTGTCCCTGGCGCAGAAAGTTGGGATACTATTCCATGATGTACCATGCAGTCCTTGAATTCACCAAGGAGGTAGTCTCCACCACGATCCGATCGTAAGGTCATGATCAATTTATCTGTCCGACGCTCCACTTTAGCCTTAAACTCTTTGAACTTGTCAAAAGAGTCAAACTTGCGTCTCATCAGGTAAATGTAATCAAACCTTGTGAAATCATCCGTAAAAGTGATGAAGTACTCAAAACCTCCTCTAGTTGGTATAGACAGGGGACCATACACATCAGTGTGAACAAGACTCAATACTTCCTTAGCTCTATTCGTCTTAGGGGCAAATGACCTTTTAGTCATCTTTCCCATCGGCACGACTCACACTAAGGCCAATTTTTCAATCTCAATGAGCCCAAGGGCCCATCATGGCTCAACCTCTGAATTCTGGTTGAGTTGATATGCCCCAACCTTAGATGCTAAAGATAAGAGTCATTGACATTGGTCTTTCTCTTCCTTGTTAAAGGTTTAGATCGAGAGTTATTTAATTGATTGTTAATAGGGTTTAAGAAAAATAAATTTCCATACATGTGCCCAATACATAAAATTTCTCCATCTCTACTGATAGAAATACCAGAATGGATAGATACAGAATATTCTTGATTTATTAGTTTCGCAATTGAAATAAATTCTGTCTAAATCCAGGTACATATAAAATATCTTTCAAAACCACTATTCTGTTACAATCAAATACAAGATCTAGCTCTCTCACTGCAAGGGCCCAAACATGTGTTCCATTTCCTACATGTAGTCCATGTTCGTGCTTTTGGAGTCTTCTAATCTTTCTAAATCTCTGCAAGGAGTTATAGATGTGATTAGTGGCTCCTGAATCAACAATCCAAGTGGAAGTTGATCCAACTATTGATAGAGACTCTAGATAAAAAACATTACCTGTGGGGTTTTTCTTGGCTTGAAGATCTGGACACTCCTTTTTCAGTGTCCTTTCAGTCCACACTTGAAGCACTTGCCCTTGACTTTGTTTTTGGGCTGGGTCTTGGGTTAGACTGCTGCGTTCCCCTTATTCTTCTTGAACTTTCTGAGCTTAAGCCCAGTTCTAGAAGATGAAGCCTTAGTAATCATAGCCTTAGATTATGGCTTTATAGCCTTCTCCACCATCTGAAGCTCCTTCATCAACTCAGTCAAGCCCATGTTCAACTTGTTCATGTTATAGTTTAACTTGAACTGAGTAAAGGAACCCGATGGGATTCGAGAATCATGTCCACTTGGCTCTCAGGGTTAATGACAGCTCCTAAGATTTCTGCCTCTTTGAAAGTAGCAATCATCTTGAGCATATGCTCTCTGACTGATGCTCCCTCAGCTATCTTAGTGTTAATGATGGTTCGAAGAGCCTCCTACCTTGCGGGCTGGCTCTTATCCGCGAACATCGTGGGTAATAATTGGGTTATGTCATACGCAGTGGTCATGTGCTCATGTTTAGATTGGAGCACATTAGACATAGAGGCCAACATGTAACAATGAGCCATCTCTTTGGCTTTCTTCCATGCCTTCTCAGCCTCACGCTCCTTAGTGATGGAACCCTCCTCAATAACAGGGCAGGTTTCGTAAAGGACATACTTATATTCTTCCGTTGTGAGTATTATGTCCAGGTTCCTTTTCCAATCCATATAGTTTGGTCCCGTTAGCTTATTCTCTCGGAGAATAACGGCTAATGGATTAAAAGAACCTCCCACCATTTCTAAAAAATTGAAATGTCTAAGTACATAAAAATCTCTATGTCAAGGCTTATATCTTTTGAGAGTTTTTCCCATGGACTAATTTTATTTCAGTTAAAAACTTAATGATTTCATAAATTTTCCAATTAAAACTTTCTAGAGACTTTGGTCTCAAGTTTATTTGACAAAACAATTTTTCTTGTGCCAAACTAAAACAAAATGGCTTTCTATTTTAACCTTACAAAAATATCTAAATCCAATATATTTTCTATGCCAAGGATTAAATCCTTTGAGAAAATATCTAAGGATTAATTTTTTGTTTAAGTTAAAATAACCATTTCATTTGTAGAAAAATGTTTTCCTTGTCAAAACATTCCCAAAGACTTTGGTCTTTGAGAAAACGTGCACATAGGTACCAAAAATAAATAGCATGCTAGAAAATAGTAGACATTTTCATGCTCTTATATTTTTAAACCTAAGTGCCTAGATAATAGAATTAAACACATTAATTAATTAATTAATTAATGGTCTTGTTTAATTCTAAAATCCCTTACTAATATTTTTCATGCAAAAATATTCCTTGAATATTAACTATTGCAAAATATTAACTTCGCCTGGTATGGACCCCAAAACCAAAAGAAAATTGCAAGAAAAATTACAAGGGAAAAAAAAAATCCTTAGTCCACTGCACCCACCGCACTACATCAGCCATCCATCTGAACTGTGGTCCACTGCACCCACTGCACAGAACCAGGACCCACGAGAAAACAGTGCGGACCGGCTTTTCAGACCCTAGCCAACACCGGTTCGAGCGGTCTAGCCAGTGCTGATTCGGCTCTGTTAGCCTCTTCCTGCAGGTTTTTTTTCTGTGATTTTCTTCTGCGAATTTCCTTTATTTTTCTGCAAAACTTATGGCTTCGATGGCTCTCCGATTTCAAACCGAATACAATGAAATCAACCAAAACCGACAATCACCTATACCCATAAACATTTGGCTTACACGATTTACTAAGAAAAATAGTAAATTATAGATTCCTATACCTCCACCCGCGAGGTTTAACAGAGAATCTATCCATACCATGTAACACCCCACTACCTAGGCTCTACAAGGCTGGGGATGTTGCCCTGTCCAAAGGACAAGGGGTCTTTATAACTAGGTCACACAAATGAAAATAAAAAACAATACTTTAAAATTGAACTTATTACAATCCAAAAATTTAGGAACAAGTCCAAAATAAATTGATTACTATTATCTCTCGAAACAACACATAAAAAAATAACATAAAGTCTTCAAAGCAGATAACAAATCTAGCTACTCATCTCCATAGCAGGATCGACCTGAAAACATGGCATAAAAGGTGATGAAATAAAAATCTCAGTAAGCCCGTGTGTGCTTTGAGTGTTTCAGGTAAAACAGTTCATGTATACAAGTTGTAAAAATCGTATAAGAGAAAGTGCTCGCAAGCAATAAATAAGGTTAAAAATAAAGAGTGGCGTTTTGCTTTTCAAACCATACATGTGCACAATAAATACAACCACTCAAATGGGTAGCCATGGGTTACCACACGTTGGGCCCCATGACCATATAACGGTTAGAATGCCATACTTTGTGCAGACTGACAAAAGATAGGTGATCAGCTTACTAGGTGAGATACTTCTCATTCTCTACACCCAAACATACCGGTTGTCCACTCTGAAAACACACAATCCACATGACTGAAACTTGCTAGCTCGGACCGGCATGACCTACTGGATTGGCATCCTTTTCGCGAAGGATTCACCCCTCAGAGGTGGCCACCTATTGAGAGACTTACCCTAACCCTTCAAAGACTAGTCCTAGTAGTCTAGCCTTATTGAGTACGCAATGTTGATTTTCCCACTTGAGAGAAAACTGATAATACATTGCTTTATTTGGAAATAGCAATTAAGGGTTTCGAAAATTCTTGTCAAAGTTGGGTTTTAGAAAGAGTTTAGTATTTGTGCAAAACTGCTTGTTTAAATTTTCAAATGATTTGCTTGACTGAAATAAAAAGGAAATAGTCCTTAATTTCCTTTACAAAATGAGTGTCCATACGCTTCACATTTGGCTTGCCATAGTAACCTTTTGTCGTTAAATAAGTTTAGGCAGGAGCTTACCTGATCTTTTGCTTGATCAAATTCAAGAATCTTCCAAAGCTGACCTAACCCCGCCTGGGGTAAACATAAGTCATAAGGTTATACTCAAGCTATATTCGCTTCCATAAATAATCCTAGTTCAATTTATTACAATTATGACCCAAATATCCTATGCTTTAAGGGTAGATGATAAATGATTTTATAAAATAAGACTAGCTTGATAAGTTAAAATAACTAGGGGTTGTAAAATAATTACTAAGAAGTTATAGGTTCAAATAATAGATCTCGAGTGTTGTTATTAATAAATATACTAGGGTTTCATTGTTGAAGAATCCTAAGTTCTAGATTGTATTAATAAATGGTCATTATTAAATAATATTTTTAAAGTAAATATTAAATTATTACCAAACTCTTCATTAATAATTAATAGATAGAAAATAATTAATAATAAGTAAAATTAATAATAAATAAATTTTTTAAATCTTGATTAGTGGATAACAAATACATATAATATTTATGAATATATGGCCTACAAGATCATTAATATTTTACCTATTATTATTATTATTATTATTATTATTATTATTATTATTATTATTATTATTATTTATATAAAAGGTTTTATTTATTATTATTATTATTATTATTATTATCATATATAAATATTTATATATTATTTTTAATAAAAGATATCAGTTATTTGACTAAAATATCACTATTTCATTTAATACTCCAATTCCCACACTTCCTAGGGTTTTCGAAATCTTTGGAGAAAAATATAGTATTAATTTTAATTAACATAATAAAATTGGCTAATTAAAATAACTTAGGATCACAAGGTCATGATCATAAATTTCCTATTGCTAACAAGATTCATGAGCACATACTCAAACATCAATCAACAAACTATTCTATTCATGAACAAAGGCTTAAATCCATACCCACTATTATATGATCAAATCCCTACTAAGCATAATCATACTCATGGCTTCAATGAAAATAAGAACATAATACCCTATTTATCAAAGGTGACATAACATTCTAGCATGCTTAAACATTCATAATTTCATAAGACATGTGAACATGCATCGATCCACAAGGAAATTCATAAAGCTTAACCTGAGGGAGACGAAACAGGGGGCATGCACTGTAACGGGAAAAAAACAGAGAGAAATAAAACCAAGCCTTAAAGGCCATACGGAAGCGTGAAGATCATACATTTGCACTCCTTAACCCTTCTAGGTTGAGTAGGAGTGGATTGAATGACTGGAATCGCCTCGCTTCGCCCACTTGAAGAAGCTTCCGGTTGAACACCCGCTAGCCTTCTACTTCGCCTTGTTTGCATCAACGCCAAGCTTTCCAGCTCTCGAAATATTCCTCTGCCTAACCGCTAGTCGGTGAACACTATGGTGAAGAGGAACGGTCTCAATTCTCCTTGGTGCACTTGCTATTGGTTAGCAAAGAAACAAGGAGAAACAACAAGAGGAGAGCAACGTGAGAGAGCAGAGAGAGAGACGTGAGTTCTCTGTGTGTTGTGTTGGGAATTAGGGTTTTCCTCTACCAGAGACTAGTTTATTGGTTAGCCAAAAACAGGTCTCTCATTATCTGATAAACATATCCCCGGGATTTCAAAACACCCGGATGTTATCCTGAGAATCAGTTTTGCCTAACCCTAAACTCTTTTTAACCGTATCTGGAAAAAACCCTAAGGTTTAAGCTATTGGGTCAATATAATATTTATTATTTTTCTTGGACCCAAAAGGCCCAAAATAATAAATATTAATTATTTATTTCCTAGGCTTATATAAACAACCCAATAAATAATTAATAAGCTCAAATGAACCATAATAATTAATCTTTAATTATTTATTTCTTGGGCCTGTATAAATAACCCAATAAATAATTAAACATTAATTTTTTCCTCTAGTTTAAGCCCAAGTTAATTTTTTAATTATTCATACTGGACCTAGGCCCTGAATAATTAATTAACCAATTAAACTAGATAATTAATTTCTCTCAACTCCTATATTAATTTATTTATTTATTTTATTCCAGTCCAATAATAAATTAGACTTCTTGAATAAAATAAAATAAAATAAAATAAAATAAAATCCTCTTCAACTGAGACCAATTCCTCAACCCAAAATTAGTTAGGACTTACGGGCTATTTCGAGGACCAAAAAGACACATCGCCTTGGCTGCTAAAATGACCAAAATACCCCTGCTATATAAATAGCTATATTTTACATTTTAAATATTTCCTAATATCACCATAAGGAAATATTGACCCCAAGGACAATGCTGCATTAGCAAAGTCTCCGACCTACAGGTGAAATGACTAAAATACCCCTCTACATATCGCCGTACATTTAGAGAGGAAGAAGTGTACTAACAACCCTCTAAATGACATATACCATCCTTAGGCTTCTAGTCCAAGGATCCATGACTTCCTGGAGTGTTTCTGCTTTCCAAGAGAGCTACCCTAAAGCAAACTGCAATACCCCACCCAAAACCACCTTTGACTATGGGGAAAAGTCATGCATTGCAAAGCATCTTGCATTTTATGTGGTAGCTAGAATAATTTTATTTGCATGGATGCATATGAATTTTTCCGTTGCTCTTGCATTTGAATTAATTGATGTGAAATAGTTGTGTTGTTAAAGATTTGGATAAGGGAGGTTTGGTCGAAGATTTGGAAGGATGAGTATTGGGGTGGTAAGAACTTCTTGTAGAAAAATTAGTATGGGAGTAGTTTTGGAATAGCGGGGAGGTTGGTGATTTCCTTTGGTGACCCGAGTTCGAATCCTACCTTCTGTGAAGTAAGTTTCTCTTCTTGAAATTCCTTTTTTTAGACCATTTCTTGTCTTGGCCGAAAAAGAACCTAGCTATCCTAGAGAAATTTTACTATTTTTACTCCAAGGAAATAAGTCTCTATATTTATTTCCTAAATTCAAGGACTTTGATGTGAATAAAGTTCACCTTTAATTTTCAGCTTGTGTTCCTTAGGATTTTCGAAAAAAAAAACCCCTAGCTAGGTGCCACTTTGAAGAATTTCAAGTGGTATAAAACTCTTCTTGATGAATATTAGAGTTAGGGAATATATTAGGGAAAAATCTTATCTTGTCTCTTCAAGAATTCTAGCCATAATCCTTTTATTTATTTAATTGTTTTAGAGAAATATTTTAACTAAAGTCTTAGATATTTTCTTTGGGTTTAAACGCCACTTCCATAGGAATAAGAATCTATATTTAACTCCTAAGTTCAAGGATTTTAGATAAGGATAAAGTTTGTTTTATTTTCAGCTTTTGTTCCCTTGAATTTTCAGAAACCATAAGCTGGAAAAATTCTGGAAATTTTTCCAGATTTTGTCCGCCACCTTGGAGCACCTTTAGCTCAATCCAAACTCTTCTAGGACTAGGGGAAATCCTATCCAAATCTTTGATAAAATCAGATTTTATTTCAATCCAAATTCAACTCGGATTTTCTTCCTTTTCCTAGCTGAATTTCGGCAGCTTTGTATCAACATAAGCTGTCCGAAAATTCCAGCTTCTTAGCTACAATCCAACTATGTAAATCCTAGCTCAAAACACCTAAATATTCCTCATCAATTCAGGGTACCTTAGCTGCACAAAACTAGAATTTTATTCACACAAAAACACTGAAATTCGTCCAGCTTATGTACAGAAAATTCGGTCAGCTTTGTGCAGGATTTTCGGCCAGCTTTGAACTCCTACTCCAACTGAAATTCTGCACACATAACCCACTGAAAAACCCCAGCTGATCAAGCTATTTTCAGCGCCCAAAACCCTCAATTTTCCTCTGGAAATTTCGGTAGAAGTACAGCAGCCAAAACAGTCCAAACCTTGCTACACTTGCACAGAATTCTCGCAGCACTTGCACAGGATTTTTCAGTCATCAAAACTTACTCAAACTCTTCCTTGTTTGGCCCAAAATTCTGAACACATTTAGCCCTTCCTTTGAGCAGTATTTTGGCCAGCATAAATGAGCAAAATTTCAGAATCTTTTCCTCCATAAAACTCACCTAAAAACCGGCAGTAAGGAGACGGGCGCAAGCTAAAATTTCGCCTTTGCTGTCCAAGAAACCTAAAGCCATTAGGTGTCTATCTAAACATCACCATCTAACCCTAAACCAATCTTCTCCAATTTTAAATCATAGCCACCGTGTACCCTCTCCATTCTACACAAAAATTTCAGCAACATCTCTCTGCAAATTTTCTAAAACACAAGAGTTATTCCAAGCAAAAATCGAACACACCTTAAGGTAAGCACAAATCCTTTTAACCTCTTGATGTCGTTTTCTCTAATGATTCTTTTCTCTTTCTTCTACCCTTAAATCACGCCCTATAGAGGTTGATTTCCTCTTCTTCCTTAATTTTCGGTCAAGTGAAGCAAAGGAGGTAGCTTCTCTCTTATTCTTAAGCGAACTCGGGACGATCACCATAGGAGCATCGAGACCTCATTACCCGGTAGTTGCAAGGTAAGGGAATACCCTCCCTAGATGTCGAAAGTAAAGTTTAATGGTGTTTATTAGCGAGATAAACATGTGGTCGTAGTATATGATCTTTGGGGATTGAATAGTTTACTTGGAATTAAATAGGAGATTGCGAATTGTTGTGAAAATAAATGGGATTAGAGCATGTTTGAATTGATTGAGACCCTGATCATAATATTATATGGTTTAGATCAGGAGGATAATTGAGGAAAGCCGGCTGTGAATTTATCGCATTTATCTGAGGCATATCAAGTAAGTTCTTGCATAAACTCTTTTATTAAATGTTGTGATGGTAAGTCATTTTATAAACTGTTTTTTTAAAGGTTGTGATGGCGTGTCCATGTTGTGAAACTTTGTAAAGCTATTGTTAAACTGTGCTTGCTTGGGTTGTAAACGTGGATATTTATTCTTTAAACGATTTTGTCAAACTAACGGGTTTGAGCAAGAAAACTATTCTTTTCCTTAAATTTTTAGAAATATCTTTTAAAGAAAATCACGTTTTACAAAGCCAAGGTTTGGAAATATTTTGAATTAGGAATTGATGGATATGTTCGTTGAGTACTCAATAAGGGTGGGCTAACAATACTAGTCTTGGAGGGCTAGCGTAAGTCTTCTGGCAGGAGGCCACCTCCAGAAGATGAACTCTGCTTGAAAAGGCGACAGTGTTGGTTGGTCAGGCCAGTCCGAGCTAGCATTATACCTGAAAGGTATTATTTATATTCCCGGCATGGACACCTGGATGGCTTTGTTGGGTGTAGAGATGGAGGAGTATCTCACCCGGTGGGCTGTACACTCACCTTGATCAGAACGCCCAACGTGTGGTAATCTGGTCCGGACAAGGTGCACAAAGTGTGGTGCCTTGGCCAATTTGTTCTCATGGAGCCCAACGTGTGGTGACATGACTTTTATCCGAATGGAGGATTTATTTTGTACAAAGTGTGACAATGAGAAAAAAACCCACTCCTTGCGAAAAGAGATTGTTGATGACTTGCCAAATTATTTCTATAAATGTTATACACGTTGCATACATGAACTATTTAAACACTATGTGCACACACATGACTTACTGAGATTTATTCTCACACTGTTTTACATCATGTTTTCAGGAGATAGACTGTGCTGAGTCAGCGGGGCATGTAATAGTTGAAGCTTTTGCTATTTTCTCTATCCGTTCTAGGAGACATTTGTTGCTTATGCTTCTAAACAATATTTTGTTTTATTCCGTTTTGCTCCAAGTTAAGCCTGATGTAATAAGAATATTTCTTTATTTATCTAAATTGATCCTTTTGGAGATTGCCTTTTATATTTTATACCTCGTTCTAAAGACCCCTTGTCCTACGGGACGGGGCGACATCCCCGCCCTTTTAGGGTACGTAGTCGTGGGGTGTTACAAGTGGTATCAGAGCCAGGTTTAGGCAATTTCTTGACTTATGGGGTTCTATTTTCTTAAGTATTTTGATTTGGTTCTAATTCCTGTCTTTTGCTTATAGGATGGTCAAAAGAGTTGTACTAGCTGTCAGAGACTGGCCTGCTGGTTGTGGGAATCCACCTGCCCCACTACCCGTAGTTGACCCACCCGCGTTTGATTCAGAGAGAGAGCGTGAGCCGTCAGTGCTAGACGACTCGGTGGTTGAGACAGAGATAGAGGTCGAGGAGAGTCTAGGGGAAGATGAGGGAGAGGAGGAGATGACAGAGTTGAGTGAGGGAGAGGTAGATGAGCTAGGGAATGAGGGAGACGATGAGAATGAGGGAGAGTCAAACATAGAAGACCAGCAACTTTTACTCTTTCTTTCTCTGGAATTTGCATACTTTTGCTTGTTTATCTTTTTCTTAAGGGAGCATGTGGCTCATATGGCCTATCTATCATTTTAAATAAAAAGGGTATCGTATGAGATGACCCATTCTTTTCTGCAAAGAATGGTTTATATGACAAGCATGAGTTTTGTTTATTACTTGATCTATCTCTGCACGTTATCATCACATTCTCTTTTAGATGAGTACATTACTATCAACTGATCATGCTCCTAAGCATATTCTTTTCCCTCTTGATAACTAACTGAACCTGAGTGGATGTGATTAAGATGGCACCAAGACGCCGAACAGTTGTGCATAGCAGAACGGTGCAGGAGAGTGCATCCTCCACCTCGGAATTTGAGCAGGTGCATCGTTCCACCCCCGACGTGGAGGAGCACCTGCCACGCGATCAGGAATTGGCTTCGGAGAGGTCACGGGATGTGACCATGGGTCAGGCTTTTAACAAGATGACCTCAATCCTACAGAACTTGACCGAAAGAGTGGACAAGGTGGCCAGGAAACCACCGCAGGGGGAGGATGAGGCTTTAGAGCGTTTCCTGAAGTTCCAGCCTCCCACATTCCAGGGGAAGGCGGAACAGGATAAGAAAGCCGAGCATTGGATTGAGCATATGGAGGACATTTTCGCTACTTTGCAATACTCGGAAGAGAGGATGGTTAAGTTCGCTGCTTTTCGGCTAAGGGGACCGTCTCGGGCATGGTGGCAGCGAGTACGGGGTGATTGGGACAAGGAGGAGCAGGAGTGGACCTGGGATGATTTTACGGAGGCTTTCCGAGCCGAGTACATTCCTCGATGGGTGGCTGAGAAGAGGGAGGATGAATTCCAGACCCTCAGGCAAGGAGGCATGACCGTGGCCCAATACGCAGCCCGATTCATGCAGTTGTCCAAGTACTGTAAGTGCTTGGTAGACACGGAGCAGAAGCGCACCCGGCAATTCGTGAAAGGGCTAAGGCCAGATTTGAGGAAGGTGTTGGCTCCATCACCGCCAACGTCGTACACCGCCGCAGTGGATGCAGCTTCCCGGACGAAGAACGAAGATCGGTATCGACTGGTGAACCGACCCTTCCAACCAAGTCGTCCACCTATGAGGCCTTTAGGCAATAAGCGACCTGCGGGTTCTATGCCGTGGGGAAATCGGGGTAAGCAGCCTCGAGTGCCTGTAGCCGGATTAATGCAAGGCAGCCTGAACTGCCGACTGTGTGGGAAGTGAGGCCACACCGAGAGAAACTGTTGGGGTACCGGGGGTGTGAGAAGGTGTTTCAACTGCGGAGACCCAGGACATCTGAGGAACGTCTGCCCCAAACCCTTAAGGACTGAGCAGACCGCGCCGACCCAGCCAATGGGAGGCAACAGAGGTGCCGCTATTGGACCAGCCGGAGCGGGAGGCCTGAAGCCCCAGGTGAAGGCCAAAGTTTTTGCCCTGAGCCGAGAGGAAGTCGGAGCGGATGCCGCCGTGATTGAAGGTAACCTTTCTATCCAAGGTTGTCATGTTAATGTTCTGATAGATCTAGGATCTACACACTCTTATGTAAGTAAAGTATGTGCTTCACGTCTGGGCTGGGAAGGAAATGAGCTACCTTATACCCTAGTAGTTAGTTCCCCCTTGGGAAAGATGGTGGAAGCAGGCAAGAAAATGGGAAGTTGTGGAGTTGAGGTTGGGAAGGAGATTCTGGAGGCCGACCTTATAATCCTGGCCATGGACGGTTATGACTTGATCTTGGGCATGGACTGGCTGTCGAAGCACGGAGCTCGTGTGGACTGCAAGATTAAGACGGTGCAGTTTGTGAGACCTGGTCGGGATGTAATTGAATTCAATGGCAAGCGAGCGAAGGAACTAAAATTCCTTATTGCTGGAGCTAAAGTCCGAAAGTTACTCAAGAAAGGATGTACGGGATATTTGGCGTATCTCCTAAACAAACCGAAGGACCAGTGTACCTTGGAAAGTACAGAGGTAGTGAAAGACTTTTCGAATGTGTTCCCTACAGAGCTCACTTCCTTACCCCCTGAACGGGAAGTTGAGTTCACCGTGGATCTGATTCCCGAAGCAGAACCGGTATCCAGAACCCCCTACCGGATGGCACCGACAGAGTTGAAGCTGCTAAGGCAAGGCTACATTCGGCCGAGTACGTCACCTTGGGGAGCCCCAGTGTTGTTTTTCAAGAAGAAAGATGGTACCCTGAGGCTATGTATCGATTATCGGGGACTGAACAATCTAACGATCAAGAATAAATACCCTCTACCCTTGATCGATGAGTTGTTTGATCAACTGCAAGGCGCTGCTTGTTTCTCGAAATTGGACCTACGACAAGGATACTATCAGGTGAGGATTAGAGAAGAAGACATTCCTAAGACTGCATTCAACACGCGGTATAGCCACTACGAATTTGTAGTAATGCCGTTCGGTGTAACCAACGCACCGGCAGTATTCATGGATTTAATGCATCGCATTTTCCAACCATACTTGGATAAGTTCGTGGTTATATTCATTGATGACATTTTGATTTACTCCACAAATCCGGAGGACCACACGGAGCACTTAAAGTTGGTCCTAGAGAAGCTGAGGGAATTCAAGCTTTACGCTAAGTTCAGTAAGTGTGAGTTTTGGCTGAGCTCAGTGTCTTTCCTTGGTCACGTGATATCCAAGGAGGGGATCAAGGTGGACCCTGCTAAGGTAGAAGGCATAGCTAATTGAAACAACCGGAGAACATTACCGAGATACGAAGTTTCCTTGGGTTGGCTGGGTACTATCGGCGTTTCATTAAAAATTTCTCCACTTTAGCTTCACCGATGACACGACTATTGAAGAAGGATGTCGTTTTTGCTTGGAGTGAGAGTGCGAGAAGAGCTTCCAAGAACTTAAGAGGAGGTTGATTTCAGCACCCGTGCTGAGTCAGCTTGAGGCTGATAAGCCCTATGCATTCTATACAGATGCATCCAAGGAAGGACTAGGAGTTGTACTAATGTAGGAAGGGAAGGTCATAGCCTATGCATCTAGGAAGCTAAAGCTGTACGAAGTTAACTATCCCACGTATGACCTAGAGCTAGCAGCTATAGTGTTCGCCTTGAAGAAATGGCGACATTACATGTATGGTGCGCAATACGAGATTTTTACGGACCATAAGAGTTTGAAGTACATCTTCACGCAAAAGGACTTGAATCTCCGGCAGCATAGGTGGATGGAGTTCCTGGAGGAGTATAAGTGCCCCATTAACTATCATCCGGGTAAAGCGAATGTGGTAGCAGATTCTCTAAGTCGGAATGTGAAAATGGCACACTTGAGAATACAGGAGGTGTTGGTAGTCTAGGATATCCTGGAGAAAGAGGCGCAAGTGAAAAAGGGGAAGATCTGCGTGAGCAACCTTACCCTGAAACCCGATCTGGACCAGGAAATTGTATCAGGTCAACAGGGCAGCACAGAATTTCAAACTTTCAGGGAGAAAGAGATCGCGAGAGGAGGAGGCGAATTTCGAACCGATGAGAAAGGGGTATTGTACTTTCGGGATCGGATTTGTGTACCGGACATCCAAGACTTAAAGAAGAGGATACTGGACGAAGCGCACAAGAGAAAATACACCATACACCTTGGGAGGTAAAGATGTACCAAGACTTGAAGAGAAAATATTGGTGGGTTGGAATGAAGAGGGATGTAGTTCAGCATGTGTCAACCTGCCTGACATGCCAGAAGGTTAAGATGGAGCATAAGAAGTCTGCAGGTTTACTGCAACCGTTACCGATTCCTGAATGGAAATGGGAAGAGGTGACCATGGACTTTGTGACTGGCCTTCCGATGACCAAGTCACACAAAGATGCGATCTGGGTGGTAGTGGACCGATTGACCAAGACAACGCACTTCATACCGGTCAACGTAAGGGACTCGATGGAAAAGTTGGCTCAGACATATACTCGAGAAATTGTAAGGTTGCATGGTGTACCATCGAGTATCGTATCGAATAGGGACCCTAGATTCACTTCAAGGTTCTGGGGTAAGTTCCAGGAGTCCTTGGGCACGACCCTGAAATTCAGTACCTTTGCTCATCCGCAGACGGATGGTCAATCCGAAAGAGTCATTCAGATACTGGAAGACATGCTCCGAGCATGTATCTTGGACTTTGGAGATAAGTGGATTGAGTCTTTACCGCATGGGGTGTTAGCATATAACAACAGCTATCAGGCGTCGATCGGAATGGCGCCGTACGAAGCACTGTATGGGCGAAAATGCCAAGTACCGATATACTGGGGATGGACAGAAGAAGGGAACGTTAAAAAGACTGGTGAAGTATGCATTCAGGAGATGACGGACAAGATTAGGTTAATTCAGGAAAGGCTAAGGGCAGCGCAAAGCAGACATAAAAGTTATGCAGACACTAGGAGGAGGGAATTGGAGTTCCAAGTAGGTGACCGTGCATTCTTGAAGTTGACTCCTAGTAGAGGAATCCTGAAACATCCGAGGGGAGGGAAGTTGAGTCCTAGGTACTTGGGACCATTCCCGATATTGGAGAAAATTGGACCGGTTGCCTACCGACTGGATCTACCTGATGGCCTAACCGGGATGCATGACGTATTCCATGTCTCTCAGTTGAAAAGGTACAATCCCGATCCGAGTTATGTACTCAATGAGGAGCCGTTGGAGTTGCAACCCAATCTGAGTTATGTGGAGAGACCCGTCAAGATCTTGGAGCAGAGTATTAAGACGCTCTGAAACAAGTAGATACCCATGGTGAAGATACTGTGGGATCATCATGGAGCACAAGATGCAACGTAGGTAACGGAAGAATGGTTAAGACTGAAGTATCCGGGTATGCTCGAAGGGTATGAAATCTGAATTTTGGGACGAAATTCTCTTAAGGGGGAGGGGATGTAATACCCCGCCCAAAACCACCCTTGACTATGGGGAAAAGTCATGCATTGCATAGCATCTTGCATTTTATGTGGTAGCTAGAATAATTTTATTTGCATAGATGCATGTGAATTTTTCCGTTGCTCTTGCATTTGAATTAATTGATGTGAAATAGTTGTGTTGTTAAAGATTTGGATAAGGGAGGTTTGGTCAAAGATTTGGAAGGATGAGTATTGGGGTGGTAAGAACTTCTTGTTGAAAAATTAGTATGAGAGTAGTTTTGGAATAGCGGGGAGGTTGGTGATTTCCTTTGGTGACCCGAGTTCGAATCCTACCTTTTGTGAAGTAAGTTTCTCTTCTTGAAATTACTTTCTTTAGACCATTTCTTGTCTTGGCCGAAAAAGAACCTAGCTATCCTAGAGAACCTAGTCTCTATTTTACTATTTTTACTCCAAGGAAAAAAACCCCCTAGCTAGGTGCCACTTTGAAGAATTTCAAGTGGTATAAAACTCTTCTTGATGAATATTAGAGTTAGGGAATATATTAGGGAAAAATCTTATCTTACCTCTTCAAGAATTCTAGCCATAATCCTTTTATTTATTTAATTGTTTTAGAGAAATATTTTAACTAAAGTCTTAGATATTTTCTTTGGGTTTAAATGCCACTTCCATAGGAATAAGACTCTATATTTAACTCCTAAGTTCAAGGATTTTAGATAAGGATAAAGTTTGTTTTATCTTCAGCTTTTGTTCCCTTGAATTTTCGGTAACCATAAGCTGGAAAAATTCTGGAAATTTTTCCAGATTTTGTCTGCCACCTTGGAGCACCTTTAGCTCAATCCAAACTCTTCTAGGACTAGAGGAAATCCTATCCAAATCCTTGATAAAATCAGATTTTATTTCAATCCAAATTCAACTAGGATTTTCTTCCATTTCCTAGCTGAATTTCGGCAGCTTTGTATCAACATAAGCTGTCCGAAAATTCCAGCTTCTTAGCTACAATCCTACTATGTAAATCCTAGCTCAAAACACCTAAATATTCCTCATCAATTCAGGGTACCTTAGCTGCACAAAACCAGAATTTTATTCACACAAAAACACTGAAATTCGTCAAGCTTATGTACAGAAAATTCGGCCAGCTTTGTGCAGGATTTTCGGCCAGCTTTGAACTCCTACTCCAACCGAAATTCTGCACACATAACCCACTGAAAAACCCCAGCTGATCAAGCTATTTTCAACGCCCAAAACCCTCAATTTTCCTCTGGAAATTTCGGTAGAAGTACAGCAGCCAAAACAGTCCAAACCTTGCTACACTTGCACAGAATTTTCGCAGCACTTGCACAGGATTTTTCAGTCATCAAAACTTACTCAAACTCTTCCTTGTTTGGCCCAAAATTCTGAACACATTTAGCCCTTCCTTTGAGCAGTATTTCGGCCAGCATAAAGGAGAAAAATTGCAGAATCTTTTCCTCCATAAAACTCACCTAAAAACCGGCAGCAAGGAGATGAGCGCAAGCTGAAATTTCGCCTTTGCTGTCCAAGAAACCTAAAGCCATTAGGAGTCTATCTAAACATCACCATCTAACCATAAACCAATCTTCTCCAATTTTAAATCATAGCCACCGTCTACCCTCTCCATTCTACAAGAAAATTTCAACAACATCTCTCTGCAAATTTTTGAAAACACAAGAGTTATTCCAAGCAAAAATCGAACACACCTTAAGGTAAGCACAAATCCTTTCAACCTCTTGATACCGTTTTCTCTAATGATTCTTCTCTTTCTTCTACCCTTAAATCATGCCCTATAGAGGTTGATTTCCTCTTCTTCCTTAATTTTCGGTCAAGTGAAGCAAAGGAGGTAGCTTCTCTCTTATTCTTAAGCGAACTCGGGACGATCACCATAGGAGCATCGAGACCTCATTACCCGGTAGTTGCAAGGTAAGGGAATACCCTCCCTAGATGCCGAAAGTAAAGTTTAATGGTGTTTATTAGCGAGATAAACATGTGGTCATAGTATATGATCTTTGGGGATTGAATAGTTTACTTGGAATTAAATAGGAGATTGCGAATTGTTGTGAAAATAAATGGGATTAGAGCATGTTTGAATTGATTGAGACCCTGATCATAATATTATATGGTTTAGATCAGGAGGATAATTGAGGAAAGCCGGCTGTGAATTTATCGCATTTATCTGAGGCATATCTAGTAAGTCATTGCATAAACTCTTTTATTAAATGTTGTGATGGTAAGTCCTTTTATAAACTGTTTTGTTAAAGGTTGTGATGGCGAGTCCATGTTGTGAAACTTTGTAAAGCTATTGTTAAACTATGTTTGCTTGGGTTGTAAACGTGTGTATTTATTCTTTAAACGGTTTTGTCAAACTAACGGGTTTGAACAAGAAAACTATTCTTTTTCTTAAATTTTTAGCAATCTCTTTTAAAGAAAACCACGTTTTACAAAGCCAAGGTTTGGAAATATTTTGAATCAGGAATTGACGGATATGTTCGTTGAGTACTCAATAAGGGTAGGCTAACAATACTAGTCTTGGAGGGCTAGCGTAAATCTTCTGGCAGGAGGCCACCTCCAGAAGATGAACTCTGCTTGAAAAGGCGACAGTGTTGGTTGGTCAGGCCAGTCCGAGCTAGCATTATACCTGAAAGGTATTATTTATATTCCCGGCATGGACACCCGGATGGTTTTGTTGGGTGTAGAGATGGAGGAGTATCTCACCCGGTGGGCTGTACACTCACCTTGATCAGAACGCCCAACGTGTGGTAATCTGGTCTGGACAAGGTGCACAAAGTGTGGTGCCTTGGCCAATTTGTTCTCATGGAGCCCAACGTGTGGTGACATGACTTTTATCCGAGTGGAGGATTTATTTTGTACAAAGTGTGACAATGAGAAAAAAACCCACTCTTTGCGAAAAGAGATTGTTTATGACTTGCCAAATTATTTCTACAAATGTTTTACACGTTGCATACATGAACTATTTAAACACTATGTGCACACATAGGACTTACTGAGATTTATTCTCACACTGTTTTACATCATGTTTTCAGGAGATAGACTGTGCTGAGTCAGCAGGGCATGTACTAGTTGAAGCTTTTGCTATTTTCTCTATCCGTTCTAGAAGACATTTGTTGCTTATGCTTCTAAACAATATTTTGTTTTATTCTGCTTTGCTCCAAGTTGAGCCTGATGTAATAAGAATATTTCTTTATTTATCTAAGTTGATTCTTTTGGAGATTGCCTTTATATTTTATACCTCGTTCTAAAGACCCCTTGTCCTACGGGACGGGGCGACATCCCCGCCCTTTTAGGGTACGTAGTCTTGGGGTATTACACAAACATCCAAGTCATGTTTCCCAGGGCCCTGGACATTTTAGACCATTCGGACAACCACAAGGGACGATATAGTGCAGAAACTATCTTGTACAAGTCTGTCTTAACTAACTAGTCACACATACCCAACATATAAGTATATTGGCCCTACAATAGAACCTCAACTATAGCAAATCAAAGTATATGCTTCCAGGTTCGTCAGACCACCAACTCATACTCAAGTCGTAGAGTACTAGTCCACGCTGTAGCGGTAGTAGTCTATTTTTCTATCATATAGTACTTTTAGAAACCACTACTACAGGTCCTGTCTTACGTATTCGAAATACGCTTATGTCATGAAGTGAGTGGACTACTCACTGGCTAAAGGTAAGCCATTCCCCATTTGGAATTCATAACATAAAAACCTAAACATGATGAGGTTCCCAGTCTAATCAATAGGTTAAGAACAAATGTTTATGTGTTAAATAACCCTGATCCATACCTTACTGTGAAAGACCACCATTCACATGGATCACTTATTTAAACATAATGGGTCTGTTCCAAACGAAAAATTGTGCACAAACAAAAAGTAAATTCACAAACAAATTCTGAAAATAAATTCTTTTATTAAAATATTCGATTTTACATCAGAAACCTAGTCTAAGATGTCATACAATCCAACAAAGACATCTATATGTCCCAACCGGAAGGTTTTATTGCTGAAGGCCAGGAACACATGGTTTGCAAGCTTAAGAAGTTCATTTATGGACTTAAGCAGGCATCGAGAGCATGGAACATTCGTTTGTGAACACTAAGATGGCTGAGGGAGCATCAGTCCGAGAGCATATGCTCAAGATGATTGCTGCTTTCGAGGAGGCAGAAATCTTAGGGGCTGTCATTGACCCCGAGAGCCAAGTGGACATGGGTCTCGAATCTCTACCGGGCTCTTTCACTCAGTTCAAGTTAAACTATAACATGAACAAGTTGAACATGAGTTTAATTGAACTAATGAAGGAGCTCCAGATGGCGGAGAAGGTCATGAAGCCGCAGTCTAAGGCCATGATTGCTAAGGCCTCTTCTTCAAGAATTGGGCCTAAGCCCAGAAAGTTCAAGAGGAAGAAGGGGAATGCAGCAGCCCAGCCCAAGAACCAGCCCAAGGACAAACCAAAGGGCAAGTGCTTCAAGTGTTGCAAGAAGGGACACTGGAAAAAGGAGTGTCCAGATCTTCAGGCCAAGAAAAACCCCAAAGGTAATGTTTACTATCTAGAGTCCATATCAATGGTAGGATCAACTTCCACTTGGATTGTTGATTCTGGAGCCACTGATCATATCTGTAACTCCTTGCAGGGGTTTAGGAAGATAAGAAGATTCAAGAAGGGCAAACATGGGCTTCGAGTGGGAAATGGAGCACAAGTCTGGGCCCTTGCATTGGGAGAGCTGGATCTTATTTTTTATTGTAATAAGATAGTGGTTTTAAAAGACATTTTATATGTACCTGGTTTTCGTCAGAATTTGATTTCAGTTGCAAAACTTATTAATCAAGGATATTCTATATTTTTCCATTCTGGTATTTCTATCAGTAGAGATAGAGAAATTTTATGTACTGGGCACATGTATGGAAATTTGTTCTTTTTAAACCCTATTAACAAACATTCAAATAACGCTCAGTCTGAACCTTTAACTAAGAAGAGAAAGACCAATATCAATGATTCATACCTTTGGCATCTAAGGTTGGGTCATATTAACTCAACCATGATTCAGAGGCTAATCCATGATGGGCCTTTGGGCTCATTGAGATTGGAAAGTTAGCCTCAGTGTGAATCCTGCCTGATGGGAAAAATGACCAAGAGGTCATTTACCCCAAAGGCGGATAGAGCCAAGGAGGTGTTGAGTCTTGTTCACACTGATGTGTGCGGTCCATTGTCTACACTAGCTAGGGGAGGTTTTGAGTACTTCATCATGTTCACGGATGATCGTACGAGGTATGGTTACATTTACCTGATGAGACGCAAGTCTGACTCTTTTGACAAGTTCAAAGAGTTTAAGGCTGAAGTGGAGCATCGAACAGGTAAATTAATCAAAACCTTACAATTGGATCGTGGTGGAGAGTACCTTCTAGTTGAATTCAAGGACTACATGGTACATCATGGGATAGTATCCCAGCTCTCTGCGCCGGGAACCCCCCAGCAGAACGGAGTAGCTGAGAGAAGGAACAGGACGTTGATGGAAATGGTCCGAAGCATGATGTCTCATGCTACTCTTCTGGTGTCCTTTTGGGGATATTCCCTGGAAACAACGACATATATTCTAAACTTGGTGCCTTCCAAGTCAGTACCTAGGACTCCCTATGAGATGTGGACTGGGCGTAAGCCAAGTCTGAATCATCTCAGGATTTGGGGATGTCCAGCTTATGTACTGATCAAGGGAGACAAGTTGGAACCAAGATCAGAATTATGCTATTTTGTTGGGTATCCAAAAGGGACAAAAGGAGGCTACTTTTATCATCCTAAGGAGCAGAAGGTACTAGTCAGTACCAATGCTAGATACTTGGAAGATTATCAAAGTACTTCCACTAAAGGTTCAGCGAGGTTGGAACTTGAGGAGAAGTTATCTACGGAATCAACTTCTTCTGACCCAATAGTGGAACAAAAAGAGGCACAGCCTCAAGAACTTGTGCAAATGGAGCCTCGTCATAGTGGGAGGGTGTCTAGGGTTCCAGATAGATGGACTGGAGAAGCTTTTGAGCTGGTCTCTGACCATCAGGACTAAGACCCCACTAGATACGAGGAGGCTATTGCTGATGCCGATGCAAATCTGTGGCATGAAGTAATGAAAGCCGAGATTGAGTCTATGTACCTCAATCAGGTTTGGGATCTTGTAGCTTCACCTGAAGGGATAAAACCCATTGGGTGCAAGTGGGTATACAAGAGGACGAGAGGAGCGGATGGGAAGGTGGAAACCTTCAAAGCCAGGCTTGTGGCGAAAGGGTATACTCAGAAAGAGGGTTTCGACTATGAGGAAACTTTTTCCCCGGTAGCCATGCTTAAATCCATCCGCATCCTCCTTGCCATCACATGTCACTATGACTACGAGATATGGCAAATGGATGTCAAGACGGCATTCTTGAATGGCCATCTTAGCGAAGACATCTATATGTCCCAACCGGAAGGCTTCATTGCTGAAGGCCAGGAACACATGGTTTGCAAGCTTAAGAAGTCCATTTATGGACTTAAGCAGGCATCGAGAGCATGGATCATTCGTTTTGATGAGACCGTAAAGTCTTATGATTTTATTCAAAATGAAGATGAACCATGCGTGTACAGGAAACTTGAAGGCATTAATGTGGTTTTTCTTGTCCTCTATGTGGATGACATTCTATTCATTGGAAATGATGTAGGGACATTGTCATCTACAAAGGTTTGGCTGTCTAGTCAGTTTAGTATGAAGGACTTGGGAGAAGCCAGCTACATTCTCGGGATTAGGCTTCTTTGAAATAGAAAGCAGAGAATGTTAGGATTATCCCAAGCGACATACATTGATAAGATGCTGGCCAAGTACAGTATGGACTCATGCAAGGGAGCTCTAATCCATTGTAGACATGGGTTGTCATTTTCTTCGAAGAACTGTCCTCAGTCTCAAGAAGAAAATGACAGAATGAGTAGGATTCCCTACGCTTCGGCTGTGGGAAGTCTCATGTACGCCATGCTGTGTACTAGTACAATATCTGCTTTGCCGTGGGCTTAGTTAGTAGATATCAGTTAAACCCAGGGGAGGTTCATTGGCAAGCTGTAAAGTATATTCTCAAGTACCTCAAGGGAACGAGAGATTATATGGCTGGTTTACAGGGCTGATGATTTGGTTTCTACAGGATACACAGATTCAAACTTCCAGGCAGATAAGGATGAGAGAAAATCCACTAGTGGATATGTCTTCACCTTGTCTGGAGGAGCAATTTCATGGAGGAGTATTAAGCAGTCTTGTATTGCTGACTCAACCATGGAAGTTGAGTATGTGGCTGTTTCGGAGGCATCCAAGGAAGCAGTCTGGCTCCGGAAGTTTCTTTCAGAACTTGGAGTCGTACCACATATGGACAGTCCGGTTGTGATGTATTGCGACAACACTGGAGCAGTATCGCAATCTAAGGAACCTCGGAACCACAAGAAGGGGAAACACATCGAGAGGATGTATCACCTGATCCGGGATTTCATCCAGAGACGGGAAGTCGTGGTGGAGCATATTGCCTCAGAAAACAATCTAGCAGATCCATTCACAAAGCCTTTGGCTGAGAGAGTCTTCAAGAGACACTTAGATGCCATAGGGGTGGGCACCTATGGACTTACCTACTCTTAGAGTGCAAGTGGGAGATTTTTGGATTGTATGCCCTCTTAGACTAGGTTTCTGATGTAAAATCGAATATTTTAATGAAAGAATTTATTTTCAGAAATTGTTTGTGAATTTACTTTTTGTTTGTGCACGATTTTCGCTTGGAACAGACCCATTGTGTTTAAATAAGTGATCCATGTGAATGGTGGTCTTTCACAGTAAGGTATGGATCACGGGTTATTTAACACATAAATATTTGTTCTTAACCTATTGATGAGACTGGGAACCTCATCATGTTTAGGTTATTATGTTCTGAATTCCAAATAGGGAATGGCTTACCTTTAGCCAGTGGGTAGTCCACTCACTTCATGACATAAGCGTATTTCGAATACGTAGAACATGACCTGTAGTAGTGGTTTCTCAAAGTACAATATGGTAGAAACCTAGACTACTACTGCTACAGCGTGGACTAGTACTCTACGACTTGAGTGTGAGTTGGTGGTCTGGCGAAGTTGGAAGCATATACTTTGATTTGCTATAGTTGAGATTCTATCGTAGGGCCAATATACTTGCATGTTGGGTATGTGTGACTAGTTAGTTAAGACAGACTTATACAAGATAGTTTTGCACTATATCGCCCATTGTGGTTGTCCGAATGGTCTAAATTATCCAGGGCCCTGGGAAACATGACTTGGATGTTTGTTTTAGGGTAGCTCCCTTTGGAAGGCGGAAACACTCCAGGAAGTCATGGATCATTGGACTAGAAGCCTAAGGATGGTAGATGTCATTTAGAGGGGTGTTAGTACACTTCTTCCTCTCTAAATGTACGGCGATGTATAGAGGGGTATTTTAGTCATTTCACCTGTAGGTCGGACACTTTGCGAACGCAGCATTGTCCTTGGGGTCAATATTTCCTTATGGTGATATTAGGAAGTATTTAAAATGCAAAATACAGCTATTTTTATGGCAAGAGTATTTTGCTCATTTTAGAGCCAAGGCGGTGTGTCTTTTGGTCCCTAGTATAGACCGTGAGTCCTAATTAAATATGGGCTAAAGAATTGATCTTAAATTAAATGGAATTTATTTTATTTAAGTAGCCTGATTTAATTATTAGGCTAGAATAAAATAAAGGTTCATGGAGAGAGAGAATTAATTAAATTAGTTTGGTGGGTTAATAATTATTCAGGACTTTGGCCCAATTTGAATAATTAAAGATTAACCTGAGACTAAACTAATATAAGCTTAATTAATTAGACTAATTTATTTGGGCTGGAAAAATTAATTATTTATTAATTGGGCCAATTATTTGATTTTAGTTAGAATAATTAATTAAGCCCAAAAGGTTAAACTAAGAGTCCAATGGCCCAATCCAGTTTAACCTAGGGTTTTATTTAGGTTAAACAGGAGAAAAGAAAACAACGTTGTTTTTTTCCAGCGCTTCCTCTCTGTGAAAAATACCAGACGTTTTTTTCCTCTCCCTCTCCAGAAATTCTTTGGCCCCTAGGTTGTTTCACCAAAAACGATATTAGGCAGGCCATATACTGGAAGATCAAGAGCTAGGCGTTCATCTACATGTAAAGACGAAGTAGAAGGCTTGCAGGAATTGCACCAGAGGTTTCCACGAGCGTGCCTACTTCAGTTCTACATATTCCAGTTCAGCCGATTGTGAGAACAAGAAGAAGAGGTAAAGAGAATATTTTTTTTCCCCTTTTTTCCTTCTTCACGCAGGTGTGCTGCGTTTTGTTACTCCTTGGCTAGTTTTTTAGCTATATTTAGCATGCTATTTTATCTTCAGGCTTCGCTAAGATGGCCATTTAAGAATGTCGTCTTAACATCCATTTGCCATATCTCGTAGTCATAGTGACATGCGATGGCAAGGAGGATGCGAATGGATTTAAGCATGGCTACTGGGGAAAAGGTTTTCTCATAGTGGATTCCCTCTTTCTGAGTATATCCTTTCACCACAAGCCTAGCTTTGAAGATTTCCACCTTCCCATCCGCTCCCCTCTTTCTCTTGTACACCCACTTGCACCTAATGGGTTTTATCCCTTTATGTGAAGCTATAAGATCCCAAACTTGATTGAGGTACATAGACTCAATCTCGGCTTTCATTGCTTCATGCCACAGATTTACATCAGTATCAGCAATAGCCTCCTCGTATCTAGTGGGGTCTTGTTCCTGATGGTCGGAGACCAACTCAAAGGCTTCTCCTGTCCATCTATCTAGAACCCTAGACACTCTCCCACTATGACGAGACTCCATTTGCACAGGCTCTTGAGGTTGTGCCTCTTCTTGTTCCAGAATCGGGTCAGAAGAAGTTGATTCCGTAGATAACTTCTCCTCAAGTTCCAACCTCGTTTAACCTTTAGTGGAAGTACTTTGATCATCTTCCAAGTATCTAGCATTGGTACTGACTAGTACCTTCTACTCTTTAGGATGATAAAAGTAACCTCCTTTTGTCCCTTTTGGATACCCAACAAAATAGCATAATTCTGATCTTGGTTCCAACTTGTCTCCCTTAACCAATACATAAGCTGGACAACCCCAAATCCTGAGATGATTCAGACTTGGCTTACGCCCAGTCCACATCTCATAGGGAGTCCTAGGTACTGACTTGGAAGGCACCAAGTTCAGAATATATGCCACTGTTTCCAGGGCATATCCCCGAAAGGACACTGGAAGAGTAGCATGAGACATCATGCTTCGGACCATTTCCATCAATGTCCTGTTCCTTCTCTCAGCTACTCCGTTCTGCTGGGGTGTTCCCGACGCAGAGAGCTAGGATACTATCCCATGATGTACCATGTAGTCCTTGAATTCACCTAGGAGGTACTCTCCACCACGATCCGATCGTAAGGTTTTGATTAATTTACCTGTCTGACGCTCCACTTCAGCCTTAAACTCCTTGAACTTATCAAAAGAGTCAGACTTACATCTCATCAGGTAAATGTAACCATACCTCGTACAATCATCCGTGAACGTGATGAAGTACTCAAAACCTCCTCTAGCTGGTGTAGACAACGGACCACACACATCAGTGTGAACAAGACTCAACACTTCCTTGGCTCTATCCGCCTTTGGTGTAAATGATCTCTCGGTCATCTTTCCGATCAGGCAGGATTCACACTGAGGCCAACTTTCCAATCTCAATGAGCCCAAAAGCCCATAATGGATTAGCCTCTGATTCCTGGTTGGGTTAATATGACCCAACCTTAGATGCCAAAGGTATGAATCATTAATATTGGTCTTTCTCTTCCTAGTTAAAGGTTCAGACTGAGCGTTATTTGATTGGTTGTTAATAGGGTTTAAAAAGAACAGATTTCCATACATGTGTGCAGTACATAAAATTTCTCCATCTCTACTATAGAAATATCAGAATGGAAAGATACAGAATATTCTTGATTAATAAGTTTTGCAACTGAAATCAAATTATGACGAAAACCAGGTACATATAAAATATCCTTTAAAACCACTATCTTATTACAATAAAAAATTAGATCTAGTTCTCCCACTGCAAAGGCCCAGACTTGTGCTCCATTACCCACTCGAAGCCCATGTTTGCCCTTCTTGAGTCTTCTTATCTTCCTAAACCCCTACAAATAGTTATAGATTTGATCAGTGACTCCTGAATCAACATTCCAAGTGGAAGTTGATCCTACCATTGATATGGACTCTAGATAGTAAACATAACCTGTGGGATTTTTCTTGGTTTGAAGATCTAGACACTCCTTTTTCCAGTGTCTCTTCTTGCCACACTTGAAGCATTTGCCTTTTGGCTTGTCCTTGGGCTGGGTCTTGGGCTGGGCTGCTGCATTCACCTTCTTCCTCTTGAACTTTCTGGGTTTAGGCCCAGTTCTTGAAGAAGAAGCCTTAGCAATCATGGCCTTAGATTGCGGCTTCATGACCTTCTCCACCATCTGGAGCTCCTTCATTAGTTCAGTTAAACTCATGTTCAAGTTATTCATGTTATAGTTTAACTTGAACTGAGTAAAAGAGCCCGGTAGAGATTCGAGAACCATATCCACTTGGCTCTCGGGGTCAATGACAGCCCCTAAGATTTCTGCCTCCTCGAAAGCAGCAATCACCTTGAGCATATGCTCTTGGATTGATGCTCCCTCAGCCATCTTAGTGTTCACAATTGTTCGAAGAGCCTCCTGCCTTGCGGGCCGGCTCTTGTCTGCGAACATAGTTGCCAATGATTGACTTATGTCATATGCAGAAGCCATGTGCTCGTGTTTTGACTGGAGCACATTAGACATGGAAGCTAATATATAGCAACGTGCCATTTCGTCAGCTTTCTTCCACGCCTTCTCAACCTCTCGCTCATCAGCGGTGGAACCTTCCCCGATAATAGGGCAGGTCTCGTAAAGGACATACTTATACTCCTCAGCTGTGAGTATTATGTCCAGGTTCCTTTTGCAGTCCACATAGTTTGGACCCGTTAACTTATTCTCCCTGAGAATAACGGCCAATGGACTAAAAGAACCTCCCACCATTTTTGAAAATCGAAAATAAAAGAAAGAATTTAGTTTGTGAAAACAAAATAAAATTTGTGCACTGAAAATAATTTGTCTCTTAGGAAAACTGACATAGCTTCTTGGGAAGATTAATAGTTTCCTAAGCTAAGTGTATTAACCACCATAAATTAATTTCCCTTCTAGGTAATGGTCTAGAGAATAACTCCATCGTGGGATGGTCATTTCCTCTCATTTCCTATGGACATACCTCGAACTATAATTTCCAACGTGGGCTGGCCGATCATAGTACGTGCCCCGTGTTATTAATTATATCCTTCCATTAGATCTAGATCCTTGTGGTATCCCCATCCTATATGGGTTCACTCCCAGGGTGATGCGAGGGGATCCACGATCTTTAATGAGGACCATGATGGAAGCCGTGGGGCCGTTGGAATCCCTCTCCCACTTAGTCTTTTAAAATAAAGGTTTTCTGGAAAATATCCTTTTGAAATTTCCATTAAGTTTTTCCTTAACTCAAAAATAAAATATCTAAGTCCAATAAAATCTCTATGTCAAGGCTTATATCCTTTGAGAGATTTTCTCCATGGACTAATGATTTCAAAAATTTTCCAATTAAAACATTTTAGAGACTTTGGTCTCAAGTTTATTTAACAAAATCATTTTTCTAGTCCAAAACATAACAAAATGGCTCTCCATTTTAATTTACAAAAATATCTAAATCTAATATATTTTCTATGTCAAGGATTAAATCCTTTGAGAAAATATTCAAGGATTAATTTTTGTACCAATTAAAATAAGCATTTAATTTTTGAAGAAAAATATTTTTCTTGTCAAAACAAAAAGTTCCCAAAGACTTTGGTCTTTGAGAAAAAGCACACATAGGTACATAAAAAAATAGCAAGCTAGAAAACAATAAACGTTTTCATGCTTTTCTATTTTTTAAACCTAAGTGCCCAAATAATAGAATTAAACACATTAATTAATTAATTAATGATCTTGTTTAATCCTAAAATCCCTTACTAATATTTTTCATGCAAATATATTCCAAGAATATAAATATTGCAAAAATATTAACTTCGCCTGGTATGGGACCCAAAACGACAAAGGGAAAAAAAAATAAAAAAAATAGCTGCCGGTCCACGTGCACCCGATGCACCAGATCAGGCCCCCAATTGCTTTGTCGGCTCACAGCGCCCCGGTGCACCAGCCGTACCAGATCCACGCCCGCATGCCCTGCGGTCCACCACGCCGCACCGGATCGCCAGCAACCACGACCCGCGAAGCCGATCCACCCGCCCGAGAACCTGCGCCCTCGACCCGCCGCCTCTCTGCTGCATGACCCGCGTGTTGATCCTTTTTCCGCTCCACGACCCGCAAAGCTGTTGCAATTGAATTGCAATTTTCAATTGAATTCGGCTTGGATTGCTACAGTACCTTTCTTCTTCGTTTTTCTTCTGTCCGCGCACGAAAGTTCAGAAACTTCTTCTCTTCGACTTTTTCAGTATTCTTTGGCTTCTTTGGACATTTTTTCTTATGAAAACTCATCCAAAACAAAAACACAGCCGCCTATACCCATTAAAATTAGGTTTACACGATTAAAACATCAAAGCCAAAAATTTACAGAGGGTCCTATGCTTCCACTGTGAAGCTTACAAATCCATCTACCCCATTCCAAAACAGTGAAGGATCACAGGTATAATCACCTTCTCCATTTTTATTAACTACCATGCTCCCTATATTGATCAAAAACCAGTGGCTCTGATACCATATTGAGGGAGATGAAACAGGGGACATGCACTGTAACGGGAAAAAAACAGAGAGAAATAAAACCAAGCCTTAAAGGCCAAACGGAAGCGTGAAGATCATACATTTGCACTCCTTATCCATTCTAGGTTGAGTAAGAGTGGATTGAACGACTGGAATCGCCTCACTTCGCCCACTTGAAGAAGCTTCTGGTTGAACACCCGCTAGCCTTCTACTTCGCCTTATTTGCATCAATGCTAAGCTTTCTAGCTCTCGGAATATTCCTCTGCCTAACCTCTAGTTGGTGAACACTATGGTGAAGAGGAACGGTCTCAATTTGCCTTGGTGCACTTGCTATTGGTTAGTAAAGAAACAAGGAGAAAGAACAAGAGGAGAGCAACGTGAGAGAGCAGAGAGAGAGACGTGAGTTCTCTGTGTGTTGTGTTGGGAATTAGGGTTTTCCTCTACCAGAGACTAGTTTATTGGTTAGCCAAAAACAGGTCCTCATTATCTGATAAACATATCCCCGGAATTTCAAACACCCGGATGTTATCCTGAGAATCAGTTTTGCCTAACCCTAAACTCTTTTTAACCGTATCTGGAAAAAACCCTAGGGTCCAAGCTATTGGGCCAAAATAATATTTATTATTTCTCTTGGACCCAAAAGACCCAAAATAATAAACATTAATTATTTATTTCCTGGGCGTATATAAACAACCCAATAAATAATTAATGAGCCCAAATGAACCATAATAATTAATCTTTAATTATTTATTTCTTGGGCCTATATAAATAACCCAATAAATAATTAAACATTAATTATTTCCCCTAGCTTAAGCTCAGGTTAATTTCTTAATTATTCATACTGGACCTAGGCCCTGAATAATTAATTAACCAATTAAACTAGATAATTAATTTCTCTCAACTCCTATTTTAATTAATTAATTTATTTTATTCCAGTCCAATAATAAATTAGACTTCCTGAATAAAATAAAATAAAATAAAATAAAATAAAATAAAATAAAATCCTCTTCAACTGAGACCAATTCCTCAACCCAAAATTAGTTAGGACTTACGGGCTATTCCGAGGATCAAAAAGACATATCGCCTTGGCTGCTAAAATGACCAAAATACCCCTGCTATATAAATAGCTGTATTTTACATTTTAAATATTTCCTAATATCACCATAAGGAAATATTGACCCTAAGGACAATGCTGCATTAGCAAAATCTCCGACCTACAGGTGAAATGACTAAAATACCCCTCTACACATCGCCGTACATTTAGAGAGGAAGAAGTGTACTAACACCCCTCTAAATGACATCTACCATCCTTAGGCTTTTAGTCCAATGATCCACGACTTCCTGGAGTGTTTCCGCTTTCCAAGGGAGCTACCCTAAAACAAACATCCAAGTCATGTTTCCCAGGGCCCTGGACATTTTAGACCATTCGGACAACCACAAGGGGCGATATAGTGCAGAAACTATCTTGTACAAGTCTGTCTTAACTAACTAGTCACACATACCCAACATGCAAGTATATTGGACCTACGATAGAACCTGAACTATAGCAAATCAAAGTACATGCTTCCTGCTTCGTCAGACCACCAACTCATACTCAAGTCGTAGAGTACTAGTCCACACTGTAGCGGTAGTAGTCTATGTTTCTATCATATAGTACTTTTAGAAACCACTACTACAGGTCCTGTCCTACGTATTCGAAATACGCTTATATCATGAAGTGAGTGGACTACTCACTGGCTAAAGGTAAGCTATTCCCTATTTAGAATTCATAACATAATAACCTAAACATGATGAGGTTCCCAGTCTCATCAATAGGTTAAGAACAAATGTTTATGTGTTAAATAACCCGTGATCTATACCTTACTATGAAAGACCACCATTCACACGGATCACTTATTTAAACACAATGGGTCTGTTCCAAACGAAAAATTGTGCACAAACAAAAAGTAAATTCACAAACAAATTCTGAAAATAAATTCTTTTATTAAAATATTCGATTTTACATCAGAAACCTAGTCTAAGAGGGCATAGAATCCAACATAACCATGATCAATCATCCTCATGCTCCAATCTCAACTCGTTCATATATATGCATATACTTAATCCCCCCTTCATATTCTAGCTTCTCTATCAACAACCAAGAGACATGAATCCAGAATTCAAAAGAAAGGTTAAAGAGAAAGACTTGGTTGATGACTATCTCGATGAAGATTTAAGAAAATCCACGCGCTTGAGAGGCTTGAATCGTCCAGGAGAAGAGAAAGAAAATAGCTATGGTTGTAGCAACCATTTCGGCCGAGAGAGAAAGAGAGAAAGAGAGCATTAGTATGATATGTTATAGATTGAAGGGAAGAAGATGAACAAAAGTTGTTCTTTGTTATCTTGATGATGTTCTTGAGACTTCAAGGAAAATTCTAATTTTGATCTAATTGTCAATTTTTGTTTTCAAGATTTGATGTTATAAAATCCAGAAATAGACTGTAGAGAGTATGTAGGCGTGTTCTGGAATTTTTGAAAGGTATTAGAGGTGTTTAGATTGGTCTTTAGCTTGAAGAAAGATAGTGTATGTTCTTGGTGAAAATAGAGAGGATTAGAGAGAAAATGCTGGACGAATTTCTGAAGGGATTGGCCGAATGATTGAGGGAGTTCTGGGATTTTGATTTTTAGATTAGAGAGGAGAGAGAAATCTAGTTGTTTGAAATTCAAAAAGAGAAATTTAAGGAGTGTTTTAAGGTAAAAGATATGGTAATGGTGTATGATTGATGGAGGTTCCTCGAAGCTACAATGGACGACTGGTTTGCTGTATTTTGCTGAAATGAATGAGGGTTGAGAGAGCTATAAGGCTGGCCAAAATTCTGAGTTCAATGGTGGGGAGAATTTCTGGTTATGAAGCTTAATCCATGGGTGTTTTCATGGAGCAAATGCCGGAAATTTTGAAATTGAATTAAAAGTTTGATTGGAGTAATTGTAGGAGGAATTTGAGGAGTGGCTATGGAGTTTAGCTGTGCAAGGTCAGTGGAGGAGGTAATGAAGTTCAGTTCATGGCTAAACAAAGGTTAACTTACAGAGGTTTGAGGTTGTTTTCGGACAAGGCTTGAAGAGAGCAAGGCTGGAATTTTTTCCTGGTTATGTTTCGAATTGGTTGCTAGAATTTGCTGTGTAGTTTTTCTGCCATGTTCCAGCCGATTTGTAGAGGGTTTGGAAAGGTATTTGAGGGTCCTTTAAGGCTGGTTTCCAACCTTCTTTATGGAGGAAATGCAGAGGGAATTTACTGGTTTGAAAGGTAGAAGAAACAGCTTTGATTTTGGCCTGTTATGCATCGAAGCTGTCCAAATTTTTTTCTCTGGTTTGTACAGCTTTGTGTAGTCCAGTTTTTGGCAAAAGGATTTCAATCTTCAAGCTGAATAAGTTGGCCATTTTTCTGGCAGCAATTGAGTATGGAAGATGGCTAAGATTTTTGAAAGCTAGGCTGCCCAAGAATCTGGAAAAATTTCAGATTTCTTCCATGGTAAAGATGAACACTATAGAGTAGAGTTTGAAGGTTCAACCATGGAGATTAATTTCTCTTGGGAACCCTCCTTAACTCCTTCCCTATTTTCAGTCCAATCTCCAATCTCTAGGAATCATTTTCAAAATTTTCAAGGCCAAGAATCCTTGCCGAATTTTCTGGAATTAAAACCATAGATTTGGATGAATTTTGAACAAACTTAATTGGTAATGAGTTTATGGTAAGCTATGGAATAAAAGGACATGAATCCCTTAAGAATTCTTTTTAGGACATAAGAATAGGATTAGGACATTCCCTTCATATCTCCCCTAGGACAACACTCCTATATATATATTTTTTCTTCTATGGAATGCAAGAGACGAAAATCCAACCTTAAATTAAAATAATCATGACAAAAACTTAAATGATGGGATTTGAACTCAAGACCATAGAGATTAATTCCAAAGCTCTAACCACTAAACCACAACAACTCTTGTTCTTATTTTCTCTCCCAAATATTCTTCCTATTTAATCCTTAAGCTATCTTCCTATTTTGACCTCAAGAAAAATTACCATTTTGCCCTTCCTACTCAATAAGCATAACTAAGCCTTCTAGACTATAATTCATAACTCAAAAGCACAAAAAAATTATTCAAAAATATATATATTCATGCAAAGTAATATGATATGCATCCCGACCCCCTTACCCTAGGGTTGGCTTTAGGTGGAGTTTCACATCCTCCATTCCTTGGGAGAATTTCGTCCAAAAATTCAAGCATACCTCTATCTCAGATCGGGATACTTCCGCTTTACCCACTCTTCTGTTTCCCATGTGGCATCTCGCGTGCCATGATGCTCCCACTGCACATTTACCATCGAAATCTGCTTGTTCTAGAGAGTCTTGATATTTTGGTCCAATATCCTCACGGGTTTCTTGTAACACCCCACTACCTAGGCCTAATAGGGCCGGAGATGTCGCCCTATCCAAAGGACAAGGGGTCTTTATAACTAGGTCACACCAACAAAAATAAAAATATTACTTTAAAAATTGAACTTATTACAATCCAAAAATTCAGGAACAAATCCAAAATAAATTGTTCACTATCATCTCTCAAAGCAACACATAGAATAAATAACACAAAGTCTTCAATGCAGGCAACATTCTAGCTACTCATCTCCATATCAGGATCGACCTGAAAACATGGCATAAAAGGTGATGAGATAAAAATCTCAGTAAGCCCGTGTGTGCTTTGAGTGTTTCAGGAAAAACAGTTCATGTATGCAAGTTGTAAAAATTGTATAGAAGAAAATGCTGGCAAGCAATAAATAAGGATTAAAAATAAATAGTGGCATTTTGCTTTTCAAACCATACATGTACACAATAAATACAATTACTCGAATGGGTAGCCATGGGTTACCACATGTTGGGCCCGATGATCATATAACGGTCAGAATGCTACACTTTGTGCAAACTGACAAAAAGGTAGGTGATCGGCCTACCGGGTGAGATACTTCTCCTTTTTTATACCCAAACATATACGTTGTCCATTCCAGAAACACATAGTCCACTTGACTGAAACTTGCTAGCTCGGACCGGCATGACTAAGTAGTACTGTCACTTCTCTAAGTTGAGTTCATCTTCTGGAGGTGGCATCCTGCCAGAAGACTCGCTCTTGCTCTTCAAAACTAGGACTACTAGCCTACCCTTATTAAGTACTCGACGTTGATCGTCCTACTTGGGAGAAAACTAATAAAACATCGCTTTACTTGAAAATAGCAATTAAGGGTTTCTAAAATTTGTGTCAAAGTGGTTTTCTAGAAAGAGTTTAGTGTTTTTGCAAAACTACTTGTTTGGTTTTCAAAATATTTGTTTGACTGAACAAGAAAGGAAATAGTCCTTAATTGTCTTTATAAAATGAGTGTCCATACACTTCACGTTTGGCTTGCTATAGTAACCTTTTGTCATCAAATAAGTTTATGCAGGAGCTTACCTGATCCATTGCTTGCAAATTCACAAATCTTCCAAAGCTGACCTAACCCCACCTGGGGTAAACACAAGTCATATGGTTATACTTAAGCTATATTCGCTTCCATAAATAATCATATTTCAACTTATTACAATCATGACCCTAATGTCCTATACTTTAGGGCTAGATGATAAAGGTTTTTATAAAATAAGTCTAGTTTAATAAGTGAAAATAATTAGGGGTTGTAAAATAATTACTAATAAGTTATAGGTTCAAATACAAATCTTGAGTGTTGTTATTAATAAATAAACTAGGGTTTAATTGATGAAGAATCCTAAGTCCTAGATGATATTATTAAGATAAATAATAAGCTATTACTAATCTCTTATTTAATAATTAATAGATAAAAATAATAAATAAAAATAATAATAAATAAATTTTATTAAATTTTGATCATTAGATAATAAAAAAATTTCAATAATATTTATGAATATATGGCCTACAAGATTAATATTTCACCTACTATTACTATTTATATAAAAGGCTTTATTTATTATTATTATTATTATTATTATTATTATTATTATTATTATTATAATATAAATATTTATATATATTATCTTTAAGAAAAGACATTATTTTTTTGGCTAAAATATTACTATTCCATCCTTCCTAGGGTTTTCAAAATCTTTGGAGGAAATCATAAAATTAATTTTAATTAATGCAATAAGATTGGCCAATTAAAATATCTTAGGATTAATAATGTCATGATCATAATTTTCCTATTGCTAACAATAATCATGAACATAAAATCCAACATCAATCCACAAACTAATCTATTCATGAATAAAGGCTTAAATCCATACCTACTATCACATGGCCAAATCTCTACTAAGTATAATCATATTCATGTCTTAAATGAAAACAAGAACATAATACCCTATTCACCAAAGGTGATATAATACCTAGCATGCTTAAACATCCATACTCACTCAAGACCTGAAGAACATGCATTGATCTACAAGAAATTTCATAAAACTTAACCATGGCAAAACATCCTCATGCTCCAATCTCAACTCCTTCATACATAAGCACATACTCAAGCCCCAATCATATTTTATCCCTTTCTCACAACATCTAAGAGACATGAATTTAGAATTAAAGAGAAGGTTAAAGAGAAATACTTGGTTGATGACTATCTTGATGAAGATTCAAGGAGATCCACACGCTTAGGAGGCTTGAATTGTCCAAGAAAGAAGAAGAAAAACAGCCATAGTTGTAGCAATCATTTTGGTTGAGAGAGAGAGAGAGAGAGATAGAGAGAGAGAGAGAGAGAGAGAGAGAGAGAGAGAGAGAGAGAGAGAGAGTGTGTGTGTGTGTGTATCATGTTCAAGATTGAGGGAAAGAAGATGAACAAAATCGCTCTTGGTTACCTTAATGGTGTTCTTGAGGCTTCAAGAAAAATTCTGGTTTTTGATCCGATTGCAGATTTTTGTTTTCGAGATTTGATGTTATAAAATCCAGAAATGGACTCTAGGGAGTGAGTAGGTGTGATCTGGAGTTTTTGGAAGGGATTGAAGGTGTTTAGAGTGGTCTTAGGCTTGAAGAAAGGTAGTGTGTGTTCTTGGTGTTCTTGAAGAAATGGAGATAATTGGAGAGAAGGTTGGATGAAATGCTCAAGATGTTGGCCGAATGATTGAGGGATTTCTGTGATTTGATTTTCAGATTAGGGAGAAGAGGGAAATCTGGTTTGTTTGAAATTCAAATGGAGTAATTTATGGAGTGTTTTAAGGTAGAAGATGTGGTAATGTTGTTTGATTGATGGAGGTTCTTGGGAGCTACAATGGCCGACTGGTTTTGCTGTGGTTATGCTAAAATGAATGAGGATTGAAAGAGCTATAAGGTTGACCAAAATTCTGAGTGCAATGGTGGGAGAATTTTTGGTTGTTTGAAGCTTAATCCAAGGGAGTTTTCATAGAGTAATTGCTGGAATTTTGAACTTCAATTGAGAGCTTGATTGGAGTAATTGAAGGAGGAATTTGAGGAGTGGCTATGGAGTCCAATCGTGCAGGTCAGTGGAGGGGGTAATGAAGTTCAGTTTATGGCTGACTAAGGTTAACTTCACAAAGGTTTGAACTGATTTTCGGATAAGGCTTGAAGAGAGAGTAAGGCTGGAATTTTTCTGGTTGGATATTCGAATGGTTTGTTAGAAATTGTTGTGCAATTTTTTCTGCAATGTTCCAACCGATTTGTAGAGAGTTTGAGAAGTTATTGGAGGGTCCTTTAAGGCTGGTTTCCAGCCTTCTTTATGGAGGAAAGGTAGAGGTAATCTATTGATTTGAAGGGTAGAAGAAACAGCTTTGTTTTTTGCCTGGCAAGCATCGAAATTGTCCAGAAATTTTTCCTGGTTTGCACAGCTTTGTGCAGTCTGGTTTTTGGCAAAGAAATTCTAGTCTTCAAGTTGAATAAGTTGGTCATTTTTCTTGTAGCATTTGAGTAAGAAAAATGACTGAAATTTTCGAAGGCTAGATGCCCTAGAACCTGGAAATTTTCAGATTGCTTCCATGAAGAAGATGAATACTATGGAGTGGAGTTTGAAGGTTCAACCACGAAGATTAATTCTCTTGGGAACCTTCCTTAACTCCTTCTCTATTTTCAGTCAAAACTCTATCCTCTAAGAGCCATTTTTTTTAAATTCTAAGACCAAAATCCTTGCTGAATTTTGCTGGAATTAAAACATAGATTTGGATAAATTGAACAACCTTAATTGGTAAATAATTTAAGGTAAGTTAGGGAATAAAAGGACATGAATCCCTTAAGAATTCTCTTAGGGCATAAGACTAGAATTAGGACATTCCTTTCATGTCTCCCCTAAGACAACACTCCTACTTCTACTTATGGCATGCAAGGGACGAAAAATTCTACCTTAAATAAAATAAAAAATAATCATGATAAAACTTAAATAGTGGGGTTTGAACCCAATACCTTAGAGATTAATTCCAAAGCTCTAACTACTAAACCACAAAAACTCTTGTTCTTACTTTCTCTTCCAAATATTCTTCCTATTTAATTCTCAAGCCATCTTCCTATTTTGACTTCAAGTAAAATTACCACTTTACTCTTCCTACTCAATATGCATAATTAAGCCTTTTAGACTATAAATCGTAATTCTAAAGCACATAAAATCATTCAAAAGTATATATATTCATGCAAGAAAATATGATATGCATCCCAATCCCTTTACTCTAGGGTTGGCTTTAGGTGGGGTTTCACATTTCTCCACATAGCTCAGGTCAGGTTGCAACACCAATGGCTCATCATTCAAAACATGTCCGAGATTGACATTGTACTTCTTCAGCTACGACACATGAAACATGTCGTGAATTCCTATCAATCCATTCGGTAAATCCAATCGATACCCCACCGGCCCAATTCTTTCCTTTATTGGAAATGGTCCCAAATACCTCGGATTCAGCTTCCCACTTTTCGGATGCTTCAAGATTCCTCTATTCGGTGTCAGTCTTAGGAATACACTATCTCCCACCTGGAATTCTAACTCTCTTCGCCTATTGTCTGCGTAGCTCTTTTGTCGGCTTTGGGCCGCTTTCAACCTTTACCTGATTAACTTGACCTTGTCTAACATTTCCTGAACACAGACTTCTCCTGATTTGCTTATATGGCCATCCTCTGACCAACTCCAATATAGCGGTACCTGACACTTGCGTCCATACAGGGCTTCGTACGGAGCCATTCCAATTGAAGCTTGATAATTGTTATTGTATGACAACTCTACATACGGCACACATTCGATCCACATATCTCTGAAATCCAGTACATAGGCTCTCAGCATATCCTTTAATATCTGTATAACCCTTTATGACTGTCCATTGGTTTGCGGATATGCCATCATGCTGAACTTCAGACTTGACCCCATTGATTCTTGAAATTTGCCCCAAAATCGAGATGTAAATCTTGGATCTCGGTCAGACACAATACTCGAAGGCACTCCGTATAGTCGGACTATTTCTCGCACATAGGTCTGAGCCAACTTCTCCATAGAATCCCTTACATTCACTGGTATGAAATGTACTGATTTGGTTAGTCAATCTACTACTACCCATATGGCGTCCTTTTGGATCCTTGCCATAGGGAGTTCGGTAACGAAGTCCATGGTCACTGCCTCCCACTTCCATTCAGGTACTGGCAATGGTTGCAACAGTCCTACTGACTTCTTGTGCTCCGCTTTGACTTTCTAACAGGTGAGACACGTCGAGACATACTTAACCATGTTCCGCTTCATTCCGGGCTACCAATAGGCCTTTTTCAGATCCTGATACATTTTAACCTCTCCCGGATGAATAGCGTACTTATTTTTATGTGCCTCTTCCAAAATTCTTCTTTCAATTGGTGTTCTCCGGGTAAACACAACCGATCTCTAAAATATAAAACTCCCATTTCGTCCAGTCGAAATTCACTGCCTTGCCGTTTGAGCTCTTTATCCTTGAAAAGCTGAAATTCTGCATTACCTTGCTGAGCTTCAATAATTTCCCGCCTTAGGTCTGGTATCAACTTCAGGTTGCTAACAACAATTTTCTCTCCTTACACTTCTGCTCTTCTATCCAACACATCCTGAACCACTTGAACCTCCTATACCTTTAGCCTAGCCATGCTGACTTTTCTGCTTAGGGCATCAGCAACAACGTTGGCCTTCCCAGGATGATAGTTGATTGGACAATATTACTCCTCCAAAAATTCCATCCATCTTCGCTGTCTCAGATTCAAGTCCTTCTGGGTGAAAATGTACTTCAGGCTCTTGTGATCAGTGAACACTTCATATTTTGCCCCGTACAGGTAGTGTCGCCATTTCTTTAAGACGAACACAATGGCAGCCATCTTTAGATCATGCGTGGGGTAATTGACTTCATGAGGCCTCAACTTCTGAGAAGCATAGGCGATCACCTTTCAGTCTTGCATCAAAATTGCTCCCAAACCTTCCTTCGAAGCATCGGTATACAGTGTGTAAGGTTTATCTCCCTCTGGTAGACTCAATAGTGGTGCTGTCATTAATCTCTGTTTCAGCTCTTGGAAACTCTTCTCACATATTTCACTCCAAACAAATGGTACGTCTTTTCTCAACAGTCGGGCCATAGGCGATGCGATCGTTGAAAACCCTTTGATAAACCTCCTATAATAGCCAGCCAATCCTAAGAAGCTTCGAATCTTGGTGATGTTCTCTAGCTGCTTCTAGTCTGAAACCGCTTCAACCTTCACTAGGTCTACCTTGATCCCATCCTTGGTCACCACGTGGCCAAGAAATGCCACACTATCCAGCCAAAACTCACACTTGCTAAACTTGGCAAAAAGCTTGTGCTCTCTTAGCTTCTCCAATGCTAGCTTCAAATGTTCTGCATGATCCTCCGGGCTCTTGGAGTAAATGAGTATGTCGTCGATGAATACTACCATGAACTTGTCCAAGTAGGGTCGGAACACTCGATGCATTAAATCCATAAATACCGCTGGTGCATCGGTTACCCCAAATGGCATCACCACGAACTCATAGTAATCATATCTTGTGTTGAAGGCCGTCTTAGAGATATCGTCCTCTTTTATCCTTACTTAATAATATCCTTGCCTCAAATCAGGTTTGGAGTAACAACTGGATTCTTGCAACTGGTCGAACAGCTCATCAATCAGTAGTAGGGGATACTTATTCTTGATCGTTAGGCTGTTCAAGCCCCAGTAATCGATACATAGCCTCAAAGTCCCATTCTTCTTCTTCACAAACAGCACAGGTGCTTCCCAGGGTGACGTGCTAGGTCTGATGTAGCCTTGCCTCACTAATTCTTCTAGCTGCTCCTTCAGTTCTTTTAGCTTCTCGGTGCCATCTGATATGAAGTCCAGGACACCGATTCTGCTCCTGGAACTAGATCAATGGTGAACTCAACTTCTCGGCTGGGAGGTAGAGAAGTGAATTCCACAGGGAACATGTCGGGAAAATTCTTTACCACCTCGGTATTGTAACACCCCACTACCTAGGCCCGACAGGGCCGGGGATATTGCCCCATCGAAAGGACAAGGGGTCTTTATAACTAGGTCACACAATCAAAATAATAGAATAAAACAATACTTTAAACTTAAAACTTATTACAATCCAAGAATTCAAAATAAATCCATAATAAAAAATTATTCACTCTTAACTTCCCCAAAGCATTACATAAAAATAGGTAACAAAATCTCTTCCAAGAATTCCATCCATCTTCATTGTCTCAAGTTCAGATCCTTCTGAGTGAAGATGTACTTCAGACTCTTATGGTTGGTGAACACTTCATGCTCAGCTCCGTATAGGTAGTGTCGCCATTTCTTTAGAGCGAACACGATAGCTACCAACTCTAAATCATGAGTAGGGTAGTTGACTTCATGAGGTCTCAACTTTCAAGATGCATAAGCTATCACTTTCCCGTCTTGCATCAACACTGCTCCCAATCCTTCTTTTGAGGCATCAGTGTACAGTGCGTAAGGCTTATCTTTCTCTGGTAGACCCAATACTGGTGCTATCATCAATCTTCACTTCAGCTCTTGGAAACTCTGCTCACATTTCTCACTCCACACAAATAGAACATCTTTCCTCAGCAGTCGAGTCATAGGTGATGTGAGCGTTGAAAACCATTTGATGAACCTCTTGTAGTAACTAGCTAATCCCAAGAAACTTCGAATCTCGGTGATGTTCTCCGGTTGCTTCCTGTCTGATATTGCTTCAACCTTTGCTGGGTCTATCTTGATTCCCTCCTTGGTCACCACATGGCCAAGAAATGCCATACTATCCAGCCAGAACTCATACTTGCTAAACTTTGGCGAAAAGCTTTCCCCATTGTCACTCCAACAGGTTCTTCTGCCCCCAATTCCAAATCTGGCTCATTCTCATTTCCCCGATTAGGTGATTGCATTTGGGTCATCTCAAACCCCGGTGTCAAAGGATCTGCTTCTGGAACTCTCCTGCCTGATATGGCTACACGGCGCTTGGGTGCCATTCTCAACCATGCCCAAATAATGAGTGTATGTATTCAATTTTAAAACATTTTGAGCATGAATTCACATTCAGGTTTAAGTAAAAGAAAATCATATGTAAGTTTTTGTATAAAGGATTGCATAAAAATTTTCTCAAACCATAGAGTACTCCAGGTACTCTTATTTGCAGAAATTTGAAACGAAAGCAGTAAACAGAAAGGAAATCCTTAACATGGAAGTTCGTGGAAAGCAGAAAATAAACAATCTTGATCCTAACAGCTCTTTAGCCCCTCTAGTCTTCATCTGAATCTCCAAAGTCAGCCTCATACAACCATCCCCCATAGTTCTTAGAGAAATCTATCCCAGCCCCATTGGCAAACCCCTCTATTGGCTCCTTCTCGGGTCGCCTAGAACTCTCCCCGGGTCAACTCGGTTGGGAAGAGGAACGAAAGAAGGCCTAGGGGGAGACTCATAATCTATCTCCCCTGGGTCATCACTATCCACTAACAAATCAACTACGGGATTAGGAGGATGGGGAACATGCTCCACAGCTATCACCTCATCTTCACTGTCAGAACTTATGTCTATCATTGGGATCGGGGGTGGCTCATGGATCGGGACCTCATCATCACTGCTATCCTCAAAAGGGATAACTGGTTGAGGAGTAGGCTGGGGAACTGGAAGGTCTTCTGGGTATATAGGAATAGGAGGATGCCACTGCTGCCCCTTCCTCGCGGTTCTAAGCATTCTAACCATCCTACAACATAAACAAGATAGGTTAGATAAAGATTTAATCTTAAATAATTAGAACATATACTATCAATATTTGCCTAAACCTAGGCTCTGATACTACTTGTAACACCCCACTACCTAGGCCCGATAGGGCCGGGGATGTCACCCCGTCCAAATGACAAGGGCTCTTTATAACTAGGTCACACAATTAAAATAATAGAATAAAATTTAATCATGCTAAAACTCAAATGATGGAATTTGAACTCAAGACCTCAAGAATTTATTCCAAAGTTCTACCCACTAAACCATAACAACTCTTGTTCTTATTTTCTCTCCCAAATATTTTTCCTATTTAATCCTCAAGCTATCTCCCTATTTCCACCTCAAGAAAAATTACCATTTTGCCCTTCTTACTCAATAAGCACCATTAAGCCTTCTAGACTATAAATCACATATCCAAAGCACATAAAATCATACAAAAATATATTTATGCATGCAAGAAAATATGATATGCATTCAAATCCCCTTACTCTAGGGTTGGTTTTAATTGGGGTTTCGCAATTGTTGAACTCATCATGCAATGGAATGTCTTTTCCTCTTCCTCAGCAGTGACCTCAGCCGCATTCTTTTCCTCAATCAATTCCCAAGAACTACATTAATCCACAATTGCTTATAAATACTGTTGGTTCTACCTCATAAACAGTCTTCTATTACTAACCTAAAAAACATTCCCAAGTAACATACCCAAAGCATAAACATCTATAACAAAATCTGTTGTTCAAACTAATAGCACTTAACCCTAAATCCATACCTAGTCATCTTACCTAAAAGGAAACCTGAAGAACAAAACCAAAGTACTTATCTGATCCAGCCATTTTACCATAACTGCAAACCAAACCCCAATACTGATGTGTCACAGAAACATTAGCCAATTAAACTAATGAAGCTGAAGTGTCAAACTCTAAGGATTTTACCCCTCGGCTTTACTACTTATTAATTTTACAAATTTAGTTAAGACGTAGTTGAAGATTATGAAGAATTTAATTTGATTTGGGTTTAGAAACGTTGATGAGTATTTGGAGTGGGTCTGTTCTTTTGGTTGGTAACACTTATTAGTTTTCCCTTATTTTGTAATTGGAGTTTTTACTATGGATTAGTTTATGTTTTCTATTGTAATAACTCTCTCTCTCTCTCTCTCTCTCTCTCTCTCTCTCTCTCTCTCTTAATTATAGTTAAAACATTTATTGTTACAGTGGTTTTAATCCTTTGGATATTTTGGTTGTAAAAATTATTTAGAAGCATATTTTGACTAATTTGGAGCTATTTAAAGTGTTCAGGTAATTTGATTGTGTTAGAAGTTTGACATCTCTTGAGGAAAACTTTGGATTTGAGGAAAACCATATAATGTTTTGGGTATGAACTCGGAACAAGTTATCTATTTTGTGCTTTGCAGGTTTTGTAGTACAAAACTTAAACCTTTCTCCCACTAAATTTTGTTGTTTGCCAAGATGCTCTCAATTTTTCTAAAAATTTAAAAAACATATATCCTCAACCACATTCATTTCCACTAACGTTCCACCATACATAAAATTCTTTCTTCTTTTTAAAATTGATGTGCACAATTTTATGCACCTACATTTACATTATCATTGAAGAAGAGATTTATAACACTAATAAGTGGCATAAAGAAACGCATACTTATCTGTATCATTATCATTTAAGAAAAGATATATAAAATTGGCAAGTGATATAGAGAAATATATAATCCGTATATCATTATCATTTTAAAAAATATGTATAAAATTGATAAATAATATAGAAAAATGTGCACTATGTAATTGATATTATTTAAAGAGAAATGTACAAAATTGACAAGTAATATAGTGAAATATATACCTACATATATAATTATTACTTTAGAAGATATATGCAAAATTGACAAGTAGTATAAAGAAATATACAACAAATATGTGGTTATTACTTGAATATATATATATATATATATATATATATATATATAAACACACCAAGAGTTGATATTTCCCTGAATTTTGAAATATACCACTAATATGACTATCAAATTTTTTTTCCTAAGTTCCATTTGTCATGATGCATCATTATTCATCCCCAAGCAGCACCTACGCCAAGATGAACCTTAATTGATTGGGAAATTCTTATATGGACCCGGTCCATCGTGGACCGGATGCTTTGAGTATGTATCGCATGCAATATGAGTTATATACTTCTAAAAAGGTATAATATTTTAAAACAATGATCCACAATAGACCCGCTCCATATAAAAATTTTCCTAATTGATTGGCTATAGTATCCATTCGACTAACACTTTTATTCTTGATTCTTCCAAATCAAGTGAGAATCTGCTAGTTGCATAGGGGTATTACAGTTCACAGAATATTCATATATCACATCACAAGAACATAATTGGAAATCACAGATAACATCAGTTTAAGATTTTTCATAACCAAATGCTCGCTTATCACCCATCACTTTTGTGGGGCTGCTTTTACTTTTCTCTTCTCCACGAAGAAGAACCCAAACAAGGGCAGCACAGAGAAGGCAGAGAAGCAAATGGAGGCGATGTCCAACGAGACATGGCGGTTGGAAATTGCCTAAATTTCGAACAAGTTTGTGGTGTTGTGGAGGTCTGTTGATTGGCCAAACGCAACTTCTTCATTAGCAGAGTTTTGGGCATAAGCTCTGACAAAATATGTAGCAGTGGGAATATCCTTCTCTATTGTCCATGTGAAACTATTGTTTGAAGGACTGTATGGCTTGGCAATAATATTGAATTGACAAGTCTGTCCTTCTCTAAGTTGTCCACTGTCTTTCTCCATGCCCTGTCCACTTGGCTTATTGGTGCATTGCAGAGCTTCACCGTGATTGTCTTGTAGGTTGAGTCTGTCACTGCTGCAAATGTGTTGTTGTATGACCATGTCACTGTGATTGTGCCCTCTCCAGCTTTCAGAAGTACAAGATTTTCATAAAAAATAAAAAATAAAAAAAAATCAAATTTAGCCTCCAATTTGGGGAAAAATAGGGATTCAAAGTAGATTACAATTCACAAGTTATCGTACTTCCTTTTTTTTTTAATTTAAAGAAAAGGAAAAAGTGACAAGATGTTCTTACCTTGTCGCTGTGTAGGAGAAGCAGTGACGATAAGAGTTCTTTGAAGAGAAGAAAAGTTTACACCATGTGAAGATGTTGCAAAGCAAGAAAGAAGAAGAAAAATTAGTAGAAGACCAGAAAGCGCCATTTCTGACTTGAGAGTTGGACAGAAGTGAAAAAGACTACCATGTTTTCAAACTAGTGAGTGATTATATATTGAGGATGGACGTGCCTAGGGCTTATCTACAGAGACAGGGATGGAGGTGGCGCCTCTGATTCTTTTTAATTCTTCTAAAAAATTTGATTTGTTATAAAATTAGGGTAGTGTTAGAATAAAATCTACACACTACACACTAAGAAAACTCTAACTATTCTTTACACAAGAATTTCTCTCTTTCTCTTCTCTCACAATTTTCTCTAATCTTTCTTTCACTAATCTTTTTTTCACAAAATAATGGTGTATTACAAGCTTAGAGAATAATTCTATTTATAGAGCTTTAATTAGTGGAATACATCATGGCATACATCATCTTCCACTAATATCAATTAGTGGTGTATCCACTAAATGGTGGACATCCATAAAAATCTTCTATAATAATTCACATAAATCCATAATTAGTAGAGCCTCTACTAATTAATAAAGATTCCAATAATTCATAATACTCCCCCTTGGATGTCCATCCATTACATAAAGAATATGCCTCGTTAAAACCTTACTAGATAAAAACCCAGTGGGAAAAAAAATCTAGTGAAGGAAAAAGAGTACACTATTCTATATGTCTGTTTATTACTCCCCCTGATGAGATGATTCCTTTAAATCTTTTAACCGACGCATACCGATTTTATATCTCAATTTCTCAAATGTTGCAGCCGGTAAAGTCTTCGTGAAAATATCTGCGAGGTTATCACATGACCGAATTTGTAGCACATCAATTTCACCTTTCTTCTGAAGTTCATGAGTAAAGAAGAATTTTGGTGAAATATGTTTTGTCCGATCTCCTTTAATATATCCTCATCGTAATTGAGCTATGCAAGCTGCATTGTCTTCATAAAGAGTAGTTGGAATATCTTTGATTAATGATAATCTACAACTTTCTCGGATATAATGAATCATGGATCTTAGCCATACACATTCTCGACTTGCTTTATGAATGGCTATAATTTCAGCATGATTTGAAGAAGTAGCTGCTATAGATTGTTTCATAGAATGCCATGATATAGCAGTATTTCTACATGTAAATAGATAATCCGTTTGAGAACGTGCTTTATGTGGATCAGATAAATAACCAGCATCTGCATAACCTATCAATGTTGGATTGGTTTTATTTGAATAAAATAATCCGAGATCAATTGTACCTTGGAGATATCGAAGGACTTGTTTAATTCCATTCCAATGTCGTCGTGTTGGTGAAGAACTAAATCTTGCTAATAAATTGACAACAAAAGCAATATCAGGTCGTGTATTATTAGCAAGATACATCAATGCACCAATTGCACTGAGATATGGTACTTCAGGACCAAGGAGTTCTTCATCATTTTCTTGAGGTCGGAAAGGATCTTTATCCACATTTAATGATCGGACGATCATTGGAATACTCAATGGATATGCTTTGTCCATGTAAAATCTTTTTAGCACTTTTGCTGTATATGTTGATTGATGAATAAATGTTCCACTCTCCAGATGTTCAATTTGTAAACCAAGGTAAAATTTGGTTTTACCAAAATCCTTGATTTCGAATTCTCTTTTTAAATAATGAATTGTTTCTTGGAGCTCTTCAGGAGTTCCAATAAGAATAATATCATCAACATATATAGTTAATATCACAAATTTAGAACCAGATTTCTTAATAAAAACACATGGACATACCTGGTCATTTTTAAATCCCGCTTTCAATAAATATTCACTAAGACATGTGAACCACATGCGCCTGCATTGCTTCAGTGCCATATAATAATTTCTGCAACTTGATGGAGTAATTTTCACGAGGATAATGTTTATATGCTTCGGCATATGAAATCCTTCGGGATTTTCATATAAACATCATTTTCTAAATTTCCATACAAGTAAGCAAGTGACAACATCTAATAGGCGCATATCTATCTTTTCATGTACTCGCCAAACCGATAAGATATCGGAGTGTAATAGCATCAACAACAGGAGAATAAGTTTCATCATAATCAATACTTGGTCTTTGTGAAAAACCTTGGGCTACTAATCGCGCTTTATATCGAACGATTTCACTCTTTTCATTGCGCTTTCGCACAAATATCCATTTGTAGCCAACAGTGTTTTACACCTTCCGGTGTTCGGACTGCAGTCCGAAGACTTCACGTTTTGTCGCTGCATTTAACTCCGATTGAATCGCATCTTTCCATTGCAGCCAATCTTTTCTATGCCGACATTCATCAATCGATATTGGTTCAGGATCATCATTATCCCGTGTAACATCAAGAGATATATTGTATGCAAATATATTATCAATAACAGTTTCTATCCGATTCTAACTTCTACCGGAAGTGGTATAATTGATAGAAATTTCAGTGTTAGTTTCATCAACTTCTAGTTCTTTGTCATCAGTTCTCTCTTGGTCTTTATCATTCTTTTCTTCAATATGATCTTCTGGATCATTTAATCCTCTTTTCTTTCGAGGATTTTTATCTTTAGAACCAAGAGGTCGGCCACGCTTCGGCGTGTTTTTGACTCAAGACTATAGGTATAATATTTTGTTCTGCTGGAACTTCAATTCGAATAGGAGCATTTATAGCTGGAATATGCGATTTTGTAACTCTTCTGGAGTCAACAAAAGCGTCTAGCATTTGATTTGCAATGCTTGCAAATGAATTATCTTTTGAACTTTAAGCTCACATGCGCTTGTGCGCGGATCAAGATAATTTAATGATATTGTCCAAGCAAGATCCTTTTTATTCTGTTTTGGTTCTCCCCCTAATTTAGGGAATAATGATTCATCAAAATGACAATTAGCAAATCTTGCTGTGAATACATCTCCTGTCAGGGGTTCAACATACCTGATAATAGAGGGAGAATCATATCCAACGTATATCCCTTTCTTCTTTGAGGACCCATCTTTGTACATTGGTTTGGTGCAATTGGAATATATACAGCACACCCAAAAATTCTTAAATGAGAAATATTTGGTTCTAACCCAAAAGCCAATTGCAAATGAGAGAATTTATGATAACTAGCTGGTCTTATACGTACAAGTGTTGCAGCATATAGAATAGCATGTCCCCAGGCAGATGTTGGGAGATTTGTTTTCATTAATAATGGTCTAGCAATTAATTGTAATCGTTTAATCAAAGATTCAGCAAGACCATTTTGTGTGTGAACATGAGCTACAGGATGTTTAACATTAATCCCAATTGACATGCAATATGCATCAAAAGCATGTGATGAAAATTCACCAGCATTATCCAAACGGATATTTTTAATGTGATGGTCAGGAAATTGTGCTCGTAATTTAATTATTTGAGCAAGTAATCTCGCAAACGCCAGGTTGCGAGTAGATAATAAACATACATGTGACCATCGGGATGATGCATCAATTAAGACCATAAAATATTTGAACGGTCCACATGGTGGATCAATAGGTCCACAAATATCTCCATAAATTCGTTCGAGAAATATAGGACTTTCAGCTCCTACTTTTACTGGTGATGGTTTAACAATTAATTTTCCTAGGGAACATGCAGTACATGTGAATTTTTCTGATGTTAATAGCCTTTTATTTTTTAAAGGATGACCATGTGTATTCTCAATAATTCTTCTCATCATGGTAGATCCCGGATGACCCAACCGGTCATGCCAAATGCTAAAAGTAATAGGATCAGTAAACTTCTGGTTTACTAGATGATGAATTTCAATTGTACGTATTTTTAGAAAATATAGGCCCGTAGAAAAAGACTGCAGTTTTTCTAATACAGATTTCTTACCCAAATGCATTTGAGTAATAAAAAGATGCTCAATCCCATTTTCCTCATTTGTTTCAACATGATACCCATTTCTGCGGATATTTTTAAAACTCAATAAATTTCTTCTGGATTTTGAGGAAAATAATGCCTTATCAATAATAATTGTTGTTCCTTTAGGCAACAATATACTAGCTCTTCCAGAGCCCTCAATTACATTTGCACTACCGTTTATCGTATAAATATTTATTTCTCCCATTTTGAGATCAGAAAAATATTTCTCATTTTTTAGTATGGTGTGTGTAGTTCCACTATCAATAATGCCTACATCATCATTAGCAACAGCCATCTGAACACAAATATATATATGCAAACGTAAATATTATTAGAATAGAATGAAAATGAAAATACAAAAATATCAGGGTGAGGTTTTAGTTCTTCTGGACACTGGCATCACCAATTAAATGGTCTATCCTACCGTCTGGGTGTTAAAAAAAAATCCGATACATCCATATGGGTAATATTGATATTAAGATCTTCAGGATCAATATCATCATCCTCAGCATTATTTATTGGATGTTGAGAAAAATTTGCTTCCATATTTTTATTTTTCAATGAAGCTTGATACAATTCAGCTAAATGCTTAGCCGTACGACAGTTTTGTGACCAATGACCTTTCATGCCACATCTATAACATATATCCTCATGCTTTTCTTCAATTTCTTTTTCTTTTCCCTTATGATCTTTTCTGTTCCACTTCAGGTGGCCAGTATTTCTCACAGTTTGATTATGATTGTGATAAGGGAAATATCGAGCGTGTCTACGACCATAACCACGACCACGGCCATGGCTATGGCCACGACCACGACTATAACGATGGCTTCTGCTAGAGCCAACAGCATTCATTTCTGGGAGTGCTGTTGAGCCAGTTGGTCTGGCTTCATGATTTCTCAATAATAACTCATTATTCTTCTCTGCAATGAGGAGGGCAGTAATTAAATCTGTAAATTTTGTATACCCATTTTCTCGATATTGTTGCTGCAGGACAATATTTGAGGCATGAAAGGTGGAGAATGTCTTCTCCAACATATCTTTATCAGTCACTTTTTCTCCGCATAATTTTAATTGAGATGTAATTTTATACATTGCGGAGCTATATTCATTCACGGTTTTAAAATCTTGCAACCTCAGATGCAACCATTCATACCGTGCAGTGGGTAGTACGACCATCTTCAGGTAGTCAAATCTTTCTTTTAAATTTACCCACAGGACATATGGATCTTTTTTGGTAAGATATTCTATTTTCAAATTTTCATCGAGATGACGACGAATAAAAATCAAAGCTTTAGCCTTGTGTTGTGCAGATGCACTATTATTTACTTGAATAGTTTCACTAAGGCCTTCCGCATTTAGATGCATTTCTGCATCGAGAACCCATGACATATAATTTTTTCCAGAAATATCAAGGGCTACAAATTCGAGTTTAGCGAGATTAGCCATAGAGATCAATAAATGCGTACCTGTCTTCTGGTTTTGTTAACGGCAGAAACTCGTGCTTAGTCTTCTAGCTTTTGTACCGGTAGAGACTCGTGCTGATAACGTGTTATAAAATTAGGGTAGTGTTAGAATAAAATCTACACACTACACACTAAGAAAACTCTAACTATTCTTTGCACAATAATCTCCCTCTTTCTCTTCTCTCACAATTTTCTCTAATCTTTCTTTCACTAATCTTTCTTTCACAAAATAATGGTGTATTACAAGCTTAGAGAATAGCTCTATTTATAGAGCTCTAATTAGTAGAATATATCATGGCATACATCATCTTCCACTAATCTCAATTAGTAGTGTCTCCACTAAATGGTGGACATCCATAAAAATCTTCTATAATAATTCACATAAATCCATAATTAGTAGAGCATCCACTAATTAATAAAGATTTCAATAATTCATAATATGATTTTTATTTTAGTGAAATTCAAAAATATATTTAGAAAGTCCTTTTTAATTTAAAATTTATTGTTTTTTAAAATTATAATAATATTTTTAATATATTTTTTAATAAATTTATTCTCTCCATTTTAAATTTTTAGCTTATGTAGAGATAATAGGTGTGGGACAATCAACAGCCATGGCTAAGGATATTTTAACTTCAAGCAAGAAAAGTCAAAGGCTGGGCAACTAGCTTTTGAAGATGAGCAATGGTGCAATGGTTTTGCACGCCGCTGCTGGTGTGACTTTTTAGTGTGAATGCCAATTATGCTTAAACAAAGTATTCATCAATTTGGTTAAAATTGATATACTTATTACTTTAATATATCTTAAAATATTTAATATTTTTTTAAAATTTATACTATTTCTATTTTATAATATAAGTCGTTTGACTTAATTTCACACATATTAAGATTCTTAAAAACAAAGTGACTTAATATTTTTTCTTTCTAAAACACCCATATTTAAATATCTTGGAAACAAGAGAAGAAAGGAGAGAGAAAGAGAGAAAAAGAGAATAATAAATAAGGATAAAAATGTAAAAATAGTTTTAAAATATTTTTGAAAAGTTCCCAACGACTTATAATTTGGGATAACAAAAGTAATCTTTAACGACTTATATTATGGGATGGAGAGTGTAATATATTATATATTATAAAAAAAGTTTTATTATACACATAAATTGTAATTTTTTAGAAAATTTTGTTAATAAAAAATAAAAAATATATTAATATAGAGTTAAGAAAAGATAATATAATATTTCATAAGTAGATAATAATTTTTAAAAATAAAAATTATTTAAATTAATATATTTTTAATTCAATGAGAGTTTTAGTTTGAATTGATTGTCAACCCAAATACAATCGACTAGCACATGAATTTATATAATTCTAAATTATTTTTTCTGAATGAGAAAATAATTTTGCACGCGAGTAACAATGAATAATATACCTTTTAAAATTGTGAATAAAAGTTGCATCAAAAGTTAATCTTTGCCGCATACATATATTTACAATAGATTATTTTATTATCTTTTTTGGGAAGTAATTCTTTTCAATTCAAATCAAAATTTTAATTTAAAATAATATTAATTTAAATAAATTTTATTTTTTGAGAACTGTTATACACTCACACCATATCATATTTTTCTTTTTTATTAATAATTAAATTTTACATTTATTTCATATTTAATAATATTTTATTAAATTTTAACAAATTCATCTCATTCTAATCTCAATCCAATTTATTAACATATACCAACTTTTGTACATCTTTGAAGACTACCGCATGTTTGACTTCACTCCAAATTTTTAAGATTTTGTTTCCTTGGAAAAAGATCAAAAGGCCTAAAAGTCTATGTGTAAATTATAATCAGCTTTTCTTTTTTCTTCTTCTTTTACTAAGCACATATATTTTTCTTTCAAATCTATTATGGAAAATAAAAAAGAAAATAATTTAAACATGGATCCACCGCGACAAGAATGGGATTGCGGGGTATTCCCGTCAAGGGGTACCTCGCTATAGCCAAGTGTAAAGTTAGACAAGACTTCGCGCCAGCTAATAGTTAGAAGTGTTATATCCGTGAACTGCGAGTTTTTGACCAAATCGAGTAAAAAATTCATCAACCTGTCACGAAGGGGATGGATTGGGGAGGTACCCCTGTTGACGGGGTGCCTCGTTTTTGGAAAGCGCGAGGTCAGATGAGATCTCGTGCCTGCCAATAGCGTGGAAAGGAATGCTGCCCATGTGGAAAGGTATGCTGCTCGTGAACTCATTTTGGTTGGTGGCGTCTTCAGAACTCACGCCTGGTAGGCACGAGGTCTTGCATCACACGCCTACCAAGCGCGAGGTTCGTCTCTTTCCACTGTCAAGAAAAACTCTGCCTTTCCCAGGGTCTTTTACTTTTTTTTTAAATTTGCAATTATTAGATAATTAATTAAAAAATTTTTTGAATAAATTTGTATTATTTTTTCTAATTTAAAATACTAAATAATTTAAAATAATTATCTGTAGAATAAAAATATAAAAATATTATCTGTAATTCTCTCAAAAATAATTTTAAGTTTAATTATTCGTTAAAGTATAATTTGTAATATTTAATTACAATTGATTATAATTATCAATTGTCTATAAAAATATAAAAATTTTAAATCTCAATAATAAATAAAAATTAAATAAAATATGAAAATAATATTTTAGTGAATAATAGTTTGTATTACAATTGAATATTTCATGAATAATTGCTAGAAACTTTTTTAATTTCAAACAAAAAGGTATGAACTTCAGAGTTGAATATAAAATTTTGTCTTAAGAGTTAAATCTTCTGAACCCTAAATTATATAATATTATTTTAAAGATGTAATTAATAACAAGAATTTTATTATTTGTCAAAATGGAATGTAAAAGACATGAATGAATTATTCGAAAAAAATATCAAATTATATATCAAGTAGCCATATTATACATGAAATAATCTAATAGAAGGATGGTAGCTAGTCCCACAATGATATCCTCGATAATTCCTCGGCGGCTAAACCCGTCTTGGAGGATGTTTTAGTGGGAGTGGTTCAGGTGGTCCCTCATCGTGTTCTTCTATAATGTATGAGGGACCTGTTTCCTCTTCAAACTGCATATGTTGTTTGTGAAATCACTCAGTAGAAGGACCAATATCATACTCGCCGACAGAAGAATGAGGCATAATATCGAAAATTAGGTGCTGTGGAGTAATAAAATCATCAATCGCTGTAGGATCACCTACCACATAATCACCTTCATCTGCCAGTACAGGTGAGTAGTAATCCTGTTGAGGAACTTCATCCGTTGCAGCATGCCGACATGCCCGCCTACTATCCCTTCAATTGGTAGTGCTTCTCAAGGGACTTGTTGTGGAATCTGTGGTATCGAATAAGAAGAATACGATCGTCTGGATGGCTCGTACGGCATGCGATTTAGACGATCTGTTTTGCCACCAGTAGTCAATGTACGCCTGATAATATCGATATTTTTCCAAAGCCTTGCTGAGTGTACGATGTATCATCATGTTGAGATACTTCATTACTTATGTGCAAGATTTGGTGCAGCGCGTCGGCCTGCATATGCATTTTTAGGAATATCAATAAAAACATATAAGTAAATTGTAATTTATATATATTTACATGTACAAGAAAAATTTTACTTACATATATTTCAAGTGTTGAACTAGTAGATTGATAACCCATGGGGTTCGGTTGTTGTATGGTCGGATTGCCAATCAATCACCGTGTATGAGTTCAAAACCACGCAGCATAATCAGCTGAAACCACTGCTTGCCCAAAAGTGAGCTGTCTTGTCATAACATATGCATGGCGATTTATCCAGTTAGCACGGTGCAGTGCATCAATCTCATCCCACCCAACACCAATAGTACGCTGGTCACGCCCGTGTAAATTCGATCTCGTATCAATAGTATTAGGAATTGATTGCGGCATTCCAAATTGTCGCCTGACTCTATCGGGTTGATGCAGTTCTATCGTTTTCCAACACAATAGTGATGTGACAGGCACCTAAATTTGTTGTCCATGCATGCAATATAGAGGAAGAGATGCCAACATGCACTCATTGTATGGCTGCTAAATAAATTGCACAAATTAACTCGATTTTAGTATCAAATAAAAAATAATGACAATTTATAATACTTACATGATTGTGGATTTAAAGATATAATACTTACATGATTGTGTCATATCCGATCCAACTAATCCCTGTACGCAATTAGGATATATGTTGGGGTGCGAGAAAGTTCTAATGGACCTTGCTATACTGCCCCTCTCGGCGCATGTTGTGCAACATCCTCTATTGGACGTACTCTATCCAGTCTGATAGTAGAAATGTGCTCGCATGCCCATAGCTATTGCAAAAGTAATAATAATTTTATAATTAGATATCATAATTATTTTTACAATGAATTACTAACAAGTTTAAAATTACGTAATTATTTTTATTTTGTACTTGAAGCAATAGCAAGGGACCACTGATTTGATGCGTTGTGCATGAAGTAGCATTGCACATATAACGATACAAATGTGCCAGTACTTCACTTTTCCAACTAAGGGTCTCGACAAGTCTAACTCACGGATGTATTTGAGGAAATGCAAATGAACACGTTTTCTGAATTTGTCCAAGAACAGAAACCCGCCAAGAAACTGCATGATGCGATACCGTGTGTGCTGTGCAACTATATTTGGAGTCTTATTTGGTGGGAGTGGTTGAGTCAGGGCCCTTTCGAGTATGCTTAATCTCAACCGAGACCCGTCTAGGTCTGTGCTCGTGGGTCAAAAATCGAGGAACGTGTCACATAAGGCATACAACTTCTCTTGTGGGCAGTTGAACTTATGACTAATAATCAGATCACTGTCAATGCGTAAACTGAATAGGACCTCAACATCTTGAAGTGTAATAGTCGCCTCGCCAACTGAGAGGTGGAAGGTGTGTGTCTCCTGGCTCCATCTCTTTTTATATCAAGGAGGCAAGTCAGGATTGCGCTCGTCCATCTCATTTCTGATGCGCGGCGACCTCACGCGACTGCGACGACGGTTCTTGAACCGATGAACATTCAGAGCTAACGTAAAAGGAGGATTGCGCCAGTAATACTAGTGTGGAATAGGTCTAAATTGTCCTGAATAAGTTATCTGATAGCATGTTGTGGTGTTTAAGGGTGACAAGAGATCCCTTGGATTCAACTTTATTTGTTAACAATGTGTGCGAATAAGGTTTTTTGTATATTTTCCATTTGCAACAGCTGCAATTTCTTGAACCAAGATCAATTTGGTATGAATTATTCCCCTTTCTATACTCACAAAATGGTGATAAAACACTAAAAATACCCCGGCCTTGATCATAAGCTTGTACATGGTGGCTTCTCCATTTCAGCTCATTCTTCATAAATTTGAACCATATCCGAGAAGAAAAGTGATATTTACCACAGTTAGCTTCCTCTCTGTGGTCTTGAAGTATTTGACTATTTTTTTGAAAGAAGACTGGACAATCTCTTTGATGGGTAGAGCATGTATAACTTTGACAACACTGTTAAATAATTCTGCTAGATTAGTTGTCATATTAACAAACCGATGTCTGCCGTCATAAGCAAGCATCCACTGCTCCTTCCGGGATCAAATCTAGCCATGCCAAACTTATTTCTTCCATAATCTTCACAAATTTGTGCTTTTTACTTTGATCCCAAAATGCTATATCGACTTCTTCAACTAAAAGTTCCTAAACTTTGCGTTGAAATTGCTCCGGATATGTCTAAGACAAAATCTGTGCACTGCCATTGGCTCTTCTCAGCTGAGTAGTCGATCAACATCATTCTTAATCCCGGCATGTTTGTCTAATATTAAACACACTATTCAATCCTTTAGTACTTGCTCTCTAAGTTGGGACAAAAACTAACCCCAACTGTCATTCATTTCTTCGTCAACAATTGCAAATACAATGGGCAATATATGATTATTAGCATTTTGACCAACTGATGTTAAGAGTTTTCCCTTATATATGTCCTTAAAAAATATCTCGTCAAGGCTAACAGTCGGTTTCATGTGAAAAAATGTATCAATACATGGTTTGAATGTCCAAAAAACATACCCAAATGTATTGGCTCCATTGGATTCGATGGGTAAGAAGTGCCATGCCATGATGGAACCAGGATTCGCATCTTGTAAGGCTAGCACATACTGTGGTAGCTGGGCGAACGAACTAGGCCAATCTCTGTATATCATCTTAATAACAAACCTCCGAGCGTTCCACTCTTTTCTGTAAGACAGAGTGAAATGCAATGTATTTTGAATATGACTCTTTATCTCGCTGATTTTAATCTCCAGATTATAATGAATCATCATCAAAATGTGCTTTGCCATGAATTTCGCAATCATATCATGATGGTTCTCACCCATTATTTACACTATACAAATGTGCTCTCCATTCCAGCAATATATCTGTCATAAGCCATGACTTTTCTTCTTTTGCGCACAGATTCTCCAAGGATAAGGGTGCTACTGAGTTGAATTTTTACACTTGACAATCCACAATGCACTCTTACTTTCCACTATCCTAAACTCACGACCAATTCTAATTGACCTTGACCGAACAACCCAACGTAATTTATCTTTATCCCTAAACTACATGCTAACCCTCAAATCATTGTTCAATTCTGACAAAAAATCCATCACACTACTACTTGTTCCCAATTCATCAGCTTCGTTTTCTATTTCCTGAGTAGCATCCAACCTATCAAGGTATATTGCATATGGTGGATTATATAAACGTCCTGATTCAGCGAGTCTATCAGGCTCTTGCTGTATTATGGAAGGATCGAAAATCTGTTCTTCAGCATCGTCACTCCCCTTGGAGTCCTTGTCCTCATTATGAGTATCTTCCGTGGTAGGCCCATCCATGTCAAACGTAGATCCTAAACCGTCCACCGTCGCTTCTGGTGCACCAACCTAATTACGCTCTCAAGCAACCCATTCATCAACTGGAGTTACAACTAATGGTACACCAACTTCTGCAACTGAAAACAACTATGTCGTAGCACTTGGTTGGAAGGGTTGAGTGTTGACATAAAGTGGAGACGTAACAAGCCATGTCGGGGTTGAATATGATTGATTGCTTGATCCAACAATCGGAGTATTTGGATTGGATGTTATCTTGAGGGATTGGAAAGTGTCAATCGGGAGCTGTCGTTGAATATTGATGTTAATAGGTGCAGGTATTTTTAAATCAAAATTAGGTGTGTTCTCAGGAGTAATTGAGTTCAATAATTCAATGAATGCCCTAGTGGCATCTGCTGGGCGGTTTTGATCTTGACTATGTATTCCTGCTGCATTTGGGGTCTGGATGATCTCATGATTAATATGCAGATCAATTGGTTGTCCTTACATGATAGATGAATAGTATCACAAACTTTCCATATCTTCATCATCCGTTATGAAAGTTGTTGTAGACCTTATTGCCGTACCAATAGTAATGTTTTCCCTCATTGTGATTTGTAACTAAACAGTAGCCATATCAAATCCTCGGATTACACATGTTTTATTGACTAAACCAAGAAATTAACTCGATTTCTAACAACTAATGCTTTACGACTGGAACTATTAAAAAAATTGTCGTATGTTGTACGTATAATATCGTAATCTCAATACAACTGTAATCTAACAGGTTGTTCTAATGACATTGTACCTATATAAAATTCGAAGTATTTTTTTATTAAAAAATTAAAGAAATATAAAAAAAGCTATCATACTATATCGGCAATCATTATAAAGAAATATATGTCAAACGAGTTTAATATTTTCTACTAGATTGAGGATCGGATTCTTTTATTGTCATTTAATTAACATTAAATATTAAGCTATTTTATGAATTCAAATTTTAATAACAAAATAAATCTCAAACATTTGAAAACTTAAAATTTAATACATTTAATAAATTTAAAATATTTTCATAGATTTTAAATATTAAAATATTTATGGCACGTATTTAAAATATTTATTTCCTCATTATTTTGAAATAAAAATTATTTAAATTGTAAAAGAATATTTAATATTTAAAATTTAACAATATTTTTTAATTATCTATCAATTTGTAAAATGTTTAAAATTATACAATATTTTAAAAAGTGTAAAGTCTAAAAAAATATTTAAGTATAATTAATTATTTAAATTTACTAAAATATATAATTAATTAAAATATTAATTAAAAATGTCAAGTATTAATTAATTAAAATGTAAAGTATAATTAATTAAAATATTTTAAAATACTTAATTAAAAATATCAAGTATTAATTAAATTAATTAAGTGTTTTATAATTAATTAAATTACCAAAATATTTAAAATATGTAAAGTATAATTAATTAATTAGTTTGCATAATTAATAAATTATTTAAAATAAGACTACCAAATTTATTTGGTGATAGTTTGAATTAAAATATTCAATAAAATAATTTAAATTAATATTTACTATTTATGGCACATCATCAATTTATTTATTTTATTACTTTATTTTATTATCTAAGATATAGAACACCAAAAATCTATCCACAACAATAACTATCACCAAAACTTCATTTATTGTTCATGTCGAGTACACTATTATGTCATAATTTACTATTCATCCAATCTAGCAAAGTTTATGTTAAAATTATTCGTACATATCTATTCATCACAAGCAAAAATAATTAATCATAAGACAACAACACAATACATATGAAAACAACATCTAATAAAATTTTTAATTCCATATAAATTCAAGAAATATATTTATAAATTATTCAACATAATCTCAAATACATATTGCCCACAATTCAACAATAAATTTCAATGTTATATTCAATGAAATTTCAAATAAATATAGAATTGAAGTAACTTTATATTTTATTATTTAAAAAGAAACACCTGGTGTATGTGGAGAATGCTATCAATCAATATACGAGAATAGTAATTTGGACAGTAACTCCATTTGTTTGGAATAGTTTCAGCAGCAACACTTTGCTCCAAAAAAATATGCTATTCTTCTTCAATAACAAATGAAATAATTTTTTTTAGCCAAAAAAATTATAAACAACAGAAGAGGAGAATAGCAAAGAAAGAAGAAATTTGCAAAAAAGAGAAGAATGAACAACAATGCAAAGAAGAGAAATTCAGTAAAGAAAGAAGAACCCGCAATACAAATGAGGTATTTATAGCCAAATGTTCGTTTGAATAACGCAGCCCGTGAACAAAAAATTTCATTCAAAAGAATCTCTGAAAAGAAACACTCATTAACTAAGAAAGAAATCGTCGAGTTTGCGTTGAGTGCATGGGCAACAGCAGCATGGTGCTTTCATTGCGCCACAGTTGGTCACGTGGTCTCTCATTGCTCGACAACTGGTCGCGTGGTCTGAGGTCCTCGTGACTACCACTCGCGTGGTTCTTGGACCTCACGACCTTCAGTCGTGTGGTCCTCTGAGACATGTAGCCTTTTTCACGTGCTGACAGTTCATGGGTTTTTTTACCAAATTAGATAAAAAAAAACCCATCAATTCACCACATTAGGAATGAAATTCCGGGGTATCCCCGTCAAGGGGGTACCTCGCTATAGCCAAGCGTGAGGTCAACAAGACTTCGTGCCAACCAATGGTGAGGAGTGCTATACCTGTGAACTGCTTGCCTGTGAAGAAAAGGCTACCCGCAAGTGAAAAAGGCTACATGTCTCAGAGGCCCACAAAACTGAGGGTCACGAGGTCTCAGAACCATGTGACTGGTAGTCACAAGGACCTCAGACCACGCGACTAGTTGTCGTGCAGTAAGAGTGTTGGGGATATGCCCTAGAGTCAATTTGTATTTATACTATTGTCATTACGTTTTATATAATAATATGAGGCTTTCCTTTCCATGAATAGTGAGTTTTGTTTTGTGGTCATCAAGTACGTGACTTAATAGTAAAACCCTACAATGAATACAATAACTATTCTAAAACTGTCCCTGATCGATTATTATTATTGGAATAATAATAAATTAAGATTAGTATGTTTGTGACTTGATGGCTATGTTTTACTGGCCATGGATATTTGTGATATCGAGTCAAGACATAAATAAATGTTAGAGAACATTGTATTGGACATGACCCACTGTGAGAGTACTTCATGGAATATGTCATAAGTACTTTCTAGCCATAATAATATTGAAAGTCCTTCGACCTAAATTCATCATAGTTTCCTACTTGATAAATTCTATATTTTGACATTGTCTAAAGTTGTCTTTAACCAGATAATAAATTAGACTACTGTTGGATATAAAATAAATCAAGGAGAGGAATATGATTGATTGTGAAGGAATTTGTCCCTCTCAATTATGGGAGAGATATCCATAGGCCCCTTGATAAGTTAGACTGTTAAAAATGCATGGCCGTGCTCAAATATATCAATCTAAGATATTGATATTATTTGTTTGAATAGTCTACTATGAAATCAAGAAATAATTGATTAAGCTTAATAGGGATGACATGCTCCATGCCTTATGCTTAATCTGGATATCGTGTGACAAAAGGACTAAATATAAAATTATGGTTTGGTTCAAAGAGATCACCGATCTTCATTTAACCTGGATAGTTATAATGTTTTGCTAGAAACCACTTATAACTTGTGGGCCATTTAAATATGATTTAGGCACACTGCCAGTGTTAAATGAACCTATAGGGTCACACAATAAGCGAACTTGTTAGGTTATTTTTCTGGTGACCAAATTCGATGAATTTGGAAATATATCCACATTCGATGTATCTGGATGATGTCCAGATTATAAGAATCTGACTCGGTAAATTAATTAGTTAAATTATCGAGATAATGGCAGAATCTTATCATATCAGTTTTAATTTAATTTGAATTTAAATTAGAATATGATAAGATATTATTAGGGTTGGACTCTAAGAGGTTAGGGTTTTTTAAGAAAACCCTAGCCGTCTTTTCAATAGTCCAATTTTTCGATTGAGAACATTCGTGCCATTATCTACCAGAAGAAAAAAAACCTCTCAACCCTAGGTGCTAGCACTCCCCGGGTTTCGAGTGAATTCGCGGTGTGTATTCGATAGAGGACGTTCGCATACTGCAGCGTCTGGTGATTGTTCGGGTTGAACGTACAACAGCGCAATCAAAATCGAAGGATTTTGATTACAGCTACCAGAGGTAATTCTTAAACCTTAGATATTTTTAATCGTTTACTTGGGCCCTCGGGAGAGATTCGTGGATATTTTTCGCGTTTAGGAGTCCACGAATCCAAACAGTTGTATCAGAGCAACTTGCTAAACGATTAGGTTGATTCATCTGTGTTAATCGTATTGTTGAATACATGTATGATATGTATATGTGAAATTAAACGGTATGTATCAGCATGTTCGCATGATTATGATTTTAGAATACTTAGCATGCAGACTGCCTGAATTTGATTTAATATGTACGTCTTAGTTGCCTGATCAGACCAGATTAGTTGCAGATTGTCTGTAAATTGGTCTGTTTTAATATGATACGGTATCGTAAGCATGCTATCCGTCGTTCTATATTTGCGAATTGTTTGTATTAATTGGCCATGATAATATGTTATCTGTATCAATATGATTAAAAGAATGCATATTGTCTGTAATATGAATTTTTACCGCAATGGTTACTAAGGGGTCCGAACATTAATTTGATTAATATTCGGAAATCGGAAGGTAAAATCTCATTCACCGAGAGAAGGAAAAATCGTTTTTCCTTCCGGGGGCGCTGCCCCCTTGACCCCCGCCCGCTGACCAGCCAACGGGACCTCTGCCAGGGGCGCTGCCCCTTGACCCCGCCAGGGGCGTTGCCCCTTAGAACCCCAACTAACTGTTCGTTGTGTGTTATTCGTTACTGTTTTTTATTGTAGTTGTGGATTATTTTGAATAGGGCACAGCATGACCCGTTTTATCCCAATGTGATTGGCGGGTTACATTATGGTTGTTTTAAGTTGTAATTTTTAAATACGGCCTGCGTGTCGTTTTTCATTATTGTAAAATTGTATTGCTTTCCTAGAATAGGAATTATTTTAATTTTACTATCCAATGTAAAAGAAGACGGCGGCCTACAATTACAACAAATGAGGAGTATGCTCAGGGCATTAGAGAATGCTTATGGAGTTCATATACCTAGATTGACCATCTTGATCTTCACTTTGCTCGTGATGATCAACATAGGTTATGGGCCATGCTATGTCACTTTTATCTATGTCCTACATGCATATTTGATATGATTATTTCATGCTGACTACAATCAAAATTTTATTAAAAAAAAAAGGGAAAAAAATTTAAGTGTTAAATGCCTTCCAAAATCAAACACTTGTTATTACTTGGATCATTATATGGTCATTCCTACAAAAGTAGGATGCTTTTGATTATCTGAGTGAGATAAGATGGAAAATAGTTTTCCATATGTTTGATATAGTTTAACTTAACTGGGCTATCAAAATGGTTTTGGGCCTAGGGCATTATATGAGATATTTTTAGCCGGGACATTTGATGTCTATCTCATTTAAAATTTGAGTTTTATTTAATTATAAGATTAAAGCCAAAGCTTACTTATGATTAAAATAAAATATTTCCCACTACGAAACATCAAAATGTTGAAGTTTCAAAAAAAGTTTATATGCTTTTAGTGGGAGTTTTTCGTGAAAGTCTCAAAAAATTAATTACTTTGCATATTTTTGTATGTAGATAATGTCAACAAACAGTTGGAATAATTCATTGCAATATGTGCTTGAGAAAGACAAGCTTAGTGGGACTAACTTTCTTGATTGGGCATGAAACTTAAGAATTGTTCTTAAGCAAGAAAAAAGGCTCTATGTTCTTGAAAATCCTATTCCCTCTGCTCCAGCAAATAACGCCTCAAAAGCTGAAAAAGATGTTTATAGTAAGTACAAAGATGACTCCAACGATGTGACTTGCCTCATGCTAGCAACCATGAACTCAGAACTTCAAAAACAGTTTGAAGAAGCAGAGGCATATGACAAGATTGTGCATCTCAAGGAAATGTTCCAAGAACAAGCACGACAAGAGAGATTTGAAACTCACAAGGCGTTAAATGCATGTAAGATGGTTTCTGGCACATCGGTAAGTGCTCATGTCCTTAAAATGAAGGACTATCTAGATCATCTTCATAAGCTTGGTGCTCCTGTTAATCATGACATGGCCACGGATTTGATCTTGGGCTCTTTACATGCTGAGTATGACCAGTTTGTCATGAATTTTAACATGCATAATATGGAGAAATTCATTACTGAATTGCATGGGATGCTAAAACAAGCTGAACTGAACATTAAGAAGAATACTCCTAGTGTTCTAATGGTTCAAAAAGGGAAAGGCAAAAAGAACAACCAAAAGGGCAACGTCATGGCGGGTAAGGGTAAGGACAAGGCAAAGTCCAAGTTCAAGCCCAAACCTAAGGCCAAGACACTAAAAGAGGGAGCTTGCCACCATTGTGGAGAACAAGGACATTGGTTAAGAAATTGCAAGCTCTATTTGGAAGCAAAGAAAAAGAAGGACAGTGAGACTGCCGCTTCAGGTATTTATGTTTTTGAAATTAATTTATCTACTTCTGATTCATGGGTATTGGATACCGTTTGTGGATCTCACAATTGTGTAAATGTGCAGGGTCTAAAAAGGAGTTGAGCCTTGGCAAAAGGCGAGGTGGACCTACGAGTTGCGAATGGAGCAAAAGTTGCTGCAGTAGCTGTAGGAACTTTTGAATTAATTTTGCCCAATGGGCTTGTTTTAGAACTGAACAATTGTTTTTATGTTCCTGGTATGAGTAGGAATATTATTTCAGTTTCTTGTTTGGATTTAGAAGGTTTTGAATTTGTTATTAGGAGTAACATTTGCTCCATTAATAAAAACGGCATTTTTTATGGAGATGCTTCATTATCGAATGGGCTCTATATTCTAAATCTTCAAACATCTCTATCTATAATATAAATACTAAGAGATTGAAATCCAATGATTTAAATCAGACTTACTTATGACATTGTCGTTTGGGCCATATAAATGAGAAACGCATAACAAAGCTTCATAATGATGGGCTTCTAAAATCGTTTGATTTTGAATCTTACAAAACATGTGATTCTTGTTTATTAGGCAAAATGACTAAAGCGCCTTTCAAGAGACAAAATGAAAGGGCAACTGATTTATTGGGCCTAATACATACTGATGCATGTGGACCAATGAATTCACATGCTAGAGGAGGATTTCAGTACTTCATTACATTTACAGATGATTTCAGCAAATATGGCTACCTGTATCTGATGAAACACAAATCTGAATCGTTCCAGAAATTTAAAAAATTTCAAAATGAAGTACAAAATCAACTTGGCAAAAGTATCAAAACACTTCGATCGGATCGAGGTGGTGAATACTTAAGTCACGAGTTTGACGATCATCTTAAAAATTGTGGAATTATTTCCCAATTAACTCCACCAGGAACAGCTCAATGGAATGGTGTATCTGAACGGAGAAATCGGACTTTATTAGATATGGTTCGATCAATGATGAGTCAAACTGATCTTCCAATCTCCTTTTGGGGTTATGCCCTGGAGACTGTTGCATTCATACTAAATCGAGTTCCATCTAAATTGGTTCAGAAAACGCCATATGAGATATGGACTGGGAGACAACCTAGTTTGTTATTTCTGAAGATTTGGGGTTTTGAAGTTTATGTAAAGCGTTTATTATCTGATAAACTTAAACCTAAATCGGATAAATGCATATTTGTGGGGTATCCTAAAGAAACTAAAGGATATCAATTTTATCTCCCAAAAGAAAATAGAGTAATTGTTGCTCGAAATGGATTCTTTCTTGAAAAGGAATTTATTTCCAAAAGAATCAGTGGGAGTAAAATACATCTTGATGAGATTCAAGGACCACAATTAGTGCCTAAACCTTATCAAGATAAGATTCAAGAGCCACAATTAGTGCCTGAATCAAATAATGAATCTCGATTAGATGGCTCACAAGTCCAAGATGAGCCTACATCTATAGAACAAGGACCTCGAAGATCTGATAGGGTTCGTCAACAACCTAAAAATATGGATTTCTCATCACTGACGATCACAATGTGCAGCTTATGGTTAATGATGAGCCCACTCTCTATCAAGAAGCCATTAAGAGTTCTGACTCTGGAAAATGGTTAGAGGCTATGAAGTCTGAGATGCAATCCATGTATGATAACGAAGTTTGGACTTTGGTTAACCCACCTAAAGGTTCAAAAACCATTGGATGTAAGTGGGTTTTCAAAAAGAAAAGAGACATGGAGGGGAAATGTGCATACTTACAAAGCACAACTGGTAGCAAAAGGTTATAGACAAACTCATGGTATAGACTATGATGAAACCTTTTCACCAATTGTAATGCTTAAATCTATCAGAATTCTTCTTGCCATAGCAGCATATTATGACTATGAAATTTGGCAAATGGATGTCAAAACCGCGTTTCTTAATGGAAACTTACTCGAAGATGTGTACATGACACAACCTGAGGGTTTTGATAATCCTTTGAATTCTAATAAAGTGTGCAAGCTTCAAAGATCCATTTATGGATTGAAGCAAGCATCTCGAAGCTGGAATCTTCGTTTTGATGAAGCAATTAAAGAATTTAACTTTATCAAAAATGAAGATGAGCCTTGTGTCTATAAGAAAACAAGTGAGAATGCAATAGTCTTTTTGGTACTTTATGTTGATGATATCTTACTCATTGGAAACGACATCCCAACTCTACAAAGTGTAAAGACATGGTTGGGAAATTATTTCTCAATGAAAGACTTAGGTGAAGCTTTCTATATTCTAGGTATAAGGATCTATAGAGATAGATCTAGAAAGCCAATTGGACTAAGTCAAAGTGCATACATTGACAAGGTACTGAAAAGGTTCAGTATGCAAGACTCTAAGAGAGGATTCTTGCCAATGTCACATGGTATTAAGCTCAGCAAAACTCAAAATCCTTCTACGAAGGATGACGAAGAGCGCATGAATAAGATACCATACGCTTCCGCTATAGGGTCTGTCATGTATGCCATGTTATGTACTCGACCCGATGTATCATATGCATTGAGCATGACGAGCAGGTTCCAGTCAAATCCTGGAGAGGCACACTGGACTGCTGTCCAGGACATACTGAAGTACTTAAGAAGAACTAAAGATATGTTCTTAGTTTATGGAGGACAAGAAGGCGAGCTAGTTGTAAATTGTTACACTGATGCTAGTTTTCAGTCCGACATAGATGATTATATATCGCAATCAGGTTTTCTATTTTGTTTGAATGGAGGTGCTGTAAGCTGGAAAAGTTCAAAGCAAGACACCGTGGCCGATTCTACTACAGAAGCTGAGTATGTAGCTGCCTCAGCTGCAGCTAAAGAAGCAGTTTGGATTAAAAAGTTCATTACAGAACTAGATGTATTTCCTAGTATTGGAACCCAGTGGATCTCTATTGTGACAACAATGGAGCCATTGCACAAGCTAAGGAACCAAGATCACATCAGCGATCCAAGCATATACTTAGACGTTTTCATCTCATTCGAGAAATTTTTGATAGAGGAGATGTTAAAGTATGCAAGGTACCAACTGATGACAATGTTGCAGATCTACTGACAAAGCCTCTCCCATCGTCTAAACATGATCGTCATACCAGATCAATGGGATTACGGCTTATGCCAAATTAGTCTGAGTGCAAGTGGGAGACTGTTGGGGATATGCCCTAGAGTCAATTTGTACTTATACTATTGTCATTATGTTTTATATAATAATATGAGGCTTTCCTTTCCATGAATAGTGAGTTTTGTTTTGTGGTCATCAAGTACGTGACTTGATAGAAAAACCCTACAATGAATACAATGACTATTCTAAAACTGTCCCTGATCGATTATTATTATTGGAATAATAATAAATTAAGATTAGTATGTTTGTGACTTGATGGCTATGTTTTACTGGCCATGGATATTTGTGATATCGAGTCAAGACATAAATAAATGTTAGAGAACATTGTATTGGACATGACCCACTGTGAGAGTACTTCATAGAATATGTCATAAGTACTTTCTAGCCATAATAATATTGAAAGTCCTTCGACCTAAATTCATCATAGTTTCCTACTTGATAAATTCTATATTTTGACATTGTCTAAAGTTGTTTTTAACCAGATAATAAATTAGACTACTGTTGGATATAGAATAAATCAAGGAGAGGAATATGATTGATTGTGAAGGAATCTGTCCCTCTCAATTATGGGAGAGATATTCATGGGCCCCTTGATAAGTTAGACTGTTAAAAATGCATGGCCGTGCTCAAATATATCAATCTAAGATATTGATATTATTTGTTTGAACAGTCTACTATGAAATCAAGAAATAATTAATTAAGCTTAATAGGGATGAATGCTCCATGCCTTATGGTTAATCTGGATATCATGTGATAAAAGAACTAAATATAAAATTATGGTTTGGTTCAAAGAGATCACCGATCTTCATTTAACCTGGATAGTTATAATGTTTTGCTAGAAACCAATTATAACTTGTGGGCCATTTAAATATGATTTAGGCACACTGCCAGTGTTAAATGAACCTATAGGGTCACACAATAAGCGAACTTGTTAGGTTATTTTTTTGGTGACCAGATTCGATGAATCTGGAAATATGTCCACATTCGATGTATTTGGATGATGTCCAGATTATAAGAATCTGACTCGGTAAATTAATTAGTTAAATTATCGAGATAATGGCAGAATCTTATCATATCAGTTTTAATTTAATTTGAATTTAAATTAGAATATGACAAGATATTATTAGGGTTGGACTCTAAGAGGTTCGGGGGTTTTTTAAGAAAACCCTAGCCGTCTTTTCAATTGTCCAATTTTTCGGTTTAGAACATTCGTGCTATTCTCTACCAGAAGAAAAAAAACCTCTCAACCCTAGGTGCTAGCACTCCCCGGGTTTCGAGTGAGTTCGCGGTGTGTATCCGATAGAGGACGTTCGCATACTGCAGCGTCTGGTGATTGTTCGGGTTGAACGTACAACAGCGCAATTAGAATCGAAGGATTTCAATTACAGCTACCAGAGGTAATTCTTAAACCTTAGATCTTCTTAATTGTTTACTTGGGTCATCGGGAGGGATTCGTGGATGTTTTTCGCGTTTAGGAGTCCATGAATCCTAACAGAGAGACCACGTGACTAGATGTCATAGGGTAAGAACACCACACTACTATTGCCCACACGCTCAATGCAAACTCAGAGATTTCTTTCTCAGTTGACAAGATTCAAAAGAATCTCTAAAAAGCAACCCTTTTCGGAGATTCTTTTGAATGAAAATTTTGGTTCACGAGCTATATTATTCAAATGAACATTTGGCTATGAATACCGCATTTGTATTGCGGGTTCTTCTTTCTTTGCTGAATTTCTCTTCTTTGCATTGTTGTTCGTTCTTCTCTTTTTTTCAAATTTCTTTCTTTCACTGCTATTCTCCTCTTCTGTTTTTTCATAATTTGTTTGGCTAAAAAAATTATTTCGTTTGTAGCTGAAGAAGAAGAGCACATTTTTTGGAGCAAAGTGTTGCTGTAGAAACTATTCCAGACAAAGGGAGTTATTGCCGAAATTACTATTCCCGTATATTGACTGACAGTGGACTCCACATAAATAAAATAGAAAAATACTTCAATTCTATATTTATTTGAAATTTAATTGAATATAATATTGAAATTTTTTGTTGAATTGTGGGCAATATATTTCTTGAATTTATGTGGAATTAAAATTTTTATTAGATGTTGTTTTGATTTGTATTGTGTTGTCTTATGATTAATTATTTTGGCCGGTGATGAATAGATATGTACCAATAATTTTAACACAAAATTTGCTAGATTGGATGAATAGTAAATTATGGCATAATAGCGTACTATGACATAAATAGTAAATGAAGTTTTGGTGATAGTTTTGTTGTGGATAGATTTTTGGTGTTCTATATCTTAGATAATGAAATAAAGTAATAACATAAATAAATTGATAATGTGCCATAAATAGTAAATATTAATTAAAATTATTTTATTGAGTATTTTAATTCAAACTATCACAAAATAAATTTGCTAGTCTTACTTTACATAATTAATTAATTCTGGAAACTAATTAATTATACTTTACATATTTTAAATATTTTGGTAATTTAATTAATACTTAACATTTTTTTATTAAATATTTTAAAATATTTTAGTAAATATTTTAATTAATTATACTTTACATTTTAATTAATTAATACTTGACATTTTTAATTAATTATATATTTTAGTAAATTTAAATAATTAATTATACTTAAATATTTTTTAGACTTTGCACAATTTTAAAATATTGTATTATTTTAAATATTTTACAAATTGATAGATAATTAAAATATTGTTATATTTTAAATATTAAATGTACTTTTAAAATTTAAATAATTTTTATTTCAAATTAATGAGGAAATAAATATTTTAAATATTTGTCATAAATATTTTAATATTTTAAAATCTATGAAAATATTTTAAATATATTAAATGTATTAAATTTTAAGTTTTCAAATGTTTGAGATTTATTTTGTTATTAAAATCTGAATTCATAAAACAGCTTAATATTTAATTTTAATTAAATGACAATAAAAGAATTCGATCCTCAATGTAATAGAAAATATCAAACTAGTTTGGCATATATTTCTTTATATTGATTGTCGATATAGTATGATAGTTTTTCTTATATTTCTTTAATTTTTTTAATAGACAAATACTTTTAATTTTATATAGGTACAATGTCACAAGAATAACCTATTAGATTATGGTTGTATTGGGATTGCGACATTATACTTACTGAACACAACAATTTTGTTAATGGTCCCTGTCGTAAAGCATTGGATGTTAGAAATTGAGTTAATTTTCTCAGTTTTGTCAATAAAATATATGCAATCTGAAGATTTGGTATGGCTACTGTTCAGTTACAAATCACAATGAGGGAAAACATTGCTATTGGTACGACAATAAGGTCTACAACAACTTTCATAACGGATGATAAAGATATGGAAAGTTTGTGGTACTATTCATCTATCATGCAAAGACAACCAATTGATCTCCATATTAATCATAAGATCATCTAGATCCTAAATGTAGCAAGAATAGATAGTCAAGAGCAAAACCACCCAACAGATGCCATTGGGACATTCATTGAATTATTGAACTCAGCTACTCCTGAGAACATACCTAATTTTAATTTAAATATACCTGCACCTGTTGACATCAATATTCAACGATAGCTCTCGATTGACACTTTCCAATCCCTCTAGATAACATCCAATCCAAATACTCTGGTTGTTGGATCATGCAATCAATCATATTCAACCCCAACATGGTTTGTTATGTCTCCACTTCTTGTTAACACTCAACCCTTCCAACCAGGTACTACGAACAACTATTTTCAGCTGCGAAAATCGGTATACCGTTAGATGTAACTTTAGTTGATGAATGGGTTGCTTGAGAACGCAATTGGGTTGGTGCATTGGAAGCGATGGTGGGCGGTTTAGGATCTACGTCTGATATTGATGAACCTACTACAGAAGATACTCCCGATGAGGACGAGGACCCCAAGCGGGGTGATGATACTGAAGAACAGATTCCCAATCCTTCCGTAATGTAGCAAGAGCCTGATAGACTTGCTGAATCAGGACGTTTATATAATCCACCATATGTAGTGTACCTTGATAGGTTGGATGCTGGTCAGGAAATAGAAAACGAAGCTGATGGATTGGGAACAAGTAGCAGTGTGATAGATTTTTTGTCAGAATTGAATAATGATATGAGGGATGGCATGTGATTTAGGGATAAAGATAAGTTATTTTAGACTATTTGGTCATGGTCAATTAGAATTGGTATGAGTTTAGGATAGTGAAAATCAAGAGTGCATTGTGGATTGTCGAGTGTAAAAATTCAACTCAGCAGCACCCCGTCCTTGGAGAATCTGTGCGCAAAAGAAGAAAAGTCATGGCTTATGACAGATATCTCGTTGTAATGGAGAGCGCATTTGTCCAGTAGAAACAGTGGGTGATGCATTAATTTTGGGTATATAAAATCATCAATTTTAAATCCATCCCTTAATCAAGTTTTAATTAAAATATTAATTTTAAAATATACATGTGAGCAAGTAAATTTATCGCAAGCATAGTACAGGGAATTAACGAGTATAAAACCTCAAAGGAACAAGTACACACTAATCACTTTTCTTTCATTGTTTAACCTATCAACTAAATTAATAATGAAATAAAAATAAAAATAAAAATAAAAACTATATATATAACTCATGGAGAGAAAAACATGTAATTAAATGATTATTCTCAAAAGAATGTCATGAATTATTTAACACTTATCACAACCAATTATTTTCTTAGCATCATGAAGGAATATAAAGTAAAATTCAATCATTTCCCAAGTTATGAACTTACTTATTTAAACCCCACTTCGTTTCCAATCCATGAAATTACTATATCTTAATTAAATTAGCATATTTTCCAATCAAACCAATATAACCAAAAGATGTATTAAACACAATTCCTTGTAAACATGAAATTAGTCAACAACCCTATGCTCTAAGCGAAATTAACTAACCTTTGATTACTAAAGTTCTATAATCTTAACTTTGTTTCCCAAGTCCATTAAGATCTAACAAATATGTAGCATTGATTAAATTAAACTTAATCTAACTTCGTTTCCCAAGTCCATTAGATATAAATTTAATTCCATCAACCTATAAAATCAAGTAATCAAACACCAAGGAAAATAATTAATTAATCAAATAACTAAATTAACTCAAAATCATAAATTCAAGAATAATATATAAATACAATTAAAGAATTAAAATCATCATTGATCAAGAAAAAGAAAACAAAGGAAAGAGATAAATACTCATAGACAAGCTTTTCAATCTCCAATGAAAACTCTTCCAAGAATCAATGCTCCTTGAGTAATTCCTCTAGAGAAAGTATTGGTGATGCACTCCAAAAAATATGTCTAAGCTCTACATTGTGCACCCCTATTTTCTAAGGTAATTAGCCTTTATTTATAGGCTTACAAAGTTTCTAAAAGAATCCTAAGTAAAGAAGAAGTAATTACTTAAAAATCTAAAACTAAAAAGGAGTAGTAATTGTCCACATAAAATCTAAATAAAAACACAATAAAAGAAGAAGTCCATCGCCATAATTACGAAATTGAGAATTGAATTGAAAATCAATTGGACTTGATTTTGTCTTTGAAATTCCTTCTTGTCGTTTTGTACTGAAGACATTCTTGTCTTGAATTGAAATTGAATTGCCCAAGCCATTTTCTTCAATTGAGCCGTGAACAACAACCAAAATTACTTTCTGCCTCTTGCTATTTCGTCGACTCAATTGAGTTGACGAGCCGCATGAAGCCACCGAAATTACTGATTTCTCTTTTAATTGAACCGAGCCAACTTCTTCTTCTCCTTTTGCTGAGCCAATCTTCCTTTTCCTCTTGCATCGGCTCAATTAAGACGTGCAGAAGCTACCAAAGACCTTCAATTCTTTCTTGTTGCAATCAGCTCGCAAAGCCACAACCGAGCTAATGAGCCACCGAAATCCAATTTCTTTCTTTTGCATTTGCTTTCCATTTTTGTTGACTTTTCTCTTGGCCCACCGAATTTCTCTTTTGCTTTTGTCTCCTTGGCCCACAAATTTGTTTCTTTTTTTTCTTTTGTTGCTTTTGTTTATTTGATTGAGCCGTGACCAAGCCGATTGCCATTTGCTTCCTTTTCCTTTCCAATTTCAATTACAATTGCTCTGTCCCATTTTATACTTTTTCCTCTGCAATCCTTTGTTCTCCCAGTATTGGACCGTCGCCAAATCCACTTTCTTGGCCTGGTGCTTGGTTTATGCTGGAAAATTATATAATTAACTCCAAATTTTACCTATTTTTTGTATAAAATTACAAAAAAGTATTTTTATAATGGAAATATCAAATAGGAAGGAATATGACTAGTTATTGCATTAAAAGTGTCTCAAATTAACCTCAAATAACTAGGAAAATAACAATGATTTTAACTCCTATCAGTGGGTTGGAACTATCGTAATATGAGCGCAAAATTCATGACAAAGCACATTTTGACGATGATTCATGATACTCTAAAGATTAAAGTCAGCGAGATAAATAGTCATATTCAAAATACATTGCATTTCACTCCGTCTTACAGAAAAATGTGGAACACTCAGAGGTTTGCTATTGAGATGATACACAGAGACTGGCCTAGTTGATTCGGCCAGCTACCGTGGTATATGCTAGCCTTACAATATGCGAATCCTGGTTCCGTTGTGGCGTGGTACTTCTTACCTATCGAATCCAATGGAGCCAAGACATTTAGGTATATTTTTTGGACATTCAAACTATGCATTAATGCATTTCTTCACATGAAATCAGTTGTTAGCATTGACGAGACATTTCTTAAGGGCATATATAAGGGAAAACTCTTAACAGTAGTTGGTCAAGATGCTAATAATCATCTATTGCCCCCTGTATTTGCAATCGTTGATGAAGAAATGAATGACAGTTGGAGTTAGTTTTTGTCCCTACTCAGAGAGCAAGTACCAAAGGATCAAAGAGTGTGTTTAATATCAGATAGACACGTCGGGATAAAGAATGTTGTTCTGGCAAGAGCTAATGGCAGTGTACATATTTTGTCTTAGACATATCCGAAGCAACTTCAATGCAAAGTTCAGGAACCATCAGTTGAAGAAGTTGATGTTTGCAGCTGGGGATCAAAGCACCTAAGTTGTCTTCTCCTTCAAAATTTGTAGTTAAGGTTCTTCTTAAAATTATCCAGTCACCTAAGTTATCTTCCGGTAGCTAAATATGTTTATCTGAAAAATTGTTTTCAATGTAATCTGGATTTTTAGGTTAATATTTATGTTCATGTATCTATAAGAATGAGTTAGTAATGTACACATCTATGTTCATGGGATTGCTTTACTTGTTAATACATGTCTATTTGGCTGTATTGATTGCATATAGAACATAGCATAGCACAACATCTGACCATGTTTACTTATTTATAACATTCTCTCTGATTGTCTGGAGATTAAATTAAGAATTTTCCCCGCAATGTATTCGCTTGCCTATACATTTACATGTTCCAGTTGAAAAAAATTTCAACAATTTATTACTCATATCTTTGTAGTTCTTTAAATTTGACCAAGATAGTAATATTTCTTTTTAATCTACATATTACACTTAGTGGTTGGAATTAGTAACCTGTTTGGGTCCTTTTTACAAAATTTACTTATAAGGGTACTCAAGTATTTTAATATATTTCTTTGTTGCCCTTTTTTTACTGATGTGCATAGGTTCCTTTTAATGGAGGATTGTACAAGCGCAAATGTTTGTTTTTTACTTGTCGTCGGACAGTTACTTGATTTTGAAGAGGATGCGTACAGCTTTTACAATTGTTATGGTGTAGCTATGGGCTTTGGTATACATAGAGAGTATGGGAATAGAAATAGCCCTGGTGTGTTGACATCTAGGAGGTTTACATGCTGCAAAGCAGGGTTTCAAAGGATCAATAAATGTGATAGAGAAATTAAGCGTCCTCGGGTAGAAACGAAGACCTATTGTCCTGCTTGGATGGTCATTGTTCTAGGTAAGGAGAAAGAAAAGTACAAGGTGACCGAGTTTGAATCAAGCCACAATCATGACCTTCATACTCTTACTTGTGTCCATCTTATTCCATCACAGAGGAATGTGAGCAATGCTCAAGGTATGGCGTTTCCTTAGTTGAAGCTACAAGATTCTCTTTAAAGAAATCTTATGAGCATTATGTCAGCACAAGTAGGTGGCAAAGAAAATTTAGGGTGTACCAAAGAAGACTTGAGCGATACCTCCGCAATAGAAAACAAAGAAGCTTACGGTACGGTGAGGCCGCGATAATATTGAGATATTTTGAAGAGTAAGCTTTTATGAATCCTTCTTTCTTCCATGCAGTACAACTTGACTGTGATAAGCTAATGTAACACCTTACTTTTTACTTTCGATTGACTACTATTTGTAATAGGATGAGAATTTGTACCTATATTTAGAACAAAAAAGTTGATCGGTGTAATGAGGCGAATATTTTGGTGGAATAATATTTTGTTGGGACCTAGATGTAATTATTTGATTTATTCTACCCGTACCTTAAATTTTTGGAAGGCTATTATTATTAACAAAATAAGAATTTAAGGGTACTTTGAAAAAACAAATTGGTCAGTTTGATGAAACATACGTTTTGGTGTGAATTATGCTACTCGGGGTGTCGGGGGCATTCTCGTCATTTTGACTGCACTCGCGACTTTGACAGAAAATTTGACCAAATAGAAAAGGAATTGAAGAATTTAAGTATTACTAATGGATTCAGTAGAATTTTGGAGTTGAATGGTGAAATAAAATATTTTTCCGTTACGGACCCGATTTTGGTCATTTCTGAAGAAAATAGGAAATTGCGGTTAAAATGGTGCGTGTGGCATTTTGTAAGTGGTAGCCCATGGACATGTGTCAATTTAAGAGAGGCTGCATGAAGAGTTCATGCAAAACACATGGAATTAAAGGATTGCAAAATAAATGAAGAATGATGTGTAATTTTATGATTGGAACCCATCACTCGTGGGCCTATTTGATTAAGGTCTTGAGCAATACAATTGGCTAACATTTGGACCAAGAGAAGATGAATGAATGGCTGGAAATTGGCCAAAAATTTTGGCAGCCATGCAACAAGAAATAAGGGAATTTTTGTGGAGGAAATAAAAATAGTTGGTGTGTAAGAATTTCATTAGAACACACCTAAGTATATCCACCATTCAATTAAACCACAACAAGAAATGGAGGGCCAAGATTGGAGGCTAAATGGCGGTTAAGAGAGTCTATTAAACAGCCAGAAATTTGTGAGCCAAGAGGGAGAAAAACCAAGAGAAAAAGAAAAAGGAGAGAGAAAGAAAAAAGTGTGTGTGTGTGTGTGTGTGTCCTTGGAGCAAAATCACACCAAATAGCCTTAAATACAAGGTAAAACCCTACCTTGCTTGAATTAAAGTTATTGTTGGGTGAATGATGATTATGATGATGTGAATTTTAACATAAAAACATGACTTTCATGTATTGATTTCGGATCAAAACTAGGGTTTGTGAACTTTTGTGTATAAACTTTATATATGCTTGTATATGTGCCGGCTGCCTAAGGGCCTTTGAATGATGTTTTGTGTAAGAAAGGACTGAATAATTATGGTGGTTTGAAGTCTTATTTTCGGTTGAAGAGGTGATGATCAAAGTAGAGTAAAAATGAAATTTACTTGGTTGGGAAAATGAATTATATTAGCTTTTGATTGGAAAAGTTGAATTTGTGTTGAATAAGTGTGACTTATGTTAGCTACTAGAAATCTGAAAATTCAGAATTAAAGATGATTTGAAGGATAATTGAATGAATTAATAGTTCTAAGGCGTTAAAAATTAAAGGAGAACAAAGGAAAGAATGAATAGTAAAAGTGAGGTAAAACTATTGGGGCTGTTTTTGCCCAGTACCGTGCCTCGGGAACCAGAATTCTAAAAAAGAGCTTATAAAGAATTGAAGTTAAGAGTCTTTGGTATATCATAGAGTCAAAACGGAGTTGTGGATTGAAAGTTATGTTTGAAACAAAATTATGTGTCAAAGCAGCAAAATTTCAGAATTTTGCTTGGAACATGGACAAATTTAAGGATGATTAATTGTGTGATTTTGTATAAAATAATTGAGAAAATATTAAGTGAATTCCTTGTTTGTGAAAGGAGAAAGGATGTGGAAAAAGGAAAACGAAAGAATCGAACAAATGACGAAAAAATAACGTGAACAAAGGTTGAACGTTTTCCTTAAGCATCGGCCCCGTCAGCTAACCGTCGGTCCCCGTCAGCTAAACATCGGCTACCCGTTGGGCACGTTGGCCAACTGTCGGCTATTTTTTGGTCAAACATGAATTGACTTGAAAATGATATTTGGTGTAGATTTAGCGATAAACGGCCAACAGAACATCGAAAACGGTAGAGACGGTGATTAAACGGTCATGAACGAAAAGGGTTACTCAGGATACGAGGTGAGTCCCTTAGATCTCCAAAACCTTTTTGAAAGCTAGTGTGCTTTGTTTTCCATGAAATGCTTTGTTTTATACTGTTTTGGAAATCCCTGGAAATCCCTGAATATGTTTAAGGTTTATCTAAGCAAGATTCGTTTTTATCATGAAAACCTTAACGGATGATTAAAGTATAGTTTTGTGAATTTAGTCCCTTTTGGATTAAATGCTTGGAATTTTTGAAAAAAGGTAATTTTTGGAATCGGGTATTCGTAAATTGATCAGAATGCCCTTATTGGAACGCTTTATGAAAATATATTTGAAAACTTTAAATTTAATCCTCTTTTCAGATTAGAATTCTGGATTTCTTGAAATGAGTTCCTTTTGGAATCGAGTATTTGAAATATGATCCAAATGACCTTATTGGAATGTTTTATGGAAACATTTGGAATCGGGTATTTGGTAAATGACCGAAATATCCATACTGGAACTCTTGTGAATATTTTTCAAATCGAGTAAGGGTAAAATGACCCGAATACCCTTGAAAATAACTTTTGTGATTGAGTACGAGGAAAATGACCCGAATACTCTTGGAAACATGTTTTGATGTGTGAACATAACTCTTTATCCTATTTCAATATGATTTTGGAAAATGATCTCTCATGATGAGATTGACTTTTGGAAAACGACATTTCGATCTCTGAAATTATTTTATTGGCCTAATGCGCCTATGGAATGAATTGATTGGCTCTGCGGAGCCTATATGAATGATGATCTAACTTGCGAGTCAGTGGGATCAAGTTCTAAAAAAACTGTGATTTTGCCCCAAAAATGTTTTGATTTGCAAAATCCAGTGAGATTAGATAACCCTCTAGCCTAATTAGTCAGATGGGATTGGTATTGGTAACGTTGAGTACTCAGTAAGGACTTTGATATTTGTATTAGCTCATGTTAGAGATAGACGACCCCAAGTAATCCGATCAGTTCTGGGGATTATCTTATTCCAAACAGGGCGACAGGACATTAAGATAAATCATCTTGGCTAGCCGTCTAGAGCCTGGCAATTGCCGTGTTTTGTGTGCATTTTATGATTTGGGTTGTTTATGTGCTGGGTTGGACACCTGGCATTGTTCTAACCCCTTGCTGTCTCGATAGTGATTGACGTCAGGATTGAGATCCCTAGCTTATGGTAGCAAGTAAAAGATTTTTCATTGACACACAAATCGAATACTAGAGGTTGCGGTCTCAGTATGATGACACGTGCAAGTTGGTGTGCTTATCCGGCAACGTACGGATCGAGTACTAAAGGTTGCGGTCTCAGTACTATGACATGTGCAAGTTGGTACTGTAACACCCCACTACCTAGGCCCGCCAGGGCCGGGGATGTCCCCCCATCCAAAGGACAATGGGTCTTTATAACTAGGTCACACAAATAAAATAGCGGAATAAAAATAATACTTTAACTTAAAATTTATAACATTCCAAGAATAAATCCAAGAATAAATCCATAAGTAAAATTATCCACCTCAACTCCCCAAAGCAACACATAAAAATAAATGACAACATTCTCTTCCAAGGCAAATAACACTAGCTACTCATCCCCATAGCAGGATCGACCTGAAATCATGGTAAAAAGGTGATGAGATAGAAATCTCAATAAGTTCATGTGTGCTTTGAGTGTCCAGTGGAAATAGTTCGTGAATGCAAGGTACAAAACCTTATAAGAGAAACACTGGCAAGCAGTAAACATTAGTCAAAAGTAAGAGTGGTGCTTTGGCTTCTTCAACCATACATAATCAATAAAATCAACCACTCAAAAGAAATGATCATGGGTTACCACACGTTGGGCCCCATAACCAGTCAGAATGCCACACTTTGTACAGACTGACAAAAGGTAGGTGATCGGCCTACCGGGTAAGATACTCCTCATTCTCTATACCCAAACAACAACCGGGTGTCCATTCCGACAAAACACAGTCACTTGACTGAAAAAAAAACAACTACTAGCTCGAACCGGCACGACCTACTGGACTGACATCTTATCTGGGAAAGACTCACCCCTCAGAGGTGGCCACCTACTGAGAGACTCACCCTAACCCTTCAAAGACTAGTCCTAGCAGTCTACCCTTATTGAGTACTCAACGTAATGTAACCCACTTAAGAAAATGAACAAACCATAGTTTCACATGAAAATGGCAATTGAGGGTCTCCAAAGTCTTTGTCAAAATTAGTTTTGGAAAGAGTTTCGAGTTAGAGTAAATCTGCTTATGGGTTTTTAAATAATTTGTTTGGTTGAAATAAGAAAGGAGTCAATCCTCAATTGCCTTACAGAAATGAGTGTCCATGCCCCTTGGAACCCCAACTAACTGTTCGTTGTGTGTTATTCGTTAGTGTTTTTGATTATAGTTGTGGATTATTTTGAATAGTGCATAGCAAGGCCCGTTTTATCCCAATGTGATTGGCTGGTTACATTATGGTTGTTTTAAGTTGTAATTTTTAAATACGGCCTGCGTGTCGTTTTTCATTGTTGTAAAATTGTACTACTTTCCTAGAATAGGAATTATTTTTATTTTACTATCCAATGTAAAAGAAGACAGCAGCCAACATTTACAACCAAGGAGGAGTGTGCTTAAGGCATTAGAGAATGCTTTAGGAGTTCATATACCTAGATTGACCACCTTGATCTTCACTTTGCTCGTGATGATCAACATAGGTTATGGGCCATGCTATGTCACTTTTATTTATGTCTTGCATGCATATTTGATATGTCTATTTCCTGCTTACTACAATCAATTTTTTTTTAAAAAAAAAGAAAAAAAATTTAAGTGTTAAATGCCTTCCAAAATCAAACACTTGTTATTACTTGGATCATCATATGGTCATTCATACCAAAGTAGGATGCTTTTGATTATCTGAGTGAGATAAGATGGAAAATAGTTTTCCATATGTTTGATATGGTTTGACTTAACTGGGCTATCAAAATGGTTTTGGGCCTAGGGAATTATATGAGATAAATTAGCCGGGACATTTGATGCCTATCTCATTTAAAATTTGAGTTTTATTTAATTATAAGATTAAAACCAAAGCTTACTTATGATTAAAATAAAATATTTATGAAAAATATATATATTCTTTCCACTACGAAACATCAAAATGTTGAAGTTTCAAAAGTTTAAATACTTTTAGTGGGAGTTTTTCATTAAAGCCTCAAAATTAATTACTTTGCATATTTTGTATGTAGATAATGGCAACAAACAGTTGGAATAATTCATTGCGATCTGTGCTCGAGAAAGACAAGCTTAGTGGGACTAACTTTCTTGATTGGGCACGAAACTTAAGAATTGTTCTTAAGAAAGAAAAAAGGCTCTATGTTCTTGAAAATCCTATTCCCCCTGCTCCAGCAAATAACGCCTCAAAAGCTGAAAAAGATGCTTATAGTAAGCACAAAGATGACTCCAACAATGTGACTTGCCTCATGCTAGCAACCATGAATTCTGAACTTCAAAAACAGTTTGAAGAAGCAGAGGCATATGACATGATTGTGCATCTCAAGGAAATGTACCAAGAGCAAGCAGGACAAGAGAGATTTAAAACTCACAAGGCGTTAAATGCATGTAAGATGGTTTCTGACACCTCATTAAGTGCTCATGTCCTTAAGATGAAGGGCTATCTTGATCATCTTGAAAAGCTTGGTGCTCCTGTTAATCTTGATATGACCACATATTTGATCTTGGGCTCTTTACCTGCTGAGTATGACCAGTTTGTCATGAATTTTAACGTGCATAATATGGAGAAATCCATTACTGAATTGCATGGGATGCTAAAACAAGCTGAACTAAACATTAAGAAGAAAACTCCTAGTGTTCTAATGGTTCAAAAGGGGAAAGACAAAAAGAACAACCAAAAGGGTAAGGTCATGGCTAGTAAGGGTAAGGACAAGGCAAAGTCCAAGTTCAAGCCCAAACCTAAGGCCAAGACACTAAAGGAGGGAGCTTGCCACCATTGTGGAGAACAAGGACATTGGTTAAGAAATTTCAAGCTCTATTTGGAAGCAAAGAAAAAGAAGGACAGTGAGACTACCGCTTCAGGTATTGATGTTATTGAAATTAATTTATCTACTTCTGATTCATGGGTATTGGATACCGGTTGTGGATCTCACAATTGTGTAAATGTGCAGGGTCTAAAAAGGAGTAGAGCCTTGGCAAAAGGCGAGGTGGACCTACGAGTTGCGAATGGAGTAAAAGTTGCTGCAGTAGCTGTAGGAACTTTTGAATTAATTTTGTCTAGTGGGCTTGTTTTAGAACTGAACAATTGTTTTTATGTTCCTGGTATGAGTAGGAATATTATTTCAGTTTCTTGTTTGGATTTAGAAGGTTTTGAATTTGTTATTAGGAATAACATTTGCTCCATTAATAAAAACGGCATTTTTTATGGAGATGCTTCATTATCGATTGGGCTCTATATTCTAAATCTTCGTGGATCTTCAAACATCTCTATCTATAATATAAATACTAAGAGATTGAAATCCAATGATTTAAATCAGACTTACTTCTGGCATTGTCGTTTGGGCCATATAAATGAGAAATGCATAAAAAAGCTTCATAATGATGGCCTTCTAAAATTGTTTGATTTAGAATCTTACAAAACATGTGATTCTTGTTTATTAGGCAAAATGACTAAAGCGCCTTTTAAGAGACAAAATGAAAGGGCAACTGATTTATTGGGCCTAATACATACTGATGTATGTGGACCAATGAATTCACATGCTAGAGGAGGATTTCAGTACTTCATTACATTTACAGATGATTTCAGCAGATATGGCTACCTGTATCTGATGAAACACAAATCTAAATCGTTCCAGAAATTCAAAGAATTTCAAAATGAAGTACAAAATCAACTTGGAAAAAGTATCAAAACACTTCAATCAGATCGAGGTGGTGAATACTTAAGTCACGAGTATGACGAGCATCTTAAAAATTGTGGAATTATTTCCCAATTAACTCCACCAGGAACACCTTAATGGAATGGTGTATCTGAACGGAGAAATCGGACTTTATTAGATATGGTTCGATCAATGATGAGTCAAACTGATCTTCCAATCTCCTTTTGAGGTTATGCCCTGGAGACTGCTGCATTCATACTAAATCGAGTTCCATCTAAATCGGTTCAAAAAACTCCATATGAGATATGGACTGGGAGACAACCTAGTTTGTTATTTCTGAAGATTTGGGGTTGTGAAGTTTATGTAAAGCGTTTATTATCTGATAAACTTGAACCTAAATCGGATAAATGCATATTTGTGGGGTATCCTAAAGAAACTAAATGATATCAATTTTATCTTCCAAAAGAAAATAGAGTAATTGTTGCTCGAAATGGATTCTTTCTTGAAAAGGAATTTATTTCCAAAAGAATCAGTGGGAGTAAAATACATCTTGATGAGATTCAAGGACCACAATTAGTGCCTGAACCTTGTCAAGATGAGATTCAAGAGCCACAATTAGTGCCTGGACCAAATAATGAATCTCGATTAGATAGCTCACAAGTCCAAGATGAGCCTACATCTATAGAACAATGACCTCGAAAATCTGATAGGGTTCGTTAACAACCTGAGAGATATGGATTTCTCATCACTGATGATCACAATGTAGAGCTTATGGTTAATGATAAGCCCACTTCCTATCAAGAAGCCATTAAGAGTTCTGACTCTGGAAAATGGTTAGAGGCTATGAAGTCTGAGATGCAATCCATGTATGATAACCAAGTTTGGACTTTGGTTAACCCACCTAAAGGTTTAAAAACCATTGGGTGTAAGTGGGTTTTCAAAAAGAAAACAGACATGGAGGGATATGTGCATACTTACAAAGCACGACTGGTAGCAAAAGGTTATAGACAAACTCATGGTATAGACTATGATGAAACCTTTTCACCAGTTGTAATGCTTAAATCTATCGAATTCTTCTTGCCATAGCAGCATATTATGACTATGAAATTTGGCAAATGGATGTCAAAACCGCGTTTCTTAATGGAAACTTACTTGAAGATGTGTACATGACATAACCTGAGGGTTTTGATGATCCTTTGAATTCTAATAAAGTGTGCAAGCTTCAAAGATCCATTTATGGATTGAAGCAAGCATCTCGAAGCTGGAATCTTCATTTTGATGAAGCAATTAAAGAATTTAACTTTATCAAAAATGAAGATGAGCCTTGTGTCTATAAGAAAACAAGTGGGAATGCAATAGTCTTTTTGGTACTTTATGTTGATGATATCTTACTCATTGGAAACGACATCCCAACTCTACAAAGTGTAAAGATATGGTTGGGAAATTGTTTCTCAATGAAAGACTTAGGTGAAGCTGCCTATATTCTAGGTATAAGGATCTATAGAGATAGATCTAGAAAGCCAATTGGACTAAGTCAAAGTGCATACATTGACAAGGTACTGAAAATGTTCAGTATGAAAGACTCTAAGAGAGGATTCTTGCCAATGTCACATGGCATTAAGCTCAGCAAAACTCAAAGTCCTTCTACGAAGGATGAAGAAGAGCGCATGAACAAGATACCATACGCTTCCGCTATAGGGTCTATCATGTGTGCCATGTTATGTACTCGGCCCGATGTATCATATGCATTGAGCATGACGAGCAGGTTCCTGTCAAATCTTGGAGAGGCACACTGGACTGCTGTCAAGAACATACTGAAGTACTTAAGAAGAACTAAAGATATGTTCTTAGTTTATGGAGGACAAGAAGGCGAGCTAGTTGTAAATTGTTACACTGATGCTAGTTTTCAGTCCGACATAGATGATTTTAGATCACAATCAGGTTTTCTATTTTGTTTGAATGGAGGTGCTTTAAGCTGGAAAAGTTCAAAGTAAGATACCGTGGCCGATTCTACACAGAAGCTGAGTATGTAGCTGCCTCAGCTGCAGCTAAAAAAGCAGTTTGGATTAAAAAGTTCATTACAGAACTAGATGTATTTCCTAGTATTGGAACCCAGTGGATCTCTATTGTGACAACAATGGAGCCATTGCACAAGCTAAGGAACCAAGATCATATCAGCGATCCAAACATATACTTATACGTTTTCATCTCATTCGAGAAATTGTTGATAGAGTAGATGTCAAAGTATGCAAGGTACCAACTGATGACAATGTTGCAGATCCACTGACAAAGCCTCTCCCATCGTCTAAACATGATAGTCATACCAGATCAATGGGATTACGGCTTATGCCAAATTGGTCTTAGTGCAAGTGGGAGACTGTTGGGGATATGCCCAAGAGTCAATTTGTACTTATACTATTGTCATTATGTTTTATATAATAATATAAGGCTTTTCTTTCCATGAATAGTGAGTTTTGTTTTGTGGTCATCAAGTACGTGACTTGATAGTAAAACCCTACAATGAATACAATGACTATTCTAAAACTGTCCCTGATCGATTATTATTATTGGAATAATAATAAATTAAGATTAGTATGTTTGTGACTTGATGGCTATGTTTTACTGGCCATGAATATTTGTGATATCGAGTCAAGACATAAATAAATGTTAGAGAACATTGTATTGGACATGACCCACTGTGAGAGTACTTCATGGAATATGTCATAAGTACTTTCTAGCCATAATAATATTGAAAGTCCTTCGACCTAAATTCATCATAGTTTCCTACTTGATAAATTCTATATTTTGACATTGTCTAAAGTTGTCTTTAACCAGATAATAAATTAGACTACTGTTAGAAATAGAATAAATCAAGGAGAGGAATATGATTGATTGTGAAGGAATTTGTCCCTCTCAATTATGGGAGAGATATCCATGGGCCCCTTGATAAGTTAGACTGTTAAAAATGCATGGCCGTGCTCAAATATATCAATCTAAGATATTGATATCATTTGTTTGAATAGTCTACTATGAAATCAAGAAATAATTGATTAAGCTTAATGAGGATGACATGGTCCGTGCCTTATGCTTAATCTGGATATCGTGTGACAAAAAGACTAAATATAAAATTATGGTTTGGTTTAAAGAAATCACCGATATTTATTTAACCTGGATAGTTATAATATTTTGCTAGAAATCGCTTATAACTTGTGGGCCATTTAAATATGATTTAGGCACATTGCCAGTGTTAAATGAACCTATAGGGTCACACAATAAGCGAACTTGTTAGGTTATTTTTCTGGTGACCAGATTCGATGAATCTGAAAATATGTCTAAGTTAATCATACTTAGAAAATTTACCAGGTACAATGAATCTGTGAATATGTCCACATTCGTTGTATCTGGATGATATCCAGATTATAAGAATCTGACTCGGTAAATTAATTAGTTAAATTACCGAGATAATGGCAGTATCTTATCATATCAGTTTTAATTTAATTTGAATTTAAATTAGAATATGATAAGATATTATTAGGGTTGGACTCTAAGAGATCGGGGATTTTTTAAGAAAACCCTAGCCGTCTTTTTAATAGTCTAATTTTTCGGTTGAGAACATTCGTGCCATTCTCTACCAGAAGAGAAAAAGAAAAAAACCTCTCAAACCCTAGGTGCTAGCACTCCCCGGGTATCGAGTGAGTTCGCGGTGTGTACCCGATAGAGGATGTTTGCATACTGTAGCGTCTGGTGATTGTTCGGGTTGAACGTATAACAGCGTAATCAGAATCGAAGGATTTCAGTTACAGCAACCAGAGGTAATTCTTAAACCTTAGATCTTCTTAATCGTTTACTTGGGTTCTTTGGAGGGATTCATGGATGCTTTCCGCGTTTAGGAGTCCACGAATCCTAACACTCCCCTCCTTAGAAGAATTTCATCCCAAAATTCAACCATACCTCTATTTCAAATTAGGATACTTCCGCTTAACCCATTCTTCTGACTCCCATATGGCATCCTATGTGCCATGGTGCTCCCACTGAATTTTAACCATCGGTATCTATTTGTTTCGGAGAATCTTGACACTGCGGTCTAATATCTGTACAGGCTTGTCCACATAGCTTAAATCTGGTTGCAACGCAAACGGTTCATCATTCAGACATGACCGGGATCAGCATTGTACTTTTTCAGTTGTGACACATGAAACACATCATAGATTCCTGTCAACCCATCTGGCAGGTGCAATCGGTAAGCTACCGGTCCAATCCATTCCTTAATCGAAAACGGCCCTAAATATCTCGAATTTAACTTTTCGCCCTTCGGATGCTTCAAAATTCCTCTATTCGGCGTCAATTTCAGAAATATACTGTCCCCGACTTGAAATTCCAATTTTCTTCACCGGTTGTCCGCATAGCTCTTCTGTCGGCTCTGAGCTGCCTTTAACCTTTCTCTGACCAATTTCCCTTTATCTAACATTTGTTGGACACAGACCTCTCTAGTTTTGCTCACATGGCCATCTTCGGACCAACTCCAATACAACGGTACCTGACACTTGCGCCCATACAAAGCCTCATACAGTGTTCTCCCAATTGAGGCTTGGTAGCTATTATTATATGGCAGTTCGGCATACGGTACACACTCTTTTCACTTGTCCCCGAAGTCCAAAACATAGGCTCTTAGCATATCTTCCAATATCTGTATAACCCTTTCTGACTGCCCATCGGTCTGCGGGTGCGCCGTCGTACTAAATTTCAGACTCAACCCTATTGCTTCCTAAAACTTTCCCAAAAAACGAGATGTAAACCTCGGGTCTCGATCTGACACTATGCTTCTAGGCACTCCGTACAGTCAGACTATCTCTTGAACATAAGTTTGGGCCAGCTTCTCCATGGAGTCTCTTACATTTACAGGTATACAATGGGCTGACTTGGTCAGCCGATCCACCACTACCCATACGGCGTCCTTTTGCGCTTTTGACATAGGAAGCCCGGTGATAAAATCCATAGTCGCCTCCTCCCATTTCCATTCCGGTATTGGCAATGGCTGCAATAGTCTTGCTGACTTCTTGTGCTCCACCTTAACCTTCTGGCAGGTGAGACAGGTCGAGACATACTCGACCACATCCAGCTTCAGTGCAGGCCAAAAATAGGCTCTCTTCAAGTCCTGATACATCTTGACTTCCCCCGGATGAATGGCATACTTGCTCTTGTGCGCCTCTTCCAGCATTCGGTTATTTAACTGCTACTCCCCAAGTACACACAACCGATCTCTAAAATGGAAAACTCCCGCCTCATCTTGATGGAATTCACTGCTTGGCCGCTTAAGTTCCTTATCTTTGAAAAGTTGAAACTCGACGTTGCTTTGCTGAGCTTCCACAATTTGCCTCTTCAAATCCGGCACCAACTTCAAATTGCTGATGACAATTCTTTGGTCTTGCACTTCTACCCTTCTGTCCAACACATCCTGAACCACTCAAATTTCCTGCACTCTCAGTCTGGCCATTCCAACTTTCCTGCTCAGGGCGTCTGCCACGACGTTGGCCTTCCTGGTATGGTAGTTGATCGGGCAACGGTATTCTTCCAGAAATTCCATCCACCTTCACTGCCTCAAGTTTAGATCCTTCTGAGTGAAGATATACTTCAGACTCTTGTGGTCGGTGAACACCCTATATTCGGCTCCATACAGGTAGTGTCGCCATTTCTTTAGGGCGAACACTATAGCTACCAGCTCTAGATCATGAGTAGGGTAGTTGACTTCATGAGGTCATAGCTTTTGAGAAGCGTAAGCTATCACCTTTTGGTTCTTCATCAATATTGCTCCCAGTCCTTCTTTCGAAGCGTTGGTATACAGCGTGTAAGGTTTCCCCTCCTCCGGTAGACTCAATATCGGTGTTGTCATCAGTCTGCGCTTCAGTTCTATAAAACTTTTCTCGCATTTGTCGTTCTATACAAATGGAACATCCTTTCGCAACAATCGGGTCATTGGCGATGCAAATGTCGAAAATCGCTTGATAAACCTTCGGTAGTAACCAGCCAGTCCTAAGAAACTCCGGATCTCGGTGATACTCTCCGGCTGCTTCCAGTCGGATATCGCTTCAACCTTTGTCGGGTCCACCTATATTCCTTTCTTGGTCACCACATGGCTAAGGAACGCCACACTGTCCAACCAGAATTTGCACTTGCTGAACTTGGCGTACAGCTTGTGCTCCTGAAGCTTCTCCAGTACGAGCTTCAGATGCTCCGCATGCTCCTCCGGACTCTTGGAGTAGATCAAAATATCGTCAATGAAGACCACCACGAACTTGTAGTGCCCATATCTGGTGTTGAAGGCCGTCTTGGGGATATCTTCCTCTCTTATCCGTACTTGGTAGTACCCTTGCCTCAGGTCCAATTTGGAGTAGCAACTGGATCCTTGCAATTGGTCGAATAGCTCGTCAATCAACGGTAGGGGATACTTGTTCTTGATCGTCAAGTTGTTCAACCCCCGGTAATCGATGCATAGCCTCAAAGTGCCGTCATTCTTCTTCACAAATAGCACAGGCGCTCCCCAGGGTGACGTGCTTGGTTTGATATAACCTTGGCTCACTAATTCCTCAAATTGTTCCTTCAACTCTTTCAGTTCTGCCGGTGCCATCTGGTACGGAGTCCGCGATACTGGTTCTTTTCCCGGAACTAAGTCGATGGTGAATTCTACTTCTCGACTGGGAGGTAGAGAATCAAGCTCTGTCGGAAACACGTCGGGAAAATCCTTCACTACTTTAGTGTCCTCCAGAGTGCACTGGTCATTCGGCTTGTTTATCACGTAAGCTAGGTACCCTTAACACTCTTGCTTCAACAATTTTCAGGCCTTAGCCCCCACGATCAAATACTTACATTCTTTCACCCTCTTGCCATTAAATTCCAATACATCACAACTCGGTCTGACGAATTTGACTGACTTATTTCTACAGTCTATCCTAGCCCCATGCTTGGCTAACCAGTCCATCCCCAAAATCATGTCATAATCATTGAGGTCTAATACTATCAAATCTCTCTCCAGATTTTCTCTCCCCACCTTAATTTTATAATCTTTCACATACCGATCCGCTTGCATCATTTTCCCCAAAGGTGTGCTCACCTCTAAAGTGAAAGGTAGCTCCACTCCATCCCAACCTAAATGACATGCACACAACTTATTTTATAGGAATGAGTAGAGCCAGGATCAATCAAAGCAGTAACGGAATGTCCTTAAATAGTGAACGTACCTTTTACCACCGCTGCATCGGCCCCAACTTCCTTTCTGTTGAGAGCGAATACATTGGCCTTCACTTGCAACTTTGATGCTCCACTCCTGGCTGCTCCCGTGGGGTTGGCTCGGTTGGGCCCCGAGTTCTGAGCCGGGTTTCCTTGCCCAACTCGGTGCAATTTAGGGTAGGTGTTCCTTAGGTGATTCAGGTCGCCACAGTGAAAATATTTCCTTTCGCCACCCTTGGCCCAACAGTTCTTCTCTGTGTGGCCTCTTCTTCCACACTGCCGACATGTTGGGAGGTTTTGGGCAGGGCCCACTGGTGCTGTCCGGGCTTATTTCCCCCGATGCTGCCACTACTGATTGGCGGGATGCTTGTTCGATTGTTGCACTTGGAAGTGCCCTTGTGGCAGTCAAGGCAGCTGGAACGGCCTAATCGCCATCCGGCTACAGTCCTTATTCTCAGTTCGGGTGGCCGCATCCACTGCCCCCAAATAGGTAGTTGGCGAAGACAGTGCCAACACCCTCCTCAATTCTTGCCTCAGCCCCTTGATGAACTGCCTCATCCTATTCTTCTCAGTGTCCACCAATCTCTTGCAGTATTTGGACAACTGGACAAACCGGGCTGCGTACTGGGCCACCGACATGCTTCCCTGCCTTAGATTCTGGAATTCGTCTTCTTGCTTCTCCACAATCCACTTTGGGATGTTCTTAGCCCTGAAGGCTTCAACGAAGTTAGACCTCGTCCACTCCTGCTCGTCCATCTCTTAGTCATCTTAGACTCGCTGCCACCATGCCCGAGCTGGTCCTCTCAACCGGAAAGCTGCAAACTTAACCATCCACTCTGTAACACCCTGCTACCTAGGCCCGCCAGGGCCGGGGATGTCGTCCTGTCTAAAGGACAAGGGGTCTTTATAACTAAGTCACACAAATAAAATAGCGGAATAAAAATAATACTTTAACTTAAAATTTATTACATCCTAAGAATAAATCCAAGAATAAATCCATGAATTCCCAAAAAAAATCCATAAATAAAATTATCCACTCTCAACTCCCCAAAGCAATACATAAAAATAAATGACAACATTCTCTTCCAAGGCAGATAACATTAGCTACTCATCCCCACAGCAGGATCAACCTGAAATCATGGTAAAAAGGTGATGAGACAGAAATCTCAGAAAGTCCATGTGTGCTTTGAGTGTCCAGTGGAAATAGTTCGTGAATGCAAGGTATAAAACCTTTATAAGAGAAATACTGGCAAGCAATAAACATTAGTCAAAAGCAAGAGTGATGTTTTGGCTTTTCCAACTATACATAATCAATAAAATCAACCACTTAAAAGAAATGATCATAGGTTACCACATGTTGGGCCCCATAACCGGTCAGAATGCCACACTTTGTGCAGACTAACAAAAGGTAGGTGATCGGCTTACCGAGTAAGATACTCCTCCTTCTCTATACCCAAACAACAACTGGGTGTCTATTCCAGCAAAACACAGTCACTTGACTGGAGAATAAACAACTGCTAGCTCGGACCGACACGACCTACTGGACTGACATCTTATCCGGGAAGGACTTACCCCTCAGAGGTGGCCATCTACTGAGAGACTCACCCTAACCCTTCAAAGACTAGTCCTAGTAGTCTACCCTTATTGAGTACTCAACGTAACGTAACCCACTTAGGAAAATGAACAAACCAGAGTTTCACATGAAAATGGCAATTGAGGGTTGTTGGATTGTATGCCCTCTTAGACTAGGTTTCTGATGTAAAATCGAATTATTTAATAAAAAAACTTATTTTCAGAAATTGTTTGTGAATTTACTTTTTGTTTGTGCACGATTTTCGTTTGGAACAGACCCATTGTGTTTAAATAAGTGATTCATGTGAATGGTGGTCTTTCACAGTAAGGTATGGATCACGGGTTATTTAACACATAAACATTTGTTCTTAACCTATTGATGAGACTGGGAACCTCATCATGTTTAGGTTATTATGTTATGAATTCCAAATGGGGAATGGCTTACCTTTAGCCAGTGGGTAGTCCACTCACTTCATGACATAAGCATATTTCGAATACGTAGAACAGGACCTGTAGTAGTAGTTTCTCAAAGTACTATATGGTAGAAACCTAGACTACTACCGCTACAGCGTGGACTAGTACTCTACGACTTGAGTATGAGTTGGTGGTCTAGCGAAGCTGGAAGTATATACTTTGATTTGCTGTAGTTGAGGTTCTATCATAGGGCCAATATACTTGCATGTTGGGTATGTGTGACTAGTTAGTTAAGACAGACTTATACAAGATAGTTTCTGCACTATATCTTCCCTTGTGGTTGTCCGAATGGTCTAAATTATCCAGGGCCCTGGGAAACATGACTTGGATGTTTGCTTTAGAGTAGCTCCCTTGGAAAGCGGAAACACTCCAGGAAGTCGTGGATCATTGGACTAGAAGCCTAAGGATGGTAGATGTCATTTAAGGGGGTGTTAGTACACTTCTTCCTCTCTAAATGTACGGCGATGTGTAGAGGGGTATTTTAGTCATTTCACCTGTAGGTCGGAGACTTTGCTAACGCAGCATTGTCATTGGGGTCAATATTTCCTTATGGTGATATTAGGAAATATTTAAAATGCAAAATACATCTATTTATATAGCAGGGGTATTTTGGTCATTTTAGTAGCCAAGGCGATGTGTCTTTTTGGTCCTCGGGATAGCCCGTAAGTCCTAACTATTTTTGGGTTAAGGAATTGGTCTCAGTTGAAGAGGATTTTATTTTATTTTGTTTTATTTTTATTTTATTCAGGAAGTCTAATTTATTATTGGACTAGAATAAAATAAATAAATAAATAAATAAAATAGGAGTTGAGAGAAATTAATTATCTAGTTTATTTGGTTAATTAATTATTCAGGGCCTAGGTCTAGTATGAATAATTAAGAAATTAACCTGGGCTTAAACTAGGGAAAATAATTAATGTTTAATTATTTATTGGGTTATTTGTATAGGCCCAAGAAATAAATAATTAAAGATTAATTATTATGGTTCATTTGGGCTCATTAATTATTTATTGGGTTACTTATGTAAGCCCAGAAAATAAATAATTAATATTTATTATTTTGGGCCTTTTGGGTCCAAGAAAAATAATAAATATTTATCTGGCCCAATAGCTTGGACCTTAGGGTTTTTTCCAGATACGGTTAAGAGGAGTTTAAGGTTAGGCCAAACTGTTTCTCGGGATAACATCCGGGTATTTTGAAATCTCGGGGAGAGGTTTATCAGAGATTGAGAGACCTAGTTTAGGCAAAATATAAACAACTCTTTGAAAAGGAAAAACCCTAATTTTCTTTCCCAAGCCACAAGACTCACGTCACTCACGTGAGTCTCTCTCTCTCTCAAGGTCTCTCACGTTTTCTTTTTCTTATTTTCTCCTTGGACTTTGCTAACCAATAGCAGGTAAACCAAGGAGAATTGAGACCCTTCCTCTTCACCATAGTGTTCACCGACTAGAGGTTAGGCTGAGGAATATCCCGAGAGCTGGAGACCTAAGCGTTAATGCAAACAAGGCGAAGTCGAAGGCTAGCGGGTGTTCAACCGGAAGCTCCTTCAAGTGTGCAAAGCAAGGCGATTCCGGCCGTTCAATCTGTTCCTACGCAACCTATGAGGGTTAAGGAACGCAAATGTATGATCATCACGCTTCCGCATGGCCTTTATGGCTCGCGTTTGATTTTTCTCCAATTTTTTTTTCGTAAGGTGCATGCTCCCCTTTTTATGTGTTCCATCAAGGGTCTCCAAAGTCTTTGTCAAAATCAGTTTTGGAAAGAGTTTTGAGTTTGAGTAAATCTGCTTATGGGTTTTTAAATAATTTGTTTGGTTGAAATAAGAAAGGAGTCAATCCTCAATTGCCTTACACAAATGAGTGTTCATACACTCTACATTTGGCTTGCCATAATAAACATTTTACATCAATCAGGTTTTATGCAGGAGCTTACCTGATTCTTGCTCACAATATAAGGTCTCCAACAGCTGACCTAACCCCGCATAGACAAATACAAACCACAATCAAACTTAAGCTAAAATCCACTTTCTCAATTTAAAACAACTCAAATCACTACTACCATGATTCTAGTGTCCCAAGCTTTAAGGCCAAACAATAAATAAATAGGTTTATAAGCTAAGCCTAATTTGATATTTAAAATAATTAAGGTTTTGGGAAATAAGTACTAATAAGTTGATGGTTTAAATCTTGCTAAGAAAAAATTTAGAGTTTATTTGATGAAGAGTCATAAGTGGTATTAGGTAAAATAATGATTTATTAATAATTTAGTTGTTAGTAAATAATTGATAACTAAAATTAGTTGAAAATAAATTGAATGAGTCTTGCTTGAAAAATAATGAATAAATTTTTAATGGGTTTTGATTAAAAGATAATAATTAAATTTTTTAGTAATAAATATTTTACTAATTATGATTATTTCCATAAAAGGCATTAGTTGATTTCATTATTTTATATAATATCTACATATATATATTATTTTTCTAGCAAAAGCTATTATTTATTTGACTAAAATATCCTTATTATATAATAATCCAAATCTACCCCTCCTAGGGTTTTTTCGAAATTACTAGCAAAATCATATTATGAAATATTTTATTCATGAAATAAAAATTAGTTTAGGGACAACTAGGTCATGATCATATTTCTATGGCTAACCACAATCATGAACATATACAATCCTTCAATTCATCAACTCATCCAAATCATGCATATAAGCATAGATCTAGACTTACTAAGGCATGATCTAACCTTTACTAGCATAAATATAATCATGGCTTTAATAATCACACAAGAATATAAATCCTATTCATCATAGATGACATAATCTCTAGCATACTTGATCATGGAGACATGCATTAAACCCTAAAACATCACACAATCAACCAAGATAATCCTTTCATGCATAAATCCCATCTCCATCGTATTCATACATATATTCATGCTTCACTCTCAACTCATCACAACAATATATACTCAACCCTATTCATGATTCATCTTCTATCAGCTTCATCCTAGAGACATGGATATAGAATTTAAAAGAAGGGTTAAAGACTTACTTGATTGGTGAAAACCTTGAAGGAGTTTTGAATGAATCTCAACTCCTAGATAACTAGATCCGTCCAAGGAAGATGGAGAAAGTATGGCCATGGAGAAGAAGCCATTCGACCAAGAGAGAGAGAGAGAGAGAGAGAGAGAGAGAGAGAGAGAGAGAGAGCATTATCATGTTTATTCATATATATATTCATTGGAGATCAAGATTAGAGAAGATGAAGTTGTTAGAACAACCCTACCTTGAAGGTGTTCTTAAGCCTTCACAAAACTTGTAGTTTTTTTTTATCCAAAAGAGCAAGTTAGATTTGGAAGTTTGATGTTAAAAATGGTGTGGATGGACTCACAGCAGTGAATAGATGAAATTTGGAGTTTTTAGAAGAAGTTTGGAGTGATTTGGAGAGGTATTAGACAAAAGGAAGGAGTAGGTGTTCTTGGTGTGCTTTGTGTTCTTGAAGGTTGAAGAGAGTAGATATGTTTTGTTCAAGGCTGGCCGAATTTCTATAGGTTTAGGGTTGGCCGAATTGTTTGTAGGGTTTGGTAGATGATTTTCTAGTTTGGAAGGGAAAAGGAAAGGCTAGTTTTTGAAATCCTTGAAGAATATTTTTGGTAAGCAAATTTGAAAACTAAATATTACAAGAATATCATTGATTGTTGGATAGCTTTTGGGAAGCTGCCATGGCCGAATTTCTGTGTTGTGTTTTTGCTGGATGAAAGTTGGTTGAAAGAGGCTAAGAGTGGTGAAAAATAAGGAGTATAATGGTGAAGGAAATGTCTAGTTGTTTGAGGGATATTTTATGGAAGGTTGCTAAATTATGGTGGCTGGAATTTTGGTATCCAAATCAAGGCTTGATTGCAGAGATTTGTTGAAAAGATTTTTGGATATCCATGTCTGAATTTTGAGCAGGAGCTTGGGGAAGACAATGGAGCTCTGATCATGGATGTTTAAGAGTGGTTTGTGCAGAAGAAAGATGGAGTTTTGGCCAAGGTTGAATTAGGAAAAAAAGTTGGAAAATTACTGCACAGGATTTTAGCTATTGCTGGAATTTTTCTGGGCATTTTCGGCTGCCATTTTCCGGCCAGGTTGCAGGGAGTTTGAATGTGATTTCACAGGTCTTTCAAGGCTAATTTCCAACCTTCTTTATGGAGGAAAAATATGGCTAAGATACTGAACAAAAACTGAAAGAAAATAGCTTGGTTTCGGATCTCCAAAGCTGTGAATTTGCCCAGGGATTTTCTTGGTTTTGCACCACCTTTGTGTAGTCCAAAAATGGCCAGAAAAATTTAGGTTCTAAGCTGATAAAAAGGACCATTTTCTGGCAGCATTTAAGAGGGAATAATAGCTAAGAATTTCAACACCTTGAAGGTACAAGAAGCTGGAAAAATTTCAGTTCAATACATGAAAGAAAATGAACTTAGCTAGAGTGAAGTTTTAGAAAGTTCACTATGGAAATTAATTCACTTGAAATCCTTCCCCATCTCTTCCATGGTTTCGGTCCATAAGATGTCTTTCACTAAGACATTTTGAACCTTCAAAGCCACAGCATATTGCTGGAATTTTCCAAGAATAAAATTGGCTTGAACAAATTGAACATCCTAATGGATTGAGAAATAGGAAAAATTAAGGATCAAGAGGAAATGGATTCCCTTTAGGAATTTTGTATAGAGCAAAAGAATAGGATTATGATACTCCTATCATGTCTCTCTTACAACAACATCTCTACCCTATTCCAAAGCACATAAGGCCTAAAATTCCACTTTCCAAACAAAAATAAAATTTAATCATTCTAAAGCTCCCATGATGGAATTTGAACTCAAGACCTCAAGAATTAATTCCAAGGCTTTAACCACTAAACCACAACAACTCTTGTTCTTATTTTCTCTCTAAAAATATTTTCCTATTCAATCCTCAAGCTATCTCCCTATTTTCTCTTCAGGCAAAAATTACCATTTTACCCTTCTCACTCAATAATCATAATCAAACCCTATAAAGCACAAAATTTAATGCACATAAATCATTTAAAAATATATTTAAACATGCAATGAAATATGATATGCATCCCAACCCCCTTACTCTAAACTTGGTTTTGACTGGGGTTTCACAGGTGTGCTTATCCAGCAATACACGGTTGAGTGCTATAAGGCGAAGTCCCTGGCATAATAAGATCGTGATGCTGAAGGTGAAGCCTTGTGAGCTTTGCATACATGCCGACCTTCTGTTGGAGAAGTGCTTGTGATTTGGAAATTGGGGGTAATATTTTGAAAGTAAAATAAAATTTTCCAAAATTGATTGAGTTCTGGATAAATTCTTCTTTAGAGAGTTTTGGAATTGTTTCCAGTGAACAAGGGATATGCTATTCCATAAAAGTTTTATGTACCCTATTCTTTCATAAAGCAATAGCACACACGGGACTCACTGGGTGATTCGTCACACACATGTGTCTTTTATCTTACTTTTTGTAGGATCCAGAGCTGAGCGGACCTACGGATAGAAGGATGATACTACAAAGTTGACAGTTTAGGTCTGGACAGCTTTCTTTTTGATCATGTACTGTTTTCTGTTATAGATAGACATAGCATGTATAAAATTCTCTGAGATATGTATATGTGTGGCCATCAGTATGGGATATTATTGAGTTTGGACCTTATATATGTATTTACTCTGTTGTTTCTATTATAAGAACCTCTTATCTAGGAAACTAGACGGGGCAACACCCGGTGCTGATATGCTTTCACTGTTATCTTTAGTAGGGGTATTTCAACTAATCACAAACATTTTTTGGTCTGATGCGCGTATGATCATGGAATACTCTAGCTTTGGGGATGTTGTCACATTTAACACTATATATAGGACAAACAAACAGTGCCGGCCTCTTGGAGTATTTTTTGGGTACAACCAATATGGGCAATTGGTAGTTTTGGGGGGTGTTTTACTTTATGATGAAATAATTGATTCTTTTAATTGTCTTTTCATGATATTCATCGAAGCTATGGTGGTTAAGCAACCTAGAACAATCTTCACTAACCAAGACGTAGCAATGGCTGCAGCAATTTCTATAGTTCTCCCATAGATCTTTTATGGTTTATGTACTTTCCATATTTGGAGAAATTTTATAAAACACTTGGGATATCTTTGTAGGAAGGGATTGTCACTCTCGGGCATGTTTCAAAATTCTATGTTCCATATTGAAGATGAGATGGAGTTTCTTGAGACTTGGCAGGAACTCGTGCTAGTCTATGAGCTAGAGATAAATGAATGGATCAAAAAGCATATTCACAGCCAGAGTGAAGTGGGCACGATGCTACTTGAGGGGTACCTGGATGGCTGGGATGAGTAGCACACAATTGAGTGAAAGCTTTAATGTAGATTTAAAGGATCATCTGAAGTTAGATCATGATATTCTACAATTCTTCACTCATTTTGGTCATTTTGTTGTCTCGAAGCGATACAAAGAGGTGATCTCAGAATACAAAAGTAAGCAAAAATTACCATTAATGGCGTTAAGAAACTCACCAATGCTAAATTGCTTAGAGAAGGTGTATACTCCGCCATTGTTCAATGAGTTTCATGCCCAATTTGATGAATTCTTGGGGCTAGTCATATAGAGAACGAGTGTCGCACCTACTTCTCTATTTGAGTGCATTATTAGATAGCATGATGGATTATCGAAAGAGCGCACCATTACATTTGATGTATCGACGAAAACGGTAACATGTAGTTGTTTGCTTTTCCAGAGTGTTGGAATGTTATGTTCGCATTCTCTGAAATTGTTAGATCAATTTAATGTAAAAATAGTTCCAGATAAATACATCATTAGGCGATGGACACGGAAGTCTATAGATGCCTCAGTTACTCAGGTTGACAGAGGTGCTGTATCTATCGATCTTGATGTTGTAGAGAGGTATAAGATGATGCGTACATTGTTGATACACTTAGCTGCTCGAGCTCTAGACTCTCAAAGTGCAACCAAAGTTGTCATTTGTATGGCCACTGAAATGAGTCGCAAGATTGGAGACAAATATGATATATTTTCAATACATGAGATGAGAGAAGGGAAGTCTTTAGAAAGAGATTCGGGTCAAGACGATGTGACAACCACGAAACGTTCCTCCCAGGTAGCTGAATCAAAGTTTCTAACCCTAAAAGGTATAAAGAAGAGTGAGACCTATAAAATAAGAAAACGATTGAATAGTTTTCTTGACAAATGGAGACCACAAAAGGCATGCAAAATGAAAGGCACACCAATGCACCAGGTATATGTTCTACACCAATCTTACTGCAGTGCTGTTGCAATCCCTCTTTGTTTACATAAATTTTAATTATATTCGTACTATTAAGTGAAAAAGTTTACGTGTTGAAATAGTCAGGAGAGCAACAGGGCCAACAATGTTCTCGACACACAGAAAAGGCCATTGTGGAAAATAATTCCTGCATAACTGAAACTGGTCATGCATCACAGCAATTGGTGGGTAACATCCTTATGTATCCCTTGAATATGATGTATATTCAAATTCACCTAGCAAATATATTTATGTGAATTTTTTTTCTTCTTCTGTAGCAAACATCATTAAGCAATGTGGCATCTGTACCTATATAGTGCAACACGACTAGCATTCCACCACCTTCTCTATTAAAATTTTCGCTCATGGAAATTGTACGTTTTGTTGTTTGAACTTTTTTCTTGATTTTTTTTAAGTTGTAATGGCCATAATTATGAGATACCTTAACATACAACGGTATTATGGACAAACGTCGCATCTCTTTATTTCATTAGGATTCGTGTTAATATCCACCAAACACAACTTGATCGAAATTATCTAATATAACTTTTGCCTCTATCTTCTTATTCCAGATAATAATATGATTTTTTTCATTTCAATAAACGTATTTGAAGGTGTCATATATGATAATAGTAGTAGCACTTTGAAATGTAATTGTGGCACTGATTTTTTCCTATTATATACAGAGTTGTATTGGCTCCTCTCACAAGGCGAAGATCTTAAGGAAACATTCGATATTAACATGCAGCATTGGATTGTCCCCCAAGAGAACTTCTAACGCAGCTTTTCCTTATAGCAAGCTGCTAGAATTTTCAGCAACTCACGCTAGTTACTCCAATAATAGTTATTAGCGGTTATATGATTTTGACTAGAGGGGGGACCAATTCCAGAAAGTGAATTAAATTGGATAAACTATTATCTTTGTTCACTTTAGCCCATAATATTCTTGGAAAGATATGCAAAAGAGAACAATGTATGAAGCTAATGAATATTATTATATTAATGGGCTTGTCCATACTAGCTAATGAGGAAAGTAATAGCATTTCTTTTTTTTTTTTTTGAATAATATGCATTCTTCCAATGCGTATTATTCCTCCAGAATTTGGATACACTATGTTATTATATTAATGTGTTTGCTTACAATGTGTAAATCTAGATTCAAGTCGGATTCCACTACCAACTCGTCTTCCTTATTTTAGTGCTTAATATGGCAATAATTGCATTAGCATGGAATTCCTCCAATGCAATCCTTTGTTAAATATTTACGTGTAGTAGCTAGTGCAGGTTTATATAGATGATAGGCTTGGGGATTTATTCATGTGTTTGTGTAACATGTTCATGTATTTGTGCAATCTGTTCATATATCTACGTGACATATTCATGAAGTAATTAGTGCAAGTTGACCACATGCTTAAGGAGCATGTTGATGTAGTTGTACAACGTGTTCATGTATTTGTTTTAGGTGGTCATGTCTTTGCGTAGCTTGTCCATGTGTGTGGAGTTCATTCGTATGGTAGTTTGGAGTTACAGTACTTAATATGATGCTAATTGTTATAGTTCCTTTGTTACAGACATTTTGTAAAGCTTGTTTTCTCTCGAAGAGCAAACTATATCTTGTAAAACTTGTTGCAGAAATTTTATGTAGCTTGCTTAATTTGAACGGGATCCTCCGTGTTGTGAGCAAACTATATTTTGTAGTTTATGATCCTGCAGAGAGAATGAGTATTGAAGAGGTACTAGTCTCAAGAGGAAAATTTTGATTATACTGGTACTTATGCTGAAATGCCAACTCTTGTGGCATTGAAGAGTTAACCAGTGGATGTTGATATATCCTTGGGGATTATGTTCAAGTGGTTGTGTAATATGTATCTGTGTTTGTGTGGCCTATTTGTGTAGTAACTTTGTACATGTTGATATTAGCCCATATGCTCAAGGCTTGTGTTCTTGTTGGATTGGTGTGTTAATATCCTTTTGTGGTATGCTCAAGGAAGATGTAATGTTGTACATTTTTTTCTTTAGCATAACTGATAGGGGCTAAAATCACAATTCTTTTCCTAGTTATTTGAGATTATTTTAAGATACATTTGTTGTAATAACTAGGTATATTCCTTCCTATTTAACATTTTGCTTGTAAAAGGTGTTTTTGGCAAATATGTGCAGATTTAAGTTAAAATCAAATAGAAAGTGCACACAACTAGAATAGACCTGGCGCCAGGCGCCAGGCCTAACCAAGGGACCAGACACTGGGTCCATTCTACTCTAGCAGAAGAATTCGAGCAAGCTTTAGGGGAAATTCCAAAATAGACTTGGCGCCAGGTCTGGCAAGTTGATGTGTTTGAATTTGGGTATAAAAATCATATAAAAATAAGCGCATTCCCAATCAAGTTAAATTAAAACGTTAACCCTAAATTACATATATGACCAAGCGTGCTTATCATTAGGTATAGCATAGGGTTTAAAACGAGTGTCGATTCTCAAGAAACAAGTATGCCTTAATTACTTTTCTTTCATTGTTTAACCGACTCAATAAAGGGAAAAAGAATAAAAATAAAATTAAAATAAAATAAAAGAATATATATATGTCAAGGATGGAGAATTATGTAACTCAAACCATTATTTTAACAAATATGATTTTAAAGTACCCAATCATTATCATAACTAATCATTCTCTTGGCATTATGAAGGATTAAGATAGATTCACTTCTTTTCCAATCCATGAAATCACTATCTTTAGACAAATTAGCATCACATATCCTGTCTCAACTAATTCAGCCAAAAGATGCATTAAACACAATCCTTCATTAAATTTCCATATCTTGGCAAATTTGAAACATGAAATTAACTAATGAATCCATATCCTAGCAAAAATCAATTAACCTTTAATTACCCAGTTCTTAGCAATTAACCACTTTTCCAAGCAAGTTAAGAGACAACAAATATGAAATTAATGAATTGAGATCACCATCAACCTATTTTCCAAGAAAGTTAATAGAAGAAATAACAAATTAACCTTGTAATCAGCATAAGTAATTAAATACCAAGAATAACAATCAATTAATCAAAAGATCAAAGTAACTCAAAAAATCATGAATACCTAAAACAATGTCAAATTATAATAAAATAATTAATACATCATTGTTTAAGAAAAGAAAACAAAGTTAAAAGAAAGTACTCATAGACAAGCCTCCTTATTCTTCATTTGTAGACCATCTTGTACAATCCTCCTTGATCTGAGTGAATTCCTCCTTGAATTTGAGTGATTTGATGTTTTGATCTGCAAATCCCCCAATTTTCTTGTGTTTTTCCTCTATTTATAGGTTTTAGAAGTGCCTAAATCCATCCCTCTAGGGTTTCTGACCGAATAGAAGTAGGAAAATACTAAAACTCTGCAAATTACCAAAAAATGCACACGAAAATTGAGGCATCGCCTTAGTACCAGTGCACTGTCTGTGCTGCCTGTCCTGCCTAAGGCCGGTGTCGGTTGTGGTCTGTTTCTCCTTTCGTTGGTCGATTTTTCTTGATTTTCGTGACACTTTTTCCAGGGTGCAACCGGCGGCACCTTTGGCCTCCTAACTAGTGCCGGTTCGGTTTTGTTCCTCTCTGTTTTCGTGGATTTTTCATCGTCTCAAAATACGTGCCAGCAGTACGTGACCGGTGCTGCCTCTATTTTGTTTAGTGACGTTTTTGCCTTATTTTACCTCTAAAATTTGAAATAATGCACAAAATACCTTTCTAAGGGTAAAATCTCAAAAATGAAGGAATATGACTAGTTATTACACAAAATGTATCACAAAATAGCCTTAAATAACTAGAAAATATATGACTAATTTAGGCGCTAGGTTCATTCTATCTATCGAGGAGAAAAAGCTAAGAATAGAGAAAAAATAGGGGAAGAATAGAGTGCACATGGCGCCAAGTGGTTTGAAGGTACCCAAAGCCAGGTACGCTCTGGAGGTGAATATTCTGTGTACGAAATTAGGGATTGTCCAATGATTTTGGTATTTTCCTACTCCTACCCGGCCAAGACTTCCTCAATCATGAATTTAGCATCCAAGAGGCCTATAAAAGTAAAGGAAAACATAAGGGTTTGGGGATATACATAGAGAGAGGTGGATTCATAAGCAAAAATTCTGAATTTCTCATTTAATGAGGAGTTCACCAAAATCAAGGAGGATTGTTCAAGGGAGTTTTCAAGGGTAAAGAAAGAGGTTTGTCTACGAGTGCTTTCTTTTATCTTTATCTTCTTTTCCTTTAGAAATGATGTTTTCAATGTTTTGATTGTAATTTAACATTATTTTGGGATTCATGATTTTGTGTTAATTCAGTTAATTGATCAATTTTTTGTCATCTTTGATGTTTGATTACTTGTTATCATTGGTTATTGATACGAGTTATTCTAATTGACTTAGGACGATGATATTAGGAGTTTCATTGCATTGATTTTTTATTTATCTAATCTTAATGGACTTGAGCTACGAAGTTAAGATTATAGCACTAAGTAATCAAAGATTAGTTGATTTCACCTTGAGCAAAGGGCTATTAGTTAGTTTCATGCTTATAGGGAATTGAGATTAATGCATGTTTTGGCTAGGTTAGCTTGATTGGCAAATCTGTTAGTTTAATCGAAATATAGGATTCAATGGATTGAGAAACGAAGTGGGATTTCTTTAAATAAGAATCATAACTTGTGAAATGATTAAATTTTACTTTATATTCCTTCATGATACCAAGATGATAATTAGTTGAGAGAATTGCTAATTGGTTCATTGTCATGATTTCTAGGATTATTGTCAAAATTGCGTATACCTATATCTTTGAGTTGTAAATATTTTTAAATTTTATTTTTATTATTTTCTCACTTTATTTGGGACGGTTAAACAATGAATGAAAAGTAATAGTGTGTACTTCTTCCTTTAAGGACCGATACTCGTTAATTCCTTATACTATGCTTGCGATGAGTATACTTGCTCGTATGTGTATTTTGGGATTAATATTTTAATTAAAACTTGACTAAGGGATGGATTTAAAATTGATGATTTTACACACCCAAAATTTACGCATAAAGTTTTTGGCATCGTTGCCGGGGAATAATATCATGAAATCTTGGATTTTGTTGATTTAACCATGTTTATATGTTTATATGTAAATATGTGAGTATGTATATACGTCCCTTATATGACTTGGTGCCATATTGTGTTTTCTTGTATACTTGTCCTTGAATTTCTCTATACGTTGTAATTCCTTATAACTTATTGTGTAAACATATCCTAATTGTCTAACTTGTAAATTCTTTAATCTCATAATTTTCTGTCATGTGTAGACCTTGCTTTTAGTTTATGACCCGATGATCCAAAGCTGAAATAGTTGACCTTGATTCGGAAATCGAGAGAACTCCCACTAAGGTCCGGAAGGTTATGAGCGAATGGGTAAGGAAAGAGATGTAGGTAAATCAGCCCAACAATGGTGGTAACGGTGGAGCTAATAGGCAAATTATGAATGACTTTGTAAAATCCACAATCTCAGGTACGGGCTCTAGTATCACATGGCCTAGGATAAAAGCCAAAAATTTTGAGATAAAACCCAATATGATCTAAATGATCCAAAATATGGTCCAATTTGATGGGTTACTTGTGGAAGATCCCAATGCCCACCTTGCGAGCTTTCTAGAATTATGTGACACATTTAAGATGAATGGTGTTTTTGAAGATGCCATCAAGCTAAGACTCTTCCTCTTTTCCTTAAGAGATCGAGCAAAATCATGGTTAAAATTTTTGCCCACTGGATCCAATACTACTTGGAACGTGTTAGCTAAAAAATTCTCAGCCTAGTATTTCCCACCAGCTAGAACTTCTAAACTTAGGACTGACATTTTTGTTTCTAACAATTAGAGGCCGAAAAATCTATGAGTGTTAGGAGAGGTTTAAAGAAATGTTGAGAAAATGTCCTCACCATAGATTCAAGTTGGGAATGCAAATGCAGATCTTTCACAGTGGGTTAAGTTTTGTTACAAGGTAATTACTTGATGTATCTGCAGGAGGCTCCATCAATTCCAAAATCCCAAAAAATGTATCTAATTTGATTGAAAATCTGGCTATAAATAACTATGCCTGGGGGAGTTCACAGTCTAAAGCTCGTGTACATGGAGTATACAAGGTGGATGCAATAGCTGCATTGGAGGTAAAGGTGGAAGCGCTCACGCAGCAAATGGAGTAATTGGTGATGCCGCCTTCCCAAGGGCAGGTAATGAGTGTGAATTGTGATTTTTGTGGGAAAGGCTTCCAAATCATGAGTGCCAAAATTTGAGGTCTTCACAAAAAGTATTAGAACAAGTGGCGTTTGTAGGTAATGGTTGGCAAGGTAATAATCTTTATAGCAATACTTACAACTTAGGTTGGAGGAATCACCCTAACTTTTTTTGGAATAATCAAAACCAACCTCGGCAAGCTTCTTCGAATTTTGAGATGTAAAGGACTTAACTACCTCTGCCATACAATGCCCCACCAACTAAACCATCCTTGGAGGAACTGGTTACCCAACTGGTAAGTGGAACGGAAACATAGTTCCGAGGAATCGATAAGGCTACGAAAAATTTGGGGGCGTCCATGTGCAACCTTGAGGGTCAAATTAGACAGTTAGCCAAACTCCGTAGTGATCGTCAACCGGGATCACTTCCAGGCAACACGGAGACCAACCCATGGGACTAAGACCATGGGAAACGTTGATTTTGAACTACTTTAGTCTTTTACTGAACAATCTTTTCAATTCTCGTTTGTTTTCATTTATTTCGCTGTATGACTGTATGTTTCTAATGATTTTGTGTCTTTTTTCTTTACTTCCATTAAATTCCAATTTTTTTTTTTATTTTTTGTCCAAAGCTAACCTGGCATCGGGGGCCACGTCCGTTCAACCGCAACACTCAAAACTAGCATTCTTGGCCATTTTGTTCAAACTTTCTTTTATCCCTCTCAAATTTTCTCTCAACCCATCGCCGGGTTCATTTTCAAAACACCACCAGATCACTTCATATACCTCCAAAACACTTCCAAAATACAAAATCCTCACTTTGTTCTTGAAAGTTTGTATCAAAACAAAGAAAAATCCAATCTTTTACCCAAAATCCAATTTTCAATCCTTCCATTGGGGGCACAATTTCATCAAAATTTTTGCATAGAATCATTGCCCATGCATTGGAGATCATTGTGGTATCAATTTTCTATACTTTCTATGGTTAAATATTTTCTTATGAATTTTGGGTAGTTCTCTATGCATTTTTGGGCGAAAATTCTTGAATATTTTTTTATGAAGGATTTGATTGTTAAGATTGCTTTCTTTAAGCTTTCATTGCCATGAGAATATCATTGATACTACTTTATGATTAATGCCATTGATATTTTACACCTTTTGGAAGTGATTCAGCATGCATTCTTTGTGAGTAATTTTTGGGATAAAGGATACTTGTTCATGTTCACTTAGCCTTATGCTGATAAGCTTTGTATTATGATATAAATGGTATGGCTAATTGAGCATTGTGATTTTGAGTTGAATATGGTCATTGAGCACTATTGAACATTGTGGATTTGATCAAGCTTGTTGATATTGTGTTTGGATTGGCATATGTCTATTTTTCTTGCAGGTTTGTTGGAAGAAGTTGAGTGGTGTTTATTGATTATCTTGTGGTGTGTTGTGTTGAGTTAGTAGTGGTGCTAAAGGGTGTTGTAATTGTGAGAAGGTTGAGAGTGGAGCATTTGTTGTAAAGAGTGAATTGAAAGCATCATATTTTTCTATTCTACCATCTTCCTTCATCCTTCCATCATGTCTAGATGATCTAGAGGGTTAGCACCGGGGGCTAAGAGGGCTCAAGATACATCTTTCTCCATACCTTCTTTCGAGTCTCTATCTACCCAACCTTCCCAATTTTCTGATCCTATGTGCCAAATCTGGTATGATAGGCATTAAAATAATAAGATTATAGTAGAAAAGCAATACAAGCCGTCTTTAGATAATTCCCTACAATTTTCTACTGTGTTTAGGTGCCTGGGGTGGGAGCTTAATTTTAGAATGGAAGGTCTTTATTGTCCTGTGCGCGTGAAAGAATTTGATGACAACATGCAGGATAAAAAGAAAAATACTCTCCAAGTCATCTCTACTATGGTCAAAGGGATTCTCATTGAGTTTGACAGGGCTAGACTAGCTAGAATTTTGGGAGTCTCGGATGAGGGATAGTGGATAGCTATGGACCATAATAACCAAAAGATCATCTCTAAGCCTACATGGGATGTAGGGGCTGTAAGGACTAGTTTTCATATGTGGAGAAAAGGAGAAATAGATCAAAATCGGTATTACTCAAATAATAACCTCGAGGCTCAGTGACATGCCTTTGTCTATATCTTTGTTTTCAATGTCTATCCCAAAGCTAGTGGCTTTAATAAGTTTAGGGTTCTTGACCTTTATATTCTAGATAAGATGAGGAACTGTGAACCTATTCCCCTTGCTCCAATTATCATTCACTCTATGTGAGAGGTTGTTTCCTCTAACATTGCAGCCAAAACCCTCAAATTCTCTTCGGTCATTAGGCGTATTCTGAGAGACTTTGGAGTACGGCTGGATGGAGAACTGAGTGAGCCTACTACTAACTGCGACCTAGTAACGAAACATACTTTGGTTCAGTGTGGGTATCGCTATGATGAAAAGGCTAAGAGGTGAAAGAGGCCCTATAAGGTGCAGTACCCTGGAAGGGCGGAGCTTCCCTCTGATAAGGAGGAGGAAGAGAAGCCACCTACTAGACCAACCCCTCATGCCACTAGCTCTCATTCACGCACTGATTTTGAGGCACGCATAGAGGCTCAGATGGAGAGCCACATGACTATCCTCCTCTAGCTTTGCGATTCCATTGCTGACATTCGTCACCACCAGGAGGTTCAAGATCAAAGGTTGGCCACTTTGATCTAATAAGTTACTAGTACATCTTTTAGTCGTGCAGTTGCCGATGATGACAATGATGATGAGGATGACTCTTGACTTGCTTTCTTGTATTTTATGTTATTTTCGGTTATTTCATTTTCTTTTAAATTGTAATGACCTTTACTATCTTTTAGGCGTCTTTTCTTTTCTTTTCTTTTTCTAGCTTTATGTTTTTCGTTGGTTTTATTTTTTTTTAAATAGGTAATCTTGTAACTCTTCCTTATGGTGGATTCAAACACGATGGCACTATGATGTAATGGAAGTATTTTCTTTACTTTCTTCTCCTTCCTTATTCATTTTGGTCTTCTTGGTTGTATTTTTATTGTTATATCTTTAGCCATTAAGGATAATGTCCAGTTTAAAAGGGGGAGGGGAGAATGAGGTTGAAAAAGTACTTTTCTATGTCATATTTTGTGAAAAATATTTTTAAAATTTCAATAGTTTTCATTGTTAAGCAAGGTTATAATTCTTGTTCTTACTTGGATATGAGTTTTGTCATTTATTAGGTGGATTTTTATGAAATTGGTTTTGTTGGATAGATAGTTGTCAAGACTTGAGAATTTTGATTAATCTTGTTTATGCATTAGTGTTTGAATGTTATTTGATTCATCTAGTTTGAATATTGAGGATATGATGAATATGGAAAGAGTTTATTGGCTAACTTTTGTATTATGAGTTTAAATTTTGCTAGCTTTGAGTTATGATGAACAATGTAAGTTGATAAAAGATCTTTGAGAGGAAAGATTGTGGAGATTTATGAAAAAAAAAAAAGAAGAAGAATTGAGTTGAGAAAAAAAAATAATGAGTGAAAATAACACTATTGTTGTGTGAATTAATGCTCTTATTGATTATCGTTGAAGACCTTTAGTTGAAAAGGGGTAAATATGAGGAGAAGTATCAAGTGAATTTGGTGCACTCTCTTGAGGCTATCCCGAAGGTAAAAAGAAAAGAAAGAGCAAAAGAAGAAAGAAAGAATTGTTTGAAAAAAATTGATGAGTGATGATAAAGGGAGCTAATATGGTGTGTGAAGAGAAATCTATGCACTTGAGCCTATCAATTCCTTAAGTCATTGAAAAATTTTTGAGAGAAAAAATTTGGAGTGCTTTCCTCGCATCATGACTTGAGTTGTGCAATTTTTAGATTTATAATATTTGAGTTGGTAGATGGCTTGACTTATGTGATTCATATTATCTATATTTTAACTAAAAAAGTGAAATAATCTTCTTAGGATAAGGTATACACTTGATTAATTTGACTTCAAGAGTTTTGTGATGTCTTGTCCAATATTTCAAAGTTTGTATTGTTTTCAAAGGGTATGAATGACAAGAGTTGTATCTAAAGTTTGAAGGGAAGACGTGATCTTTGCTATGGTGAAATTTTTTTTTGAATGAATAAGAACTTGTGTTTTCTTGATGATTTTTCTTAGACTAAAGTGTTTTTCTTAAGGACAAGCAAATATTCAAATATAGGGGTATGTGATAGGGGCTAAAATCACTGTTATTTTCCTAGTTATTTGAGGTTGTTTTGAGATACATTTGTTGTAATAAGTAGGCATATTCCTTTCTATTTGATATTTTACTTGTAAAAGGTGTTTTTGACAAATATGTGCAGATTTAAGTTAAAATCAAGCAGAATAGACCTGGCACCAGGCCTAGCCAAGGGACTAGGTGCCTAGTCCATTCTGCTTCAGTAGAAGAATTCGAGCAAGCTTTAGGGGAAATTCTAGAATAGACCTAGTGACAGGTCTGGCAAGTGCACCTGGCACCAGGTCCATTCTATCTACCGAGGAGAAAAGGCAAAAAACAGAGCAAAATTAGAGGAAGAATAGAGTGCACATGGTGCTAGATGGGTCGAAGGTACCCAGCGCCAGGTATGCTCTGGAGGCAAAAATTCTGTGCACGAAATTAAGAATTACCCAATGATTTTGGTATTTTCCTACTCTTACTCGGCCAAGATTTCCTTAGCCACGAATTTAGCATACAAGAGGCCTATAAAAGCACAAGAAAATAGAAGGATTTGGAGATAAACATAGAGAGAGGTGGACTCATAAACAAAAATTCTGAATCTCTTATTTAAGGAGGAGTTCACCAAAATCAAGGAGGATTGTTCAAGGGAGTTTTTAAGGGTGAAGAAAGAAGCTTGTCAATGAGTGCTTTCTTTTATCTTTATCTTATTTTCCTTTAGCAATGATGTGTTCAATGTTTTTATTGTAATTAAACATTATTTTAGGATTCATGATTTTGTGTTAATTCAGTTAATTGATCAATTCTTTGTCATCTTTGGTGTTTGATTACTTATTATCATTGGTTGTTGATCAAGTTCTTCTAATTAACTTGAGACGATGATATTAAGAGTTTCATTGCATTAATTTCATATTTGTCCAATCTTAATGGACTTGAGCAATGAAGTTAAGATTATAGGACTAAGTAATCAAAGATTAGTTGATTTTACCTCGAGCAAAGGGCTATTAGCTAGTTTCATGCTTATAGGGAATTGAGCTTAATGTATGTTTTGGTTAGGATAGCTTGGTTGGCAAATCTGTTAGTTTAATCGAAATATAGGATTTGATGGATAGGGAAACGAAGTGGGATTTATTTAAATAAGAATCATGACTTGTAAAATGATTGAATTTTACTTTACATTCTTTTATGATGCCAAGATGATAATTAGTTGAGAGAATTGCTAATTGGTTCATTGCCATGATTTCTAGGATATATGTTTAAATTGCATATACCTATATCCTTGAGTTGTATATATTTTTTAATTTTATTTTTATTAGTTTCTCACTTTATTTGGGTCGGTTAAATAATGAATTAAAAATGAATAGTGTGTACTTTTTCCTTTGAGAATCGATACTCATTAATTCCCTATATTATGCTTACGATGAGTATACGTGCTCGTATGTGTATTTTGAGATTAATATTTTAATTAAAACTTGACTAAGGGATGGATTTAAAATTGATGATTTTATGCACCCAAAATTTACGCATCAATAACAAGTTAAAAATTTTAGGGAACACCATATGATATAATAAGTACTACTTGTCAAGACAATGGAGATGAAAAGCATTCAATCAAAAATGAAATAGCCCTTCGTCACACACGAACATGGCGTACGACATAATTCCACAAACCAATGCAAGAGATTAACAACATCAACTCAGTAAGAAGTAACATACTAGCTAACAATATGGCATTTCTAAATACAGAAGCAAAAGAAAGTATCCCAAAATAAGTTAATATGAGTCCCCACTGCATGTTGTTCTTTTGCCTGGCCAATCCACAAAATCAGTCGATTTCCTCCCACTGCTTTCCTCTTCCGACATCCACGCGTCAGATTGAAGTTGGTTCTCCCAGCATATGCCGGTGATCATATCAGAGATATGGATTCGCTCCGGAATGGATCGTTCAGGTACGGTTGTAGATCCCGTCCACTTCAGCCGTGTTATGTGCTCCTACTTGAGAAGGCACTTTGCCATTATGTTATTTTCCTCACGAATCATGTTGAGCGCCTTAGACATTGATGTGAAGTCACCGTGCTCAAGTTGTTCAATTTTTTTCTTTGGGGCATAATAGTTTATAACCATTAATTAGAGATAAATATTCATGGATTCATTCACGCAGTATTGCCACTCCGGTAACATTGTGGTATAATTTCTATCGCTGGTGAACATTGACGGCTGCATATGATACCAAAATTTGCCAGATGTCTCCAATGCCCAGCGCCTTCCTATCCATTGGTATATCATGCGGGGTGTATATTCTGGCAGGAAAACCAGTAGATGATCACAAGAAAAGGAGCTCTAGGCAGGCAAGGGTGTAGCAGGTCAAACCTAAACGAAAACACCTTATGTATGAAGTTGTTCGCATTTAATAATTACTAAGTACATAAAGAGTTACGACATGAACTGACTCTGGCAAAGGAATGAACAAATGCAAAAAAAATCATTAACAATGTATGCGATTAGATGAACATTTTTAACTTATACCTGAGCTTTAGATGAATTGTATAAGAACCTTTATCCAGTCATCGATTCGGCTACAATGGTATGTGCCAAATTCTTCAACCCATCGATGACCTGATATGCATCATATATATATATATATATATATATATATATATATATATATATAGGTTCCAGCACTTGTCCACTCTCTGCATGTCATTAAATGGAGTTTAATTTGAAGTGATCGGATTTGAAGTTGTAACGACTATGTGATGGCAGGAATGAATGGCCTTATAAAAGTTAAACTACTAGCATCAAAACGTGAACACCCTGCAGTTATGGCTGCAGCAGGAGGGTCGCAATCCTTCTTAATATCATGACATCTTATCAAGAGGAAATCTAAATGCAGTCTTCATTCTGCATTAACTTTCACCAGCTTTACACTCCATCAACTACGGTAGCAGCAGAAGGGTCACAATCCTTCTTAATATCATGCTGCCGAATCAAGAGCAAATATAATTGTAGTCTTGATTTTGGAATAACTTTCACCAGCTAGTCACTCCATCAACTACCATCTCAGTTATATTTAGTGGTTGGAAAGTTTCTAGTTGAATTGAATTTTTGGTGGTTAATGTGCAACTATGGGTTGTGGATTGTCCGCGTTTTCTGTCTGTGCTTTGTTTAGCTGATAGCATTAAGTTTACGTTGTTGGTAGAATCGGCACCTCACTTAAATTTTAATGGATCTTTTGGAGGTTCCTAATCATCTTCTACTACTATAAATATGGGGTATTTTCTCGTAGAACAAAGAGAGTTCAATTGGAGGAGAAAGGAGTTCTGTATAATTGATCACTTAGATCCAATGGAACTTGTAACCAGTCTTGAGAGCGCCGGTATCTATTATCCCGGGTCAGTCACTTGACTTCTGCTCATGCACCCTTATAATGATCATGAACGAGCTCGGCATGCCAACCCAACAATGTATCTTGCCTTCATCTGCGAAGACATCGAACAAAAGTTTGTCGAATAGAAGAAACTCTTAATTGAATTTGAGATCATGAGGGTAGTCATCCTACATGTTACAGCTCCTTCCTTGCCCCTACACAGTCTCGCAGATCATGAATTCGCATTAGGTCGATTTCGAGAAGAGAATAATCTCCTGGCAAAAAGGCTACAATGACGTGTAATGCTAAATATATGTGCTAAATTCTGTGAAAACAATGGTTGTACTTTAACCTTAATACAAAAAGAGTCCATTTTTTCTTGTCCAACCTATGCAGGACCAGAGGAGCCTCTCCTCTTTGAGAGGATAAGCACACAGATGAACTGAAAGACGAAAATGGCAAAAGTGATAAAATCAAAAGCATACTTACAGAACAAAAAAATTTATCTCTGTGTTTGAATGACCTTATTGGCACTAAAGAAGATGTCTATACCAAGATGCTTGAAGCTACTGGATCACGTCCTTGTAAACGTAGACTTTGTCTTATTCACGTGAAGCTTTTGAGCTTCCAAAATGATGCCCTTTCCTTTGCCAGTGAAGGCTTACAGAATGATGGGTTTTCTTCTTCCTTAGCCTCTGTGTTTTAATTTTTCATAGGCTTAGCTTTTCGCTATTCCTTGGTCTTGATTCCTTTTCTTTTCTTTTCATCAAATCATTACCGAGAAAGACCAAGAGAGTCAAACAAAACGCCCCATGCTTTTATTATCTCTCACGCCGAACAATACGGGATGCATCCCTTGTTGTTTTTTTAAATTTTATTATTATTATTATTATTAATTTTATTTTACCCTAGTCTTATTAATTGGGCCAAATAAAATTATTATTATTATTAATTTTATTTTACCCTTGGTCTTATTCATTGGGCCAAATAAAATTATTTACTCTTGGGCTTGAACACCCATAAATAATAAGTTTCAATTATTTATTTCATGGGCTTCATTAAACAGCCCAATAAATAATTAACAAGCTCAAATAGACCAATATAAAATATCAGGCTTTTTATCTAGTTTATATCTAGATTAATTTTCTAATTATTCAATTTGGGCCTTGGGCCCTGAATAATTAATTAACCAATTAAACTAAATAAAATATATACTCTCTTGGGCTTTTTATTTTATTATAGTCCAATAATAAATTAGACTACTTGAATAAAATAAAACCCATAATTATCAAAACCTTATATAATCATCCGTGAAAGTGACGAAATACTCAAAACCCCCTAGTTTGTGTAGACAAAGGACCACACACATCAAAATAAACAAGGCCCAATATCTATTTTGCTCTATCAGCCTTTTGGCTGAACGATCTTTTGGTCATTTTTCCCATAAGGTAGGATTCACACTGAGGCTAATTTTCCAATCTTAATAAACCTAAGGGCCCATCATTGATTAACTTCTGAATCCTAATTGAGTTAATTTGACCCAACCTTATATGCCAAAGATATGAGTCATTGACATTGGTCTTTCTGTTCTTACTTAAAGGTTCAGATTGAGCGTTACTTATTTGATTATTTGTAGAATTTAAAAAGAATAAGTTTCCATACATATGCCTTGTACATAAAACTTTTCTATTTCTACTGATAGTACTACCAGAATGGAAAGAAACAGAATATCCATGATTTATTAGCTTTGAAACTAAAATCAAATTCTGTCTAAAATTGGGTATATATAAAATATCCTTCAAAATAACTACTTTATTACAATAAAAAATAAGATCCAGTTCTCCCACTGCAAGGGCCCATACTTGTGCTCCATTTCCTACTTGTAGTCTATACTTGCCATTCTAGAGTCTTCTTATCTTTCTAAACCCTTGCAAGAAGTTATAGATATGATCAGTGACACCAGAATCAACAATCCAAATGGAAGTTGATCCAACCATTGAAATTGACTCTAGATAGAGAACAATACCTGTAGGGTTTTTCTTGGTCTGAAGTTCTGGACACTCCTTTTTCCAGTGTCCCTTCTGCCCACACTTGAAACACTTACCTTTGGGCTTGTTAGGCTGGTTCTTGGGATGGGTTGGTGCATTTTCCCTCTTTTTCTTAAACTTCCTGGGCTTAGGCCCAGTTCTAGAAGAAAAAGTCCTAGCAATCATAGCCTTGGACTGTAGCTTCATGACCTTCTCTGCCACCTAGAGCTCTTTCATTAACTTGGTTAAACTTATGTTTCACTTGTAATATTTTAATTTAAATTGAACTGAGTAAAAGAGCCTAAAAGAGATTCGAGAACTCTATCCACTTGTCTCTCAAGTCAATTACAGCCCCTAAGACTTCTACTTCCTCGAAAGCAGCAATCATCTTGAGCATATAATCTCTAACTGATGCTCCCTCAACCATCTTAGTGTTGATGATCGTCCTAAGAGCCTTCTGCTTTGTAGACTGGCTCTTTTCTGCGAACATCGTAGCTAGTGATTGGCTAATGTCGTACGCAGTGGCCATGTGCTCGTGTTTAGACTGGAGCACATTAGATATGGAGGCTAACATGTAGCATTGAGCCATCTTGTTGGCCTTCTTCCATGTTTTCTCAGCCTCTCGCTACTCTCAGTGGTGGAACCCTCCCCGATACTCCTCAACAGTGAGTATTATATCCAAGTTCCTTTTCCAGTCCACATAATTTGGACCCATTAGTTTATTCTCATAGAAAATAATGACTAAAGGACTAAAAGAACCTCCACTAACCATTTCTGAAAAATTGAAAATAAAAGCAAACTCAGTTTGTGAAAAATAAAATAATTAGTGACTTTATCCTTATATTAAATCCGATAATAGTTAACTCTATCACTATTATCTTTAATATGATTAATTTGGCTCTTAGAAAATTTGACATAGTTTCTTGGGATGATTAATAGTTTCCTAAGCTAAGTATATTAGCCATCGCAAATTAATTTCCCTTCTAGGTAATGATATAGAAGATAACTTCATCGTGGGATGACTGTTTCTTCTCATTTCCTATGGACATTCCTCGCAATATAACCTTCAACGTGGGCTGACCGATCATAGCACGTGTCTTGGGTTTATTAATTACATTCATCTACTAGTTCTAGATCCTTGTGGTATTCCCATCCTATACGGGTTGACTCCCAGGGTGATGCGAGGGGACCTACGATCTCTAATGAGGATCGTGATGGAAGCCGTGGGACCGTTGGAATCCCTCTCTCACTTAGTATTTTAAAATAATTGTTTTCTTGAAAAACATCTTTTGAAATTTTCAATTAAGTTTTCTTTTAACTAAAAAATAAAATATCTAAACCCATAAAAATTTCTATGCCAAGGTTTATACCCTTTGAGAAATTCTTCCATGGATTAATTTTATTTAAGTTAATAAACTTAATAATTTCAAAAATTTCCAATAAAACTTTTTGAGAGATTTTGATCTCAAGTTTAATTTGACAAAAATAATTTTTCTTTTTAAAATTCAATCAAAATGGTTTTCTATTTCAATTCACAAAAATATCTAAATCCAAAATATTTTCTATGTCAAAGATAAAATCCTTTGAGAAAATAACCAAGAATTAATTTTTGTTCGAATTAAAATTAACCATTTGATTTAAGAAAAATACTTTTCTTTGTCAAAAATTCCCAAAGACTTTGGTCTTTGAGAAAACACGCACATGGGGTACAACAAGAAATAAGCATGCTAGAAAATTGTAAACGTTTTCATGTTTTTCTATTCTTTTAACCTAAATGTCCAAATACTAGAATTAAACACATTAATTAATTGATGGTCTTGTTTAATCCTAAATTTCCTTTACCATTATTTTTCATACAAAATATTAAAGGAATATTAACAATTGCAATAAAAATAACTTCGCCTAGTATGGAACCAAAAACTATTTTTTTTTTAATTTATGGTCCAGTGCACTCGCCACACTAGATCATGGCCTATGGGAAAACCCATGGGTAGCGATCCGGGTGGGTGCCCGCGACTCGGCCCTCTACCCGCCTCGGAAACATGGTCAAAATTGATGACTGTGCGAATTGCAATTTGCAATTGCATGCAATTCACTTCCATGTGGAAGAAGCTCTTCCGTGAGGAAGCCAGAAGCTTCCGTGAGGAAGCTTTCCTCGTGCGCCATCTAGGCTACAGCTCCAAGCCGCAGCTTGGACGGCTCCACACTAAACCAAGGATGGCGGCTCAGCTTGGCTCATCTTCTTCAGATTATCCTGTAATTTTTCTTCTGCAATTTTGCATTCCTTCTTTTGGTTCTTTCGTCCAGACAGCATGAAAAACCATTTAACAAGCTCCTATGCCCTTAAAAACAATGGGCTTACATGTTTCATCTAGGAAAGCAGTAAATTACAGTGTTCCTATACTTTCACTCGCAAAGCTTACACAGATATTATCCCATACCAGAAACGCGAAGGTTCACAGAAAACATCCAAAACAAATATATATATTTATTTTTGTTTTAGGTAGGCCTACATGCTTCCTATATTTGCCACACCTGGCTCTGATACCACTTGAAGGACGAAAATGGAAAAAATGATGAAACCGAAAGCATGCTTACAGAACGAAAAAATTTACCTTTGTGTTTGAATGACCTTATTGGCACTGAAGAAGATGTCTGTACCAGGATGCTTGAAGCTACTAGATCACGTCCTTGCAAACGTCAACTTCGTTTCACTCACATGAAGCTTTTGAGCTTTCGAAATAATGCCCTTTCCTCTGCCGATGAAGGCTTACAGAATGATGGGTTTTCTTCTTCCCTAGCCTCTGTGTTTTCATTTTTCACATGCTTAGCTTTTCGCTATTCCTTGGTCTTGATTCCTTTGCTTTTCTTTTCATCAAATCATTACCGAGAGAGACCAAGAGAGTCAAATAAAAAGCCCCATGCTTTTGTTATCTCTCATGCCAAATAATACGGGATCCATCCCGTGTTAATTTTTTTTAATTTTATTATTATTAATAATTTTATTTTACCATTGGTCTTATTTATTGGGCCAAATAAAATTATTTACTTTTGGGCTTGAACACCCATAAATAATAAGTCTCAATTTTTTATTTTCTAGGCTTCATTAAATAGCCCAATAAATAATTAACAAGCCCAAATAGACCAATATAAAATATCAGGCCTTTTATCTAGTTTATATCTAGATTAATTTTCTAATTATTCAATTTGGGCCTTGGGCTCTGAATAATTAATTAACCAATAAAACTAGATAAAATATATACTCTCTCTCGGGTATTTTATTTTATTTTAGTCCAATAATAAATTAGACTACTTAAATAAAATAAAATAAACCTATAATTATCAAGACCAATTCCTTAACCCAAATCTGTCAATACTTAATGGCTATTCCGGGGATCAAAAGATATATCGCCTTGGCTAATAAAATGATCAAATTACCCCTGCTATATAAATAGCTATATTTTACATTTTAAATATTTTTTAATATCATCATAAAGAAATATTGACCCCAAGGATAATGCTGTGTTAGCAAAGTCTTCGACCTATAGGTATAATGACTAAAATACCCCTCTACGTATCTCCGTGCATTTAGAGAGGAAGAGTGTACTAACACCTCTCTAATAGACATATACTATCCTTAAACCTCTTATCCAATAATCCACGTCTCCTAGAATATTTCCACTTTCCAAGGGGGCTATTCTAAAGTAAACATCCAAGCATAATCCCCAGGGCCTTGGATATTTAGATCATTTAAACAGTCATAAGGGGCGATATAGTGCAGAAGCTATATTGTACAAGTTTGTTTTAACTAACTAGTCACATATACCTAACATACAAGTATATTGGTTCTATAAAAGAATCTAAACTATAGCATATCAAAGTACATGCTTCCAGCTTCGTCAAACCACCATCTCATACTCAAGCGGTATAGTATTAGTCCACGTTGTAGCAGTAATAGTTTGGGTTTCTTCTAAATAGTACTTTTAGAAACTACTATTACAAGTCCTATTCTATGTATTCGAAATACGCTCATGCTATGAAGTGAATGGACTACTCACTAGCTAAAGGTAAGCCATTCCCCATTTGGAATTCATAACATAATAATCTAAATACGATAAGATTCCCATTCTCATTAATTGGTTAAGAACAAACATTTATATATTAAGTAACTTGTGATCCATACCTTACTGTAAAAGACCACTATTCACATGGATCACTTACTTAAACATAATAGGTCCTTTCCCAACGTAAATCGTGCACAAATAAAATATAAATTCACAAACATATTTTGAGAATAAATTTTTTTATTAATAAATTTGATAATTACATCAAAAAACTAGTCTAGAAGGCATATATTTCAACATGAACAAGTTTGGATGATAGGCGTCTTCTCCTTAGATGGGTTGTTCCTCTGATGGAATTTTCTACTTGAAGGCCACTTCATACCCCTTTTATTTTCTCTATTCTCATTCTTGGATTTTTTAGTTTTTTTGTACTCAATCCTTCTATCCCCCCCCCCTTTTTTATAAATACATTCCATATCTGGAATGGTTCTTAGCTTTGGCTGATAAGCATATAGAATGATAAACTTTATGGTTTGAATATTGATGCTAATCCTAAGTTTTAGAGGTCTAACAAAAATTTAAAAATATATTATCACAAACAGCATGCATAAAAAAAAAAAAAAAAGAAGCTAAATACACAACCTGCCACACAAACACATTTGCTACATTTGCAAACAAATAGCTGAGCACCATACACAGCCACGTTAAAACAATCCCAGGCATTGTCACATGAACACAACTACATTAACACAGCCACACAAACACATGACCAATTGCCACTAATATATGAACACCAAACATAACTAAATGAACACACTCCTCAACACATAGCCAACCTTTCGTAACCATATGAACACAGCCACACAAACACATAAATACCCGCTGCAAATACATGAACATTATACATAACCACATGAACACTCCCAACTGGGGTAGGCACCGGCTTTGGCATATGGAGCCGTTGCTGGCTTCTTTTCTATCCAAGACAAAACGAGCTAGATTCGGGATGGTGTCGGTTCCATCTCTCTCGACTGGCGCCGATTCGGCTCTAGGCTCATTCCCCTGTTTTTCTGCACTTTTATCCCTGCTCATTTATAAAGTTTTATGCCTATTGATTGTTACTAATGTTAATCACCTCCCATTCCTCTATGTGATGTCCTTAAGAAGATGAAGCCATTGCTCATGGCCTATGAAGGTATTTAGAGTTAGCAAGAGTGGGAGGTAAACCTTATTGTTATTGTCTTCTTCTTAAAAAAATTGTTTGCCCCCTCAAATCCATTTTGCTGATATAACTTTATTTCTTAATTTGGCCAATTCAAGATTGACATATAGCAATTACATTTTGAACTTGGCAATGGATTTTATAGTTTCTTTCTAAATATTTATTTTTGAACATTCTTTAAACTCCATTTGATACAGAAGAAGTGCTCTTTATAGAATGGTGGTGTGGTTTGGTAGCGGATTAAATAGGATAAAAACAAATGTGTCATCCCTTAGAATTTGCTTGATGTGTTTCCTTCTGCAATTGTGTGTGCAATTTCTTTTATTCTCTTAACCTTATAATTCTAACTATCGATTTTGCCATGTAAGGTTTGGATACATGTAGCCCTCTGTTTTTCCTTTTTAAAATTTTCTTTCGTCACAACTTTGCTATGAGGTTTTGGTTTGTCTTTCTTGTTATAATGACGATATTATGCCTTCTTTTTAGTTATATGTGGGAATTTATTAATGGGAAGAAGAAATACCGAAAATAATGGAAGGAATCCACAAGAAAGTTAAGTGAATTATATCATACATAACCACATGAATACCAGCCAACCATATAGCCAACCTTTCACAACCACATTAACATAGCCACACAAACACATGAACACCTATCACAAATACATGAACATACTATATAACAACATGAACACCTAACAACCATATAGCCAACCTTTCACAACCACATTAACAGCTAAACAAAAACATGAATACCTAAAACAAATACATGAACATAATACATAACCACATGAACACAATCCTCAACATATAGCCAACCTTTCACATCTACACAAGCACGGCCACACAAACACATGAACATCATACATAACCATATGAACACTAGCCAACCATATAGCCAACCTTTCACAACCATATTAATATAGCCATACAAACACATGAACATCTGCCACAAATACATGAACACCTGCCAACCATATAGCTAACCTTTCACAACCACATTAATGAATCCACATAAACACATGAATAACTACCACAAATGCATGAACACCAGCCAACCAACCTTTCACAACCACATTAACATAGCCACACAAACACATGAACACTTACCACAAATACATGAGCATCCTACCTAACCACATGAACACCTGCCAACTATATAGCCAACCTTTCACAACCACATTAATAAAGCCAAACTTACGCTAGTTACCTCATGAACTAGCCACACAAACACAAAATTAAAAACACCTTTTATACATCATAGATCATGCATTAACATTTCGCTACATAGAGAACAGAAGCACCAACACCACAAGTTCGATTAAGACCATATAATATTAGATAAATAAAATAAGACGGATAATAATATATAACCATTACTCCCATATATCGACAACAATACTATATAACATATACTCAACAAACAACAACCGTTCATCTGTGTTTAATATTCATTAAACATCCAACAGCAATGTATACAACTATAAGTCCTTAAAATACTCCTAGATTTTCGGACATGAACATAAATAATTAAACAACAATTCCCAAATCTTCAGACAGTGATAAGCCCAGACAGGTCTCCAATGCTTAGCAACCTAGCTCGGCAACTTCAACTCGTGCCATAACCGTTCCTGCTCCTCATTTGTAGTGGCTCTCATTTATGCCCTACAGGACTGCACACAATAGCAATTGGCATTAACATGTCCAGTTGCATTTCAAAAAACCACAAAATTAGATCCATTTACGTAAAAGAGATGAAATTGAAATGCGATATTAGCACATTTCTCTTGGATTACCTTGGTCACAAAAGGGGCAATTCGACCCCACCACCGTTCTAAGAATTATATAGCCATAATTCAAGTGTCACACCTAATAACAAGTAACAACAAATAGCATACAAACACCATTAGATAAAGAACATCAATGCAACTCTTTTGCAATTGTAGATAACTTAATTGAAAGCTTACTCTATATTTGTGTCGTATCGGGATACACTGGTTACATAAACCTTGAATGGCTTAGACAATGGGTACACAAAGAGGTATAGCAGTCTCGGGACCATATCGAAGACATGCCCCTGCAATATAAATAAGAAAAATAGTATTCTTTTAAATCTTCTTTAGTTGCTGTTTATATAACAAAGGATCAATCATAAGCCGTTGTATTTTAATGATTGAGGTGAAACAGGGGGAACTAACCACAAATTGGCTAGTGCTGAAATAAACGCTAGTGATGCCCCAGGGTAGGGTCAAGAATATCGATCCGACTCAATGTAATATCAATTGACAAGAAGAAACCATATGGTGTTCACCTCAGACAGAATAAAAAATTGCATGTTAGGATTTGGAAACTAAACATGCCTCACAAACACAATTAAGCCATACTATATAACTAAAATTTAACGCCAATGAAATATGACCAAAAACAAGAACAGGGGTTAGCTATGTACTAAATCACGATGGGTGAAATCAAACCCTAACTTGGCATAATTGAAGCAGTCCTTGAATTCCTTGACAAGGATTGATGTTTCCATCTTCTTAGTTAATAGGTTAAATCCAATAAATTAGCATCTACTTTATTGTGGACGTTTAATCCCTTGTATATAAGACAATTGCTCAAAATATTAAAATAATAAAAAAAATAGATTATTTGCTTACAGTAGTTTGATTGCCAAAGATGTATCTCACGCGCAACCCATGCCATGCAGTTTGATTGAGAAAGTCCATATAGCAGACTATCCGCTGGCCATAAATAAAAAACAACACTAAATAAGTCTCTAGCAATAGAGCACACATGAAAACACACATGGAAAAATTCACATTATGAATATGAAGTACCTTCCTCGTCACATGCTCCGTCTTATAGAGACAAGCAAAATCACTGTAGTTTTACACGTGGCTATACATTCAAACAAGGACCTCGCTAAAAAATAGAACAGGAAATTGTGTCATATAATTTTTTTGGACTGACATGAAAGAGTAGAATACAATGTTAACATCAATTACAATATTTGAATTAGAAACAACCTCGACTCACGACTTAGATCCCAAGTGTACTTTGCCATTTTTTTTTTTTTTACATCAAGTAACTTTCCACAGACGGCCATAACAAGCTCATTTAAATATAAGATTTTGCTCCTTGTTATCCTTTTTAAGGTGGAGGCATTGTCAATGTGGCAATATCATACTGCTAGGGGGTGACAGGAGGCAATAGGGAACTATATGGCTCATCTTGATTGTAATCTTGACTAACGTTTTGCTTTTGGACAAAGGGGGTGGGGATTGTCCACTCCTTAGTAGTCATTGGTGCATCAATGACTATCAGAGTTGCTGCGCTTGTCTGTCCCGTTACTCCTCTGCTGTACTGACCTCTAATCTAGTTACTTCTATGGAGAGAGATCTACTACTAAGAGGAGGCCCTGTATGCCTTTCTTGGCCTTTTCTTGATGTCGCGCTCCATGGTGATGAAGAGGCTCTAGAAGGGGGCTGTTCTTGCAGGGGCTGTGGGGAGCTGTCATCGTCATCGTTATCCTCATTTTTTTCCTCCTTACTACTGGATCTATTAGAGGCCCTGTTGTATTTGTCGTAAGCCTGGGGGGATCCTCCCCCTCCTGCATTTGCCCCAACCCTATCAAATGGTGCAAGAGCATCTGCTCGGGGTAGTATGCCGGTGTCCTTATTCACTACAAAGGCAGTGGTCATGGTGCAAAGACTCTGCATAATCTGTAAAACACTTTTTGCCAGGGACAAGCATTGGTTGTAAAGGGTTTCAAACTGTTTCTACAAAAATTGAAAAAATAATCAGTTTGTGTAAACAAAATAATAAACAATAAAGAGTGCAACTTATGCGAGGCCAACAATATTTGCAACCTCCTAAAAAATACGGCTTGCATTTGGATGCACTTGGCCATGTGCATATGCCTCAAATAAGCCATCGAAATCAATCTGTAAAAAATAACAGCACATAATGACATCAAAAACTACTAACACAAGAAATTCCAAGAACATTACCACTGCATACAGAATTCATGCATATGAATTATGTCTTACCTCTCCTCTCCCAAATCCCCTGCCTTGGGTTAGCTCTTTTTGAATTCTGGTCTGCACTTCTGCATCCGATCATGCTGCAGCCCTGGGGACAATCTTCAATAGCTGATGGTAGATCACCCTCACTCGGTCAAGATGCAGCTACAAATAGAATAGTAAGCATAATAGTCAGTTAGATTGTAAATGAGTGTCTTACTCTTTTAAGAAAATTTAATCACCACAAATTTATTTATTTAAAAAAATTAAAAAATAAAACTATTACCATTAGGAAATACAAGCATCCCTAACATATCTTTTTCTGGTTGCCTAAGCTAAATGAATTTCAGTGCACAATCGCTGATGTACATACTCAGCCCAGTTTAGGGATCTGATGCTTGCTACAGCGAGTACATACTGGGCAACATCCTTGTTCAGATGAGCCCGTCTCTTTGGTGTAAGAAATATGGACATCGCGAGCACGAAAAACTTTCTCTTAAAGTCGTCCACGACCTCCTTGGCAATCAACTTAGCAAGGAGCATCATGTAGTTGCCTTGTATCTCCAAAATGATGCCTCCTTAATTCTTATTAGCTGCAGCAATCCCCGACACTCTGCCATTACCCAAAATACCAAGACAGAGTTGTTTATCCCTGGCTGTAATGAAAAGTTATCGAAGCCCCCTCTAATTTAATCGCGACGCATTGGGGTTGAAGTGGTCAATTAGCTAGAAGCACATGTTGTACTGGGTTTTGTTGCAATTTAGTTGTAGTAGGCCACCAAGTCCAATCTCTTCTATAGCTCAGTGCTTGACATCATTCATGTTTGATGCCAAGGCTTTCAGCATCGTCGCCGAGCATCGAATCGTGGCCTGTTGCTGTGAAATTAATAAAAATTATTTGTTAGGATTTGGAAGCATTAATACTGTGACAATGTCCAACAAAATATAATTATCATATATTTCAAGTTATATTAACATGCGTCTTACCTGGTGTACGCTAGGTTTCCTATGAATACTTGAACTTGAAGAAGCTTCCCTGTACTGCTGGAAAGTAACCTTCTGCCTCTCTTCCCATTCCCGCCTCTAACCAGTAGGCATACCCTGCCAAATAGCTCTGGCTTCTATGCAGCCCTGCCAAAGCATATTATCTTTTTAGTAACTACAAAGCCACAGAAACCAACACATTAATAATAGTATTATCAACTAACCCTAAGAAGGGTAAGTATGGTGTTGAGGTATCCAAATTCTTACCTGTGCATGCCAAGCTCTGCCAGCTTAGTTGCTGGATGCTTGCTGTCTATCCATATAATCTCTTCTAAAATGTCAAATGTCCTCATAAGGCCTTCCCAAAAAGAGGACACAATTTTCGTACAAATAAAGCCCACAAAAAGAGAAATAAATATAATAAGTCCTTAAAATATCTACTTACAAAAATAAAAAGTATGTCCCTGGTGGTCTCCTCAGTAAGGCATGTGCCTCCTGGGGTGTCTAGTCGCTTCTTGATGGTCCAGCCGGTTAAGTGCTTGTGGATGGTGCTTCTCGCTAAGAAGGTTGTTGTGATTCGGTTCTTTTTTTTCTTTGTCATGATGTTGCAGCACAGATATCAAATAAAATACCAAGTGTTAGTAGGGATCAAGAAAGGGTAGCGCATGTAGAGCATAAACTTCGAGTCTATACTTCTTGATCTTTTAATAAGATAAAAACTTTTATCAATTTAGTTATTATTTTACTGAAATAATAAGTACTTTAAACCTTACATTTCTTAGAATATAGATTGTCTAACACATATATATGATATCTTAATGATTCATCAATAGGTACTTCACATAACAAGTTAGGTCATTCAAGTTCATCCTCAACACAACCACATGAACACCTCACACTAGCCCTAAGTCAATGTGCACTAGTTACGACATGAACACACAACACAAACACATGAATGAAATACACTATAACATGAGCATATTTTCCAAATATATGGCAAACCTATACTGGTTACTACATAAAAATGTAAGACAAATATATGAATACATACATAAATACATTAACACATTACACAACCACATGATTCATGTCCCAGGTGTATTTGGTCAATCTGTACTAGTTTCTACATGAACTAGTCACACAAATACATGAACAACTTATGCAACTATTTTAACACAAACCTAAAGCACGTTGTTAGTTACTACATAGACATTGGCACACAAACACGTGAATACTTGACACAAGCACATGAACTCCTTACAAGATCACATTATACAAATGTGGTTAATCTACACTACTTACTACATGAACAAGCCACACAAACACATGAACATAGGATACAAAAATGAAAACAACTTATGCAACCATATGAACACGACACTGGAAGCATATCATCAAACACATGAATAACTAACACAAATACATGAACACCTTACACAACCACATGAACACAAGCCCTAAGCATGTATTTGCCATATATAACACATAAATAATGGAAAAAGACTG